>SSNQ01000242.1:53448-123683 GCA_006942095.1 Nothobranchius kuhntae | reverse complement strand
TTTTTTTCCCCCCCCCCCCCCCCCCCCCCCCAGCCCACTTGCCACATTCCTTCCCTGCCTCTTTTCACACTTTGATTGCAAGTATCTCTCATCGGAGTCCTCTGGCTAATTGCATAATTCTAATGGTCTTTTTCATGATCACACTCTATGCTAAGTTGACGTTTCATGCGGCTTATTAATTAGAATTAGCAAGACTAGGACAGAAAAAATGGGGGAAGGGGAAGTGCTGATCGGTAGTTTGGATGTAGAGATTGCGGTAGTCTTGATCCAGTGGTGCAGAACTGTGAGGATCTGGGAACGAGCATCAGATCCAAAAAGTTTGCATCACCTTCAGCTAATCCCTCATAACATTTCTGGTTAAAAATAAAATTTAAAAAATTATTTTTTGTTTATTATTAATAAACATAAAACTGTAATGGTGATTCAATTCCTATTGACATGTTATCTCAATTGGCTGCAGTCATTATCAGTAGCACACATACAGCAACAAGATTTGGCCTGCTAGTGGGAGAGTAGGTGTCTCCGTCCTCATCTCCTTCCACCCACCCACACACACACACACACACACACACACACACACACAAAGCAGTGAGGATGTTGGAAGCCTCCATCTTTAGCTGGAGGGCTTACCTCTCTCTCTATCTCCATCTCCCTTTCCACTCAGTCACTATGTAATGCTGCCACGTCAGTGCAATTTAACAGTTCTTTGATCCATGTCCTGAGAGTGAATGGCAACAAATTAAGCAAATTATCTGAACCACCCATGGGCCTAAGGCAAGAAGGAGGTGTGTGTGTGGGGGGGGGGCATGAGGAAGGGGGGTGCTGCGTTTGTCAAAAGGAGGGCCGAGTGTGACTAGCAGAGCTGTGAGGGAGGGAATAAATAAAAGCGACTATAGAGTAACCGAGGAATGACCTGAATCAGGGGAGAGGTGTTCCGCTTCAGCGCTCTCCACCTGAGAGATGGTTTAGAAGTTCAGAGGAACCTGCTGGAGAGATTCACTCTGGAGGTGGCATATTAATGAACGAGGGATTGTTAAGGACAGCATAACAAAACATCATCATCATCAGCATCACACTGTTTAATTGTGAGTGGTGTAACGTGATGAAGGAGCTATTCCACCGAAGATTATTTACCCTCTCTCCTCAGATGTCTCTTACACAGAACTAATCTGCATGAGACTGCCTCAAGGTCATGCATTTGCTTCTAAAACTGCTCCCTTTCCAGCTCAAGAGAATAAAGAAGACAAACTCTTTCTATTTTTAATAAAGCTAATCAAACAAAGTGTTAGTCCAATAATAAGATGTGAACCAGTCTGTGAAATGACAATGTTATGATTTGTAAGTTATATTACGTAATATAACTTTAAATGTTTCCACTAGACATACCGATTCACGTAAAGTCACATGACACATTTTATCTTTCTCATCCAATTGGAACCTTCCTTTCTGAATCGTGGCATCATCCCTGTGTTGTTTATAAATCTGTCAAACTTTGATTCGACCGTAAATCAAATCCAGATTAATAAAACCAGTCCCCACGCCATCTTAGGTCAGTTCACCGTATTCTAAGAGAAGTATCGGACCAGCCACCCGGACTTCCTTTTTAAGCAAAGAACCAACAAGCTGGATAAAATCTGTTACACTTTACCAACCAAGCAACGGTTCCTTTCAGAATAAAAGCTGAACTCACTGACCCTCAGGGTTCATCTGATGCTGTCAACCAACTGTTGCTTTTTACCTGGAGGCAATCCAAAGACTAGTCTGTTGTACTGCTGCCGCTGTTTCATCGGCTGCGCTACCGCAGGGGGGTTCGAGGATCTGGTATTCTGGATCTGTATGGAGGTCTCTTCCTGAAGGGTATGTGTGGAGCGACAAAATGGCGTCTCATGTGTTTATGAAACTCCAATCATAGCTTATGTGCAAAAACATCACAACATCACTCAGACTTGCTTCACCGGATACGAGAGCTCTGATGACAAACATCACTCACACATACACCATTCATCTCACGTCTCATTCACACCAAGATCCATTCATCATTTAGAGTTTAGAGTTAGTCTTGTTTAAAAGTGTTTAGAAATAAATCTTCTTAAACGTTTTAAAGGTGACTCTCTCTTCTCTTGTCTCTCAGTTAATATATGAAGTGTTTACATAATCCCTGCAATAAAAAGTTCCAATCTTCTGGTTAAAATTACCTAAAGGTCCATAAGATTGATTTCATATTTCCTATGGAATCTCATGTCTTATGGTTCATTAAATATATGTAAATTAAATCCTTACAGTGGGAAATCATGTGGGTTGTCATGTTGTGGGTAATGGCTTTCACCCAGGACATGAAGAATTACAGGAGAGGAGAGGTGAGTAAAATAAAAAGTGATTTATTTACAACGTGAAACAAAAGATAAACCTAGAACTAAAGACGCTGCTTCTATGATCAGGAACAGGGGAGTACCGGAATCTACGGAGATAAAAGAACAGAAGGTGAGCGAGGCCAGAACCAGAGAACCAGTACTATGAGAGTCTGTAACTGAGAGTTCTTACGGTCAGACACCAGGACAAGAGCGGAGGCGAACAGGGAGAGGTTGGTCCGGGCGTGGTGGTTCAGAGCGTGGGTAGGCGAGCAGACGTGGAGAGAGGAGATCAGAGGATCCTTAAGTGGCGAGACGTGTGGACAACTCCAGGCAAGGTAGGTGGTGCAGGAACAGGATACTAAAACAGGATACAGATTAATTACTTTCAGGATCATCAGGAAATAGGCAGATTCAGAGGCTACCCATGTGAGAGTATCGACCGGCGCTGGAGTTGAGTCACACCGCTCCTTAAATCCTCTGCGCCTCAATTAGTGGAACTCCAAACAGCTGTGCAGTCTGCCGCGCCCACCTGAAACATATAACTGAACACACTTCACCAGAAGGTGGAGGCAAACCGTGGCATGGGTAAAAATGGATTTCCTGTCTAAAGCTTTTTTTTGTCCTCTTTTCATTGCAAAAGCAGTTTCTGCTTTTCACTTCTTGACACTCTGTGTGTTTTTCATAAACTAATATTTTTGTACATCTTAGGTGTGTTCTTGCTGTGTCTTTCTAATTCCATACTTTTGTTCTTTTTTAAACACAGAAACAGTTTTGTTTACCTGTTTTGTAGCTACAGTTTCGCCGACGGCTGCCGGCTTCTTCAGGCTGACGCTGATGGTGGCGCGTCACTTCCTTCTCCGTTTATCTGCGGGCAGCAGAGGACGTTGTCGCCCTCTACTGCCCGCTCTCCCCTCTCCGACGATGCAGTCCCATGCGTGGTCCAGCGTGTAAACTCCGTCATCCCTGTTCATGGTCCCACATCCACGTCTCCTTATCTCGATTGCTTCCTTGATCCATCTTTTGTATTTTTGTTGTTCGGTGGTTATGATCCGTGTGTTGTCCCAGTCCATTATATGGTTTTCTCTTAAGCAATGATCTGTTACGGCTGACTTTTTTATTGTACTTTCTGCTTCTTCTTTTGCTGCTCTTGTGTGTTTACGATTTGCCTCTTTCTCACACTCCTTTCTGTGTTCTATTGTCCGTGTATTGAGTTGGCGTCCGGTTTCTCCTATGTATGTTTTATTGCATATTTTGCATGGGATTTCGTAAATGACTCCACATTTTTGTCCAGCTGATATTTTGTCTTTTGGGTGTACTAGTCTGTTTCTAACTGTTGTGTATGGCTTTGTTGGTGTGTTTATGTTGTGTTTTTTCATTGTTGCTCTTATTTTTTCCGTTATGCCTCTGATGTATGGTAGGGTTATCACTGGTTTTGGTTCTTGTCTTTCTGGGTTTCTGGTTCTTTTTTTGGGTTGTTCTTTGCTTTCTGTTTTTGTTTGTTGTTTTCCTTTGTTTATTGCCCATGTCGGGTATCTGCAGGTCTTTAAAGCGTGTTGTATGTGTTTGTCTTCTTGTTTACGGTCTCTCTCTTCTGTTATTAAGGGACGACGGAGTTTACACGCTGGACCACGCATGGGACTGCATCGTCGGAGAGGGGAGAGCGGGCAGTAGAGGGCGACAACGTCCTCTGCTGCCCGCAGATAAACGGAGAAGGAAGTGACGCGCCACCATCAGCGTCAGCCTGAAGAAGCCGGCAGCCGTCGGCTAAACTGTAGCTACAAAACAGGTAAACAAAACTGTTTCTGTGTTTAAAAAAGAATGAAAGTATGGTAATATTTTTGTTCTGCCAGAATAGTGACAGTCCATTAGAGAGGGTGGAAGGCCACTAAAAACACATGGGAATCCAGTTGTAATAATGCCTAATTACAGTTGTATCTCAACCTAGTTGCAACAAAAACACACTAAAGGTTGCAAAATCACTGAACTGCTTGACTCCTCTGTTTTCCATAAACTGATGCACAGCCGTGTCACATCAAATTTTGAAGCACAAGCTTAAACTGAGTTCTTTACCCATGGGTGCACATTTTAAAGGTCATCTACAAAAAAAAAAAAAAAAAAAAAAAAAAAAAAAAAACTGGTGATATAAACTCTCACCAGCAATTTTATTACATGCACCTTACTAGGTCTGGGTTAGATGTAGTTTGCCTTCAGAACTGCCTAAATTCTTCATGTCATAAAATCAAAAAGGTGTTTGAAACATTCCTCGGGGGTTCATATTGATTTGGTACCCTCTCCTGGTTGATTCAGGTATTTTTGCTTGATATCTATGATATGAATCTTTTATTCCAGCCTGTTGCAAAGGTTCTGGACTTGACAGAGATCTGGTAACCATGGAGGCCGCTGGTGAAGTCATTGTATTGTTCTAAAATATCATTTGAGATGATTTAAGCTTTGTTACATGGTGCATTGTCCTGCTGGAAGCGGTGGCAGAGCCAGAACGTAGCAAATGGGTGGGCCTAGAAAAATCTGGATGGGCCTAACTAATTTCAAATCTCGTATGAGATGTGGGCCGCGCGCGTGCATGTCAAAACTCTCTCAAGCCGCAAATAATCCTATGACAGAAGATTATATATATATATATATATATATATATATATATATATATATATATATATATATACTTATTCCATGGATCTCTGTTAAATTTCAATTTTAAGGACTGTTACCGACACTGGATTGCCTCTCTGGGCCAAGGCCTGCACACTCTCTCATGTTTTCAGGACCTTGGACAGGTTCTAATCCCAGCCAGGCGTGCTGCCGTGCTCGTCTCAGCGTCCTAGCTGCAGGTTATCAGCTAAGAACTGAAGATCCAAAAGACCGCAGCTTGCCAGAGGTCAGTGCATGTTTCAAAAATCAGGATTTTTCACTGTTCTTCATGCTCCAGATAGCTCAGGATGCAGCAGGAGGTGGTGCAAAACCAGAGATCAGATCAGATGATTTTTAGCAACCATGCCCTCCACCAGGGAATAGTCAGCAAGCATGATCCAAGCACGCGCGCTTGTGCACACACACCTTGCCTAAGCAGCATACACCTCCGACCACACCCCCTCTCCTCACCGGCTCTCAAGCAGGTGGTCCTGAATGAGACAGAGCCCTTGAGAGTCTCAAGGGCTCTGTCTCATTCAGGGCCATGGACAGCGACGTGCCGACGCGGTTCGGGATGACTCATCACCTCGGGATCTTCCACCCGAACCCCCGGTCCAGATAACAACAACAATAAAATGAACAGAACCAAATAAAATGGCCTTAGAGGACTAAAGCAGACCTGACGAGATACCCGGATGAAACGATTCATTTCCTTTACCGAATTAACGTAAGTGCGAGGAAAAGCATCAGATAAAAGGTCCTTGCGTGTCCGCTGCTTGCCGTGCGTCTGTCTCCCCCTCACACCTAGTCCTTTCTCAGTTTACACCGCTGACAATATCAATGATGTCATCTGCAGACTCTGGAAGATGCCCGGTTCAGCTGTGAGAGGCCTAGGGCAGGAGGATGCTTCTGAGAAAGAAAAAAAATCACGAACCTCACTGGGTGGCAGGGATGGCATCAGAATATTTTCTCTGCAGTAGGTTAATAGTTGCTTAGTGTCAGTAAGCAGGTGCTTTTTTATATTAAAGACCAAATTACAACTCCAACAAGCAAACTGGAAAACTTATTCATAATATGATTAAAATAACACCAGATATAAAAGTTCAAGTATTTTTATTACACAGTGAAAAAAGTGCGCATTCATTAAAGAGCAAGTCACCCCCAAATCAACTTTTTTTGGCTGATAAACTATATAAACGAGTGTCTAATTGTACTGCAGACACGTGTAGTCAATAATTTGGCACTTCAGTGCATCTTAGCTAAAATTTAAATATTCTGCCTAAAACTGTCAGTGTTGCGCCGTCGTCAGGGAAAAATTCTGCACTGTATCTGAATTTAAATCTGCCACCGCTATTGGCTAAGAGGTATGTTATGATGTTAGCTGGTACATTATGATGTCACAATGCCATTGTGAGCCTGTGTGTGTGTGTGTATTTGTTAGCGGCTCCACCCTCTCGGTCTGCCAGGCAACAGCATTTGTTGCATTTTTCAAACATGAAGTGGGAGTGGAGTTAGTAAATTGTAAGGGGTGACTTGCTCTTTAAAGTAATAATTTTACATTGTAATTGTTGTTACAACATAACGGGGGTTGCTAAGCAGTTGCTTGCTTGGCCACATCTTGGTGTTGCTATAGCAACACCAAGCCACTGCCTGGCCCTGCCCCTCATGAGTTGGCACTCTGTCGAACTGGGTGGGTCTGTGCCCACCCAGTTCCACCCATAGCTCTGCCCCTGGCTGGAAGTAACCATCAGAAAATGGGTTTAATGAGGTCTCGGCTCATGCTTGGTTTGAACTTCAGTAAGTCATCTTCACCACAGTAAAATGTGTAAATGCATACAATTGCTGCAATATGATTAGCAACAAGTGATCTGTGTAAACAAGCAAACAAAACATTGGCGTCTAATAAAGTGGCCATGGGGAGTATAATTGTGTAGTCACACATGTCTCCTGTCTTCCCTTTTCTGTTTTTGAATTAAAAAAGTAGATTTGTCTGTTGAACAAATTGTTATGTTTGTTGGTTTTAGTGGTCAGGTTGTCAAACAGCTGAAAGTCTCAGAGATGGAATTTCATAGATTCCTCCAAAGATACTTTTTACTCAAGTCGTGCACAGAGGTTTCTGACAGATCACTGATATTGCCTTGGGCTACAAGGGAAGTGAAAAGCATGCAAATGCAAGATGAGATTTAAACATTTAAAGAAATAAAAGTGTTGCTTTGCACATCCACTTCACAGGAAGAATTCTTGTTTGAATCTCAGCCAGAGTCTGTGTTCCGTCTGCATGAGTGTCCTATAAACCCATGGGTTTTCTTCTTTTAGTTTTCATCCACAGCCCAACTTAAGTAATAACTCAGTGATTGTAGATGTGAGGGTTCACTTCGAGGTTAAATCTTTCTGTTAACTTTGTATTTAGTCCTTGGATGGACTGAACACAGGTATGGTGCATATGCATCAGTCTACTCCCTATGGTTGGACCTGTTAATTTCGATGGCTCAATCATTTACAACAAGTCATTAATCTTGAGCGTCTCTGCACACACACACACACACACACACACACACACACACACACAAAACAAAACATAAAGTATTTACACCCCCACTCACCGTGGACAATCAATCTAAAGTTAAAGTTAAAGTTAAAGTCCCATTAGTTGTCACACACACTGATGTGTGTGCGAAATTTGTTCTCCGCATTTGACCCATCCCCTGGGGGAGCGGTGAGCTGCAGACACAGCCGCGCTCGGAAACCATTTGGTGGTTTAACCCCCCAATCCAACCCCTTAATGCTGAGTGTCAAGCAGGGAGGCATTGGGTCCCATTTTTTCAAAGTCTTTGGTATGACCCGACCAGGAATCGAACCCTGATCTCCCAGTCTCAGGGCGGACACTCCACCACTAGGCCACTGAGCTGGTATCTATTCTTAATCAGTCCCTAATATTATTTAAACCCAACCCAAATTGTACAAAAACCAAGCCAAAATGGAAATGCTGAGTGTGGAAACACTGCTGCTATAACTGCTGCCCATCAATCTGCACAGGGTTAAAGGTCATCTTCCAACAATGTGGAGTCCATCACTCCACAAGTGTGAAACATTTAGGACAGCTGTCTGTCATCTCAGAATTGAACTTCCCTAAAAGTTCACTCTGAGGTTAGATTGTGTGATGCTGTGAGAAACAAAGTTCAAATCCTTCATCTCAAACATCCACAGACGTCAGTTAGCTGCTTAAATTTTAATGCTTGACAAAAAAAATGGAAAAATACTCAAGAAATATGGTTGATAGGATTGGAAGAGGAAACCCCCTCACCCTTAAATTCATAATCTATTTCCTCTGGGATTAATAAAGTATTTTTGAATTGAATAAGACAGGATAAACAGCATAAGAAGTTGCACGTGAGACAAACTTGAATTCTGAAACAATAGACTTTGCACTGCTTGTGCAACAGATTACAAAACTCACGGTTCAGATCGGGTCATGGTTTTCAGTCAGGGATTGGATCAATTTTCAGATCAGCAGAAAGAAAACAAAAGAAGAAAAACAGAGTACTTCTTTATTTTGAAGAAAACTACTGCAATGTCTTTTCTACTGAATTTGCAACTTGCGATATAAATAGGAATACCAGAGAGGAACCCTTTGCTGAATACATGTTAAAATGGCTTGCCCTAAAAAGACACTGCATTTCCTGCTTTCACTCATCTCTTCAACTTTCTGAAGTGCTGCCTGTTTTTATTTCTTCTACTTTTACAAACTGTCTCCACCACAGCCCCCATTGTGTTGCTGTAATATTTGTCCCAGGCAGTAAATTGACTGTATTGAGTGAGTGTGTGCATCAGTGATTGTGTGTATGTCTCTGTTGGTTTTGGTACAGACTGATAACATGTCCACGTTGTAACAAATCTGAAATTGTCATGACACCATAGAGCTAAGCACTCCACCGCTCCTCTCACCTTCACTTTCTTGATTATAAATCCGCTGCACCTGTGCGCACTCGGCTGCCGCACCCTAAAAGAAAAAAATAGAAAGTGCCTTCAAGCTCCACGGACTTTTTCTCTTCACCTGTGAACAGAGTGGCATGAACACAGGCACACATAGTGATTTCTACCAAGTAAACGGGCTGCTTTTCTAATCAAGGAGGCTGTTAATCCCTCAAGGATTGAGACAGACAGATCTGGAAGACGGAAGAAACGCTCAACAAACAAGTTTCTAAGTTTGCTATTTTCAACATTGATGTCATCATCTGGACGCACCATATTCACTGCAACTTGACAACTGATGTAAGTTCCTACTGACCGTAGTGAGAAAAAAAAAGAAATGAAGCCAAAACTCATCAGAAAATTATTTTAAAAGGGATTGCTTAACGTCACCGGATTGCCAATTGAAGAGATTCTTCCGTCACGCAAACGATCTACTAAAAAACGTGAGTTAAAAAGAAAACTAAACTCAGAATTTGGGTTTGCTCAATGACAGGATGAATATGGAATTGATTATTAAAAGAAAATTATTTCCTTTGTAGTGAGAACGTGTTTTTTAAACTGCTCATCACTCTGATTTGTTAAACGACCCCTGTCAAGTCAGTTTATTTGAATATTTTGTGTATATGTGCATATATAGAAAAAAGAAGATATTATAAATACAATTTCTTTGTGTGTTTATTGCTTTTCCTATACGAGAGTAAAATTCTGCACTCACCTGAAAGCACCGCTTCTCCTTTATGGAAATAGTCAGCTAAATAAACGTGAATCTGTGAAACTGCCCATACCTGATTTTCCTCTTGACTATTCTTGGTCAGACAACTTAACATAAGCGTATATGTCTGGTAATATATTTCCCTGTGTAACGGCAGTTTTTATTTTATTCACCATTGCAACTTGTACGCCTGCTTTTTGTTATTTTATCCCATGTGTCAGGAGGGAGACCTGACTGGCGCCCAACGTCCATATTCATCGAGTCAATAAAGCAAGACCTGAAAACCGTTACAACGTTGCGTTCCGCTTCTCGTACAATGACAGTAGCAAGAGCTTCAGCAACCTCGAACTATGATGAAAGTATGAAGAATGAACATACAAAGAAATTAATGGATGTTCTCCTTGAAAAAAAATGACTCTGTCCTTGGTGCTGAAGGTCTTCTGCTCATGAGTGTCCTTTCACGGGGATCGGAGGTACATGAGAGCAGCGCTGCGCTGCCAGATTAGAGGCTCGCGTGCGTGTGTGTGTGTGTGTGTGTGTGTGTGTGTGTGTGTGTGTGTGTGTGTGTGTTCACTTTTGCAGGTTGTCTCATCATTGTATTTTAGAGGGAAGCCAAAATGCTCCCATGCATGTGACTTAAACGATGTAAGTGGTTTTTCAAGCTCCTCTCCTCCTCTGCCATGACCACTGCTGTGCTTTACTCATTTGGATTGAACAGGTGGCGCCTCGGCCCTTTACGTGAGCTATCCGTCAACCGTGTCATGGATCAGTAATGATTTGTTGCACCTCTACTTTGCACAGACAAGACCTAAAAAGAATTGGTTACCCATAATGCACTGCACTATGTTTTGCAGCAAACAGAGTATATAAATACAAACAAATGATTAGGGCTTTTTGCAACCTCTGAGTCTGCTGTAAACAGTAGACAAATCTCCATCCATCAGGTCACCAGTCCATCACAGGGCTGGAGCTGGACTTTGGACCAAATGGGTTGCAAAAAATCGGAGAACTGAGCAGAATTTTTTTAAATCAATGAACTGAAGCAATTTTTTACAGAAGAATGAAAAAGTTCTCCACACTGATGTGAGAGTAAAATAGTTAAACAGAACACATCCACATCCCTGTTGTTGCTGCAAAAAGATGTTTAGCAGTCTACTAAGTCATTCTTTTTCATAAACAGATATATTACTTTGCCTTTTAGTATAAGAAGAAATTAAATGTTAGAACCAGCAGTGTTGAGATTAGATCTGAATAATTCTTAAATTTGGACGTTTGTATGATGTGCTGATGAGTAAAAACAAGGTGGAGACAGCATTTTTTTTTATCCTTAAATACAAAACATATTTTGCATTTGCTGTTGCAGATTTGTCCAATCATTTTGTTGTGAAGGAGGACTCTAGCAGACATCATTGTCTTGGATCTGGAACCCTCCATGTTCACTGTTGCTCATTGGAAGACACGTGTTACAAGTAGCATGCAGCACATAATCTGGGTCCATGATGGTTCTTCCTATTCTGCCGACAGTCATTTCTGAGAATGTTTTTGTGGCATCTTTATGTTCACTGCAACCCATCTGCTCACAGAAATTGTACTGCAGCAGTTACAAACTTGTTATACTGCTTCTAACTTCTCCTTGCCGGGTGAAATAATGAAGGTGATGTAAATCCAAGCCAATTTTTCATCGACTAAAAAAATCTGTCTTTCAGAAGGAAGCAGAGTGCACCCGCAATGTGTCAATCATTCCTTGCCATTACCCTCTCTTTCCAGTGCGCCCACTCCTGAAATAACTGCTCCATAACATTCACCACTCCAGCCGTCATGATTATGTCGTTCTCAGTGTTCAAATCTTTTAAAGCCTCCTGCACCATAGGACTCCTTCTCAGTCACTGGAATCTAACTTGGGTGAGATGTCCTCGTCCCGTGAATCCAGGAAGAACTGGGCAAACTGGAGCCGATGGCTTCTGTTCATAATGTAATTTCACAGCTCATTACAGTCAAGACCATTCCCTTCAGACGGTGTCAGCAGTAATGATGCATGGGTTTTACCTGGCAGATCTGGGTCAGTATATGGACAACATCCTTAAGTTATGGCTATCTATGTTAGGTTGATTATAGACAGAAATGTACACTTGTTATTGATCAATTTATTTAAGTTTGGCCTAAAATGTGTCAATTGCTCATATCTATCTTGGGTAAAATATCTTTAAATTATTTCTCTTGGGTTTTTAATAAAGTACCAAGCTTAATGTAGTTAGTACCTTGCACTTCTTTATGTTTATGACCCTTTTTTAATTTTAATGCATTTTGATGGTACATACAATGGTAAATTAATCAATGCTTCACATATCACGTTATTGTAATGAACCTTAATGAGGCATTTTCCCAAAGCCATTAAGATAAAGATCATAATGTATTCAGTACTCAGGTGTGCTCACATTTATCATCAAATCAGTGGCTTCCCACTGCCTGAGGTGTAATTAGACTGCCAGACTCTGACAAGGGTTAGGGAGTCCTCTTCCGGGCTGACGGGCAGCGCCCGGTTCGCGTTGCGCAAACGCCGCTTTTTCGCCTCAACTGCCTTGCGGTCGGGCCCACGCTGCGGTTGGCGTTAGTAGTAAATAGAAGAAGGAAAAATAAATAACCCTCTGGAGGCAGGCATTGCAGATTTGCGATGTTAAAAACTACCTACCTGGTTACTCCACATACGTATTTCTCGAGCATTTTTTTTTTTTACTCAGAAGTATCCCCTCAAGGACTTAGTTGTTCGTGCTTTTATCAAAACTTATTTTGAGCCTGAGAGGGTTAAAAAAAACTACTCTCGTTCTCAAGCCCCGCCCCTTTTGCTCTGACCAACAAGTGCTCGGGTAACATGCTAGCCCCCTTCAAGATGGAGGGTTAGTGTTAGGGGGTGGGTGTGTGCGTGCGTGCGCTAGCCCTCGACGTGTTCGACCACGTGACGCAAAAGTAATGTAACTCAGCCCTGCCCTGCCACCGTGACTGGAAGAAGCTACCTGCCTGCCCCAATAGGTGCACTGCAAGACAACCCAGTTCCGCCCTCCCACCTGCTCTGGCGCGAGGCTTCGCCATTTTGTCAATCTCAAAATGCAGACCGGAAGTGCGGTGCGTAGCAAGGAATCGGTCCACCACGGTTGTGGTTGGTTTGTTTGGCAGTGCCAGGGGTCACATAACGCTTACTTTCACCCTTACTTTTGGGGTGATTCCGAATTTTTGTCTACCTGTGGAAACAGAGGTGTGTACATGTTTTTATTTAAAAAAGAATGAATTAAAAGAAATGTGACGTAATGGAATCGTAAGCGCTTGAATACCACGTAAAATCTAGCCTGTTCCACGCATATAAATAATTTCCCCATGAAATGGGTTGTGATTATTTGATTATGTTGTCCATTGTCCTTGGAGTGCTGAAAAAAAAAACAGAGTCACTTAATGTTGTCTATTAAGAAAAACCTACGGGATTTTTAATTTTCCTTTATTTTTCCATCTCCGTTCAGATCAAACCAGGCATGGAAATTGAGTGTCCTGGGTGTCGTACGATTTGGGCCAGACTTGGGCTTGGCCAATCAATTTCGCTGCATGAATACCACGGTGCGGGAAGATAACGTTGTCCTAGGATGTGACTATATCTCTGTTGAACCTTGCTCCGATGCTTCAACACAAACGGTGATTCCAGAAGCTGCAGATGACAAGCCACCGGTCGAACCTCCTCATGCCGAGCCATCGTCAAAAAAACGCTGGTGTGATGTTTTGATGGCACCACTGAACCACCATCAGGTAACAGTGGCTTTGCAACGGCACGCATCATTTCAATTATCTGATTAACCTCTTAAGAGTGAAGGCAGCCCTTAAATCAAAGTGTAACTGTTTTATGGTATTTGCTAAAGCATGTTGTTTGTAGTCTGACGTAATGCACTAGGGGTATTTGATGTCTGTGTCTACTTTAAATGTAGTTATTTTATTGTCTTTGCTTTCAGACAGAAACTTGGTGATGATGCTGGTTTGATTAAAAATGGATGCGGTGGTTTAAGCTTTGTTATTTTTCACTTCTAGAAACAGTATGATCCATCCATCCATCCATCTAGCCACCCATCCATTTTCCTCCACATATCTGGGGTTGGATCACGGGGGCAGCAGCTTAATCAGGGAGGCCCAGACTTCTCTCTCCCCAGCCACTTGGGTCAGCTCCTCCGGGGAAATCCCAAGGCATCCCCTGGCCAGCTGAGAGACATAGTCACACCAGCATGTCCTGGGCTTTGCTTTGGGTCTCCTCCTGGTTTGACGTGCCTGGCAAACCTCACCAAGGAGGCATCTAGAAGGCATCCTAACCAGATGCCCAAGTCACCTCAACGGGCTCCTCTCAATGTGAAGAAGAAGCGGATTTACTCAGAGCCTCTCTCGAATGACCCAGCTTCTCACCCCATCTCTGAGGGAGAATCCAGCCACCCTGTGGAGAAAACTCATGTCGGCTGCTTGCATCTCATTATTTCAGTCACTACCCAAAGCTCGTGACCATAGGTGAGGGTAGGAACGTAAATCGACCGGTAAATTGAGAACTTCGTCTTCCGGCTCAGCTCTCTCTCCGCGACAGATCGGTACAACGCCTGCATCACTGCAGATGCAGCACTAAACCGCCTGTTGATCTCACGCTGCATCTTTCACTCTCGCGAGAACAAGACCCCAAGATAGTTAAACTCCTCCACTTGAGGTAGGACCTCGTCCCTGACCCTGGGAAGGAATTCTACCCTTTCCTTACTCAAGACCATGGTTTTGGATTTAGAGTATGAATGATAGGTAAACCTGAAAATTCATTAAACCTTGTTTTTTAATATGAGAAAAAAAAGTAAAAAAATGTTCCTATTCATTTTAAAGTGAGGCATAAGGAGGACATTAGACCTTTATCTGAGTATCTATGAGGGGAGTTTTGTGCATTTGATAACAAAGAAACACAAAAATATCAAATGAGATTGGTAGACTAAATATTAGCCAATAAATTTATTTAATTAATCTCAATACATTTAATTTAACTAGTGCCAAATTACACACAGGTTATTTAAAAGCACTTTACTAGGTAAAAATTGCCAACTGAACCTATTTTTTCAACAGTTTTGATCAGTAAAAATGTGTTAATTTAAAGGGGCATTATGGAAGTTTGACAGCCAAAACATGTATAGAAATAATACATTTTTTCTTCATACATTCTCTTGCAATGCCCTCGTCCTGTAGAATGAGTCCTGGCATTTTTACTGTGATTGCCTTTTTTTCTGTAAAATCACAGAAAAACAGAGCTTCTCGGGTTGAGCAGGCTGCTTCATGCGCGTTCGCGCTCAGACATAGCCCGTAGCATTTGCTATCAGTAGCTTTAGCAGCAGAGAGAGAGGTAGTGAAACTTGTTGCTGTTCCTAATGCCTAGTGACAAAGCTAGCTACATTTCTGAGGACCCTTAGCTACTTTCTTCTAGAGATGTCCTGCCAATTAGCAACAAAATAGCCATTTTCGCTCCGAACCGTTCTTTGAACGTTGTTTCAGCTGTCATCAAGGATATAAATGTTACAGATAAAAATGATGTCACTGGTGCTTTAGCTCACTTAGTAAGATGTTGGACTCCTGTGCAGAAGTTGAGGGTTCAATTCCGGATGTGAACATAGTTTATTTAGAGTTAATTTTTTACATTAATGGTATATTTTTTACAGTTAGATGCCCAAATTTTTATTTGAGACTCGCCGAATGGCTTTGAATTCACAGATAAAAAAGATGTGAGTTCAACTTTCATTTTGGAACAATTTTTCAAGCAAGGGAATGGAATGATCTGAGCATGCAGGAGGACTGACCCATCTTAAACCTTTGTCGGCTGTGCTGAAGAGAAAGGTACAGAACCAAATTATTTAATTAATTAGCTGTGCGTTCTCCTGTCCTCTATCTTCCAGGACATATACACACACACACACACACACACACACACACGGGACTGTCTCAGCTGTTATTTTCGTTAAGGAGTGTGCACGTACAGCATGCGCGCCTCGTGCACGAGCCTACTATTGAAGCTGCCGTTACGTTTTTGGCCTGAGGGGGCAATCGTGAGCAAAAAAATTCAAAACTCCATAAAGACCCTTTAAAGAAACTCAACAGATTGCATTGAGTAATTGGCTTCTAGCATTCACAATTAAAATCACACAAAAAATGTAAAACCACAAGGAATATTGATTTAGATTTGATCAGTTTCACAATTAAAAACAATACACAATATACAAATTCATGTTCACATCCAGAGGTCAAAAGGCAAATCTCTTGATTTAGCAACCTCTCTATGTTCCAAATCTCATCTGCTGTTGTGGGATTTGTACAAAAAGGTTTACTTATTCTGCAGGATGTTCATGTCTGCATTGAAAGGAGTCAGAAGAGATGCTTCAAACATGTGACAGTCACCATCGTTCAGAGGTATTCAAGGCATCTGAGCAGGGTGGCTGGCATAAGAGGTGGAAATGTACTAGATAGATAGATAGATAGATAGATAGATAGATAGATAGATAGATAGATAGATAGATAGATAGATAGATAGATAGATAGATAGATAGATAGATAGATAGATAGATAGATAGATAGATAGATAGATAGATAGATAGATAGATAGATAGATAGATAGATAAAGAAGTATCAGACATGAAAACTAAAATGTCTTGCAGACATTATTATTAGGGAGGCTTGATATTGAATTTTTACTAATATCCGATATTGTATAACCCTTTTTCAGATACTGATTCCATCCGATACCGATGTAAGCTCTAAGGACAGCAGGGAAAATTCCTAATTATTCTCAATTTGTGCCAAATACAACTAAAATATCTCAAAAACTATACCTCAAATGTGTCTTGTTTTTGCATTTTGAGAAAGAGGAGATGTAGCTAACGTGTTACGATCTGTTTTGTCTCCCCAGTTCTGTTCAGTCCTGTGTCCATGTTAATTGGCTCTCGTCTCCCAATCGCTCCAGGTTCCAGCTCCTCATGTATTGAAACCCTCTCAGTCCTGTGTGTTACGTATGTCTGTTTATTGTTTCAGTGTCCGCATGCTTCTCATTAAAGGCTTAAACGTCTTCACCAGTCTGCCTGTCTCTTTCACCTGCATTTGGATCCTCACCAGAACCAATCATCTATGACACAAAGATTTTGATGTGTAATATGTGTCAGGTATATAAAGGTTGGATCACTAAGGAGTAAAAACCGTTACCAGTATTGTCCGACATTACATTTTAAGGCCAATATCGGCCAAAATATTGGTAAACCGATAATATCGGACATTCCTAACAATTTATTATTTTTTTTTATTTATGATATATGTCAGGGCTATTCAAATCCGGGCCTCGAGGGCTGGTATTCAGCATGTTTTGGTTTTAACCCATGTTTCAACACACCTGATTTCAATTAGTAGGTGATCAACAGGCTCCTGCAGAGCCTGATGAGCTACTGCACAGGTGATTCAACCACTGAATCAAGTGTGTTGGACTAGAGAAACCACCCAAATGTGCTGGATACCAGCCCTTGGTCTAGCCCTGATGTATGTTCAAGAAAATAAATATCAAAGTTAAAACTTAACAGTTTTCTAATATGAGACAAATATAATCAGTGATGGGTTTTGAAGCGTACTAGGCTAATGCTGCATTAATGTATCTAATGATGCTCTCATCCCATCTGAAGCAACAACAGTCACACCTTTCATGATCTGCTGTCAGAGATGAACAGGGTGCAACAAGAACACTGCATGTTCTGACACCCTTCAGTCATGGGCAGCATTAAGGGCTTTGGCAGTTCCTGCTCTTGCAGCTCTTTTGCTCTCCCTATGCCTCCATTAACCATGTAGTCTGTTCCCCTAGAAACGTTTTGGAGACTCATTCATTCAGCCATCACAAGCCGGATCTTGTTAGAGTCACTCAGACAATTACAACTGCTCGTTTCCTTTTTCTTCCACTAACTGATTGACTTCCAGAAGTCAATGTTCATTGGTGTTAATGTTGTGGCCCATATATGTGAATATATAGTCTGGCCACGACCCACAGAGCTCATTTGTGGAGCGGAATCTACGGTTGTCTTTCAAACTGTCTCTGGACAACGTAGACGTGCTCACTGCTAATGATGTCAGTCAGTAGAGCTGTCTGCCATACACTGTCGAAGAAGACGCAAATGCATCCGTTTTACCTCTATCTGCTCTAAACTGAAAGAAAAGCCCAAGTCTAAATAGTCCGAAGTTGATGCCAAAACCACTTCAAATGAACAATCGCCATCTTTGTTTAGCTAAGTCACAATACCCCCCCACCCACCCCACCACCACCAAACCAATGGAGCACTGTGATTGGCAAGACACAAGACTGTTGGGCCTGCTGAGCCTCCAGTGGAGCATTGCTAGACTGACCTGCAAAGCCAAATCCTTTGGTTTATACTAGTCAGCCTAAATTTGCCCCTGTGGCCCTGCATGGAGAATACACAATGGAGGAACGGATGGATAAGTAACTTTGTGAGACTTAAGGGTGCCGGTCCTGAGATATTCAAGTTGCAAATGCAATTTTCTCTCAAAAAAGAGCAGAGTGCACTGAAAGACATTTCATTCACCCTGTAATGCTGGGCTACTCAATTCTGGGCATCGGGGGCCGATATCCAGGACGTTTCAGTGGTTTCTCTAGTCCAGTGATTCACAACCCTGGTCCTCAGTGGTCCTGCATGTTTTCAGTGTCTCTGCTACAACACACCTGGTTCACATATTTACATTGCGTCCTTAGGATGACATCAAGTGCTGCAGAAGCCTGTTGATCACTCTTTCGATAAAGTCAGGTGTGTGGCAGAAGAGAAACAGTGCTGTTGAAAACAGCAACATAGAAAACATGCGGGACGGGGGGCTGGGGGCGCTGAGGACCAGGGTTGAGTGCCTTAGCTCTAGTCCAACACACTTGATTCAGTAGTTGAACTACCTGTGCAGCATCTCATCAAGCTCTACAGAAGCCTGTTATTCACCTGCTGATGGAAATCAGGTGTGTTGAAGCAGTGAAAAACCTAAACATGCTGGATACTGGCCCTCAAGGCCCGGAATTGAATAGCCCTGCTGTAAAGAGTAATTTTAACACTGGCTCAAGAAAATTTTTTTAAAGTGGCAATGTATAGTTTCCCTGGCGATAGGGGGCAGTACATTCCTAAATGATTGCAAGCTTAATTTTTGTGTTCAAATAAGATCTTACCAACAGATGGCCATTAGGGTCAAAAATCCCTCGAGGAACAACCTCCTACAAAATGACTTTAACATCAGATTCCCTTTCATCACTGGCAATGAACGAAGACGTATATGTGTAAAATAAAAATGTTTATTAAAGGTGAAAGTTTTGTAACTATTTGTTACAAATCAGTAAATGCATTTTGTCATCACGGGCTTTCGTAGAAGGAAATATGGCGTCTAATATGGCGTCGCCCACAGACTTAGACCCACTCCCACATATTTTGGAACAGATTTTTATGTTTATATGTTACATCAAAATTCACTTTAAAGGTACACTAAGTAACTTTCTTCTATTTTTAAACAGTGTTTATAAACCAGACTGGTCAGAATAAAAAGATCTGTGCAGCTGAACCGTCTTCCTGCTCAGTAGTCATTTGTGGTGCTATGGCATTTAACATTACCATTCTTTAGACAGACATGTCCACTAAACAGTTTACTGTGTCAAACTTATAATGACATTTTAGAAAATGAGCTCCAAACTATAAGATCAGTCCATGACTATAGGCCTGCAGTACAATAGTAGCTTGTGTTCTATACATAAGTCCATACCTGTTCTTTAGGTGAATGATTACCAGTCTCAGTTTTATCACATTTAAATGTGTTTATTTTCATGGTTCAGTCAGCCATTACAAATAAGTAATAAAGGCTACTTAATGCCTTTCATGTAGGCAGAAATAAGAGAAAGACTTGCCCCTACGAAAGAGCCAACAATCACCACAGTTTACTCCAGGGATATGTGAGCACATGTTATTCCAGAAGGTAACTAAATGAAACAACTTGCTGTAAATTGGTGCATCTTTACCAACGATGTGTCTTTCTTCTTCTCTTTCAGACAGTTTAGATTGATAGAATATTATAATGACAGCATCCAAGGGAGAGATTATAGTTTGTCCTTTAAACAGAATGTAGCAGCAAACTGTTTAAATTTAAAAGCCATTTCAGATGTCCCTCCAGGAAATTAACGATACTTTGGCATTTGGTTGATGGTATCTTACTGTGACATTTTAAAAAACCTACAAATGCAGGATCTGTATTTTGATGCCATCCACTTGTGTAGACAGCACCTGTGCATTCTTAGCAGAGAGATCAGTAACATTTGTTTTGTTTTGATTTTTTTTTGGGGAAAAAGATTGTACTTAAAAGATTTCTATTACAACATGCATGAAAACATTTAGACTGTTCCTTATATGCCGAAGTTATAAGTAAAATGTTACCAATTGTGAACAACTTTTATCTAGAGAAACAGTTTTCATTTAACCCTTTAAGATCTGACATAGAACAAGTTTGCCAGAACTTATATTTACATTTTTACATGCTGTGGTGCCATTTTTGGAGTATTTCAAATTTCTTTACATCAGTACAACCCTTACATTCTAAAGTGTAATTATATAAATGTAAAATGTTCATAGCAACAACATATTTTACTAAAAAATGCAATTATCTATACAGAAATTGAAAATCGTTTCTTGTTTTTACACATATTTTTCATTATACAGAATTGCCACAGCTTAATCCCTCAAAATTGTCAGTGGAAAAAAGTTTTACACAATCCTTTCAAACAACCACAAATTTATTTGAAGTTCGTCCATAAAATAGTTTATGAGATACACTCATTTATATAAACTGTAACAAAAAGGAAAACATAAATAATAATAATAATCTGCAGGAGTCTATTATAATAATGTTGAATATTTGTAGCTAAATTTCCTGTGGTATATAGTTTTCCTTTTCTCTCACTAATAATAATAACAATAATAAAGAATAATGCATGAATATATACTTGAGGAAACTGAAAGTGAAACTTAAACATCCTCCGGCGCTGTAATGGCGTCAACCGCTTCAAGGAGGGAAGATGTATCGTTTGGCGGGTCCATGAGTCATCAAAACGTTCGTAGTCGTATGTGTGTGTGTGTCGGAAGTTTGTAGTGGGTGTGTGATGTGTTGGTCTAAACGTATTATTGCGACAAAGCACAAGAAAAAGCAGAAAGACTGGAACTGCCAATGACTACAATTCGCGGGAAAATGACATCAAAGCAGGTGATTGATTGGGTGAGTGATAATCATGTGACAGTTCACATTGACAACGTGATGATGTTTATTCTAGCGTGTGAAGCGTTGTGAGCTGCAGATCAGAATGACACAGCGTCTGTGTCTGAATGAAAACGCTTTTCTTATTTGCGCATTTTGGTTGTTTTTTGCAAACACATTAGCGGAAATACAAGTGCTGGCCAGTAAATTAGAATATCATCAAAAGGTTGAAAATATTTCAGTAATTCCATTCAAAACGTGAAACTTGTACATTATATTCATGCAATGCACACAGACCAATGTATTTCCGATGTTTATTACGTTTAATTTTGATATTTATAGGTGACAACCAATGAAAACATCAAATCTGGTATCTCAGAAAATTAGAATATTCTAAAGGCCAATGAAAAAATGTTTGTTTCTCTAATGTTGGCCAACTGAAAAGAATGAACATGAAAAGAATGTGCATGTATAGCACTCAATACTTAGTCGGGGCTCCTTTTGCCTCAATAACTGCAGTAATGCGGCGTGGCATGGACTCGATCAGTCTGTGGCACTGCTCAGGTGTTATGAGAGCCCAGGTTGCTCTGATAGTCGTCTTCAGCTCCTCTGCATTGTTGGGTCTAGCGTATTGCATCCTCCGCTTCACAATACCCCATAGATTTTCTATGGGGTTAAGGTCAGGCGAGTTTGCTGGCCAATCAAGGACAGGGATACCATGGTCCTTGAACCAGGTGCTGGTGGTTTTGGCACTGTGTGCAGGTGCCAAGTCCTGTTGAAAGGTGAAGTCTGCATCCCCATAAAGTTGGTCAGCAGCAGGAAGCATGAAGTGCTCTAAAACTTCCTGGTAGACGGCTGCATTGACCCTGGACCTCAGGAAACAGAGTGGGCCAACACCGGCAGATGACATGGCACCCCACACCATCACTGACGGTGGAAACTTTACACTGGACCTCATGCAACGTGGATTCTGTGCTTCTCCGCTCTTCCTCCAGACTCTGGGTCCTTGATTTCCAAAGGAAATGCAGAACTTGCTTTCATCAGAAAACATAACTTTGGACCACTCAGCATCAGTCCAGTCCTTTTTGTCCTTGGCCCAGGCGAGACGCTTCTTGCGCTGTTTCTTGTTCAAGAGTGGCTTGACACACGGAATGCGACACCTGAATCCCATGTCTTTCATGAGTCTCCTCGTGGTGGTTCTTGAAGCGCTGACTCCAGCTGCAGTCCACTCTTTGTGGATCTCCCCCACATTTTTGAATGGGTTTGTCGTCACAATTCTCTGCAGGGTGCGGTTATCCCTAGAGCTTGTACACTTTTTTCTACCACATTTTTTCCGTCCCTTCGCCTGTCTGTTAATGTGCTTGGACACAGAGCTCTGCGAACAGCCAGCTTCTTTAGCAATCACCTTTTGTGTCTTGCCCTCCTTGTGCAAGGTGTCAATGATTGTCTTTTGGACAGCTGTTAAGTCAGAAGTCTTCCCCATGATTGTGGTGCCTTCAAAACAAGACTGAGGGACCTTTTAAAGGCCTTTGCAGGTGTTTTGAGTAAATCAGCTGATTAGAGTGGCAGCAGGTGTCTTCTATATTCAGCCTTTTCAGAATATTCTAATTTTTTGAGATACCAAATTTGGAGTTTTCATTAGTTGTCACTTATGAATATCAAATTTAAATGTAATGAACATTGGAAATACATTGGTCTGTGTGCATTGCATGAATATAATGTACAAGTTTCACGTTTTGAATGGAATTACTGAAATATTTTCAACCTTTTGATGATATTCTAATTTACTGGCCAGCACTTGTATGCAGCACTCTGGGACGTGTTCAGTGTTTGAGGTATAAGTGTAACTCCTCCGGTTTAATATGCAAAAAAAAATGTTTGTTCTATCTTATATAGTTTCAGTTCTACAAGCATTTGAACACAGATATCCAAATGGGAGCGCCGGCGCTCCCTATGGTCTTAAAGGGTTGAAAGTGTGTTACCCATTATTACATACACACTGATAGGCCAAATAAAAAAGTCACCACCTAGATTTCACTAAGCAAATAAGTACGAGCCTCTTATTGGATAATTACTGCATGGGCTGGCAACAAGTTATTTAACAGCAACTAGTACAATTAGTTGATTCTCATTTCTTAAAAAACCACGTGGAAAGACACATCTGATGGTTGTGGAAACTATATTAGTCTGTTTGAGAAGGGTCAGATCATTGGCATCAAGTAGAGAAAACATCTAAGGAGATTGCAGAAATGACTAAAACTGGGTTAAGAACTGTCCAACGCTTTATTAAAAACTGATGCACCTTTGCCAGAGTTGTGGATGTATCAGGGAAAGTAGAGAGGCAGATGAAGTGATGTAGCCACTGTGCCTAGTGCCTACTGTACAAGCCTGTGGGGGCAGTGCTATGATCTGGGGTTGCTGCAGCTGGTCAGGTCTAGGTTCAGCAACAGGATGTGCTCCAAAAATGAGCTCAGCTGACATCCTGAATATCCTGAATGACCAGGTTACTCCATCTTCCCTGATGGCACGGGCATATTCCAAGATGACAATGCCAGGATTAATCGGGCTCAGATAGGGAAACAGTGGTTCAGGAAGCATGATACACCATTTTCACACATGGATTGGCCACCACAGAGTCCAGACCTTAACCCCATTGAGAATCTTTGGGATGTGCTGGAGAAGGCTTTGTGCAGCAGTTAGACTCTACCATCATCAATGCAAGAATACTGAAGTTATTTCTGCCAAAATCTTCATAAATACTCGTTGGATCCAAACTGTGGATCAAATGTGACGTTTTTGCTCATAAGTAACCAGATAATTCTATGTAATCTTGAAATGTGAACATTGCAGTGGTGTAAAGGTTTATAAAAGAATATTTGTGCCACCTTTCATACATGCCAGAGCTGCAAAGTCAAGGTTACACCAGCTGGTAGATCCAGACGCACAGATCAACCTGTTGCTCACTTATTGTTCTTCATCGCAGACATAAATAAACTATCAAGGTCTCCCACAAAAGCCCTCATCTCTTTGCTAAAAGTAAGACTGCTGAATTCCGCACTCTGAATAAAAGTGAATCAACACAAATTCTACAAGGCTTTACAACTTATAAGTTAAATAATCATATGTAGGGATGGGTACCGAATTCGGTAGTTTTTAAGGTACCGACCGAATTCCATAGTACCGACCGAGCACTGATTCACGTCATTTCAAATGGTGCCTCGTTTCGGTACCCGTCCTTCATAACGAGAACTTGCTAAGACAGTTGCACATGTGCAAGAGCGTTATGTCATCTCTCGCTACGAGCCAGTTGTAAACGGAGCAGCATGGTAGAAAGAACGCACGCTAAAGCTTGGGTCCACTTCACTAAATGTGATGGGTAACTGGGTCATGATGAAACCAGCGACAACGATCTAAGCGAGACATCCTGATCTGCTCCGATAGGTAAATAAAATGTTTAAGATAACGTTAGCTTGATATGTTAGCTTCCATTTAACTAATGGTGCGTTCATTTTCTCCTCGGAACTCCGAATTTCCGACTAGAAGAACATGAACGCACTCTAAAGTTTGGCTTCACTTTACTAAATGTGACGGGTGATTGGGTGAAGATGAAACCAGTGACAATGATCTAAGTGTGAGGCATCATCATTTTAATCTGCTCCAGCAGTTAAATAAACTAAGATAACGTTAGCTTGATATGTTAGCTTCCATTGACACCGTTGTTATCAGCTAATGGTGCGTTCGCTTTCTCCTCCGAAATTCTAGCTTCCCAGTAGGAAAAATCAAATGAAAAAAGACGGCAAAAGTAATGAAGATACACAGTAAATTTAGTTCACTGTAAAGATGTTTGCTTCAGTTTAATTATCAGCTTATAAAACTACAAGGACGACGTTAAAATACAAACAGTTGAATGTTATGTATCGTGATATTTATCAAATATTGTTATATATTGAGAAAAATATATATTTAATTATAAAAGAGAATTAAAATAATAAACACTCAAAAGTATCGAAAATTGGTACCGGGAATTAGTACCGAATCGATTCAAATGTCAAAGGTACCCATCCCTAATCACATTTGTTGAATGAACAAGATGTTTCAATCAAATGTTTGAATAATCTTGCTTAAATCAATTAATTTGAAATGAATATTGTTCTTACAATGATCCATTTATATCACAAATCACTATGTGTTTGTTTTACCAGTTAATCATTGCTTACACTCATACACACTACAATAACATACATATTAAGGTTAAAAACATTTTTGTATCTGAAGGAAGGAGTGGCTTTCTGAGGAATGTTTTGGAAAAGCCTTCCAGACGTGGCACATTCTGATTTGCCAGAATGGCTGGAAATCATAACTTTGTGGATTATTAAAACAGGATTTTCTTCCCGAATAATTCAGTTTTTAGCTGAACTCCCGATTCGGCCAAATCGGGAAATAAGCCTCTTTTGAAACAATCTCTTTTGACATACAGTCGACCTGTTAGCACGCTGCAAGCTGACACAGCCAGATGCCTCCTTTAGAGCCATATTCACTTTGGACACGGAACAGCATTCCAGCTACTGTTGTGACCTGGAGACATCTCAAGACTGGACGTGTCGTATCGGAGTTTATTCTACTGACTTCAGGTGCCGTGAGGTCCACCTGACTTCTGACAGTCCGGATCTGCCTGGGGGTCTCCGCCAGGGTTTGTAGACACAACAGATTGTGTCTGATGCTGTTTTATCAAGAATCAACTCTCTAGTTTATAGCTGACAACAAATTATTTTACACCCAGATTTCACAATTTCTTTCAGATACAAAGATTCTGATAAACATCTACGTACACCACCTACACATCACATTCCATCACCGCATATCCACTCCACCACATCTCATTATTCATATCTTGTCATGTATTATCATTAGTTTAGAAAAGAATAAAATTCCTTTTTAACTATAAACTGACTTTCTGAATTAATACGAAGTGTGTTTATGGTCCCTGAACAAGCAAAGAACCTTATAATCTTCTGATTAAACATGCAAAGATCAATCAGATTGATATTTCTTATTTATATGGAATAATCACATCCTATTTGTCATAATTAATTTGCAGTCGTCATGCTATAAAGTGTGACCGCTACACAAAATACTACTTATTTTGGTCTTTACTGTATTCTGACCAACTGTTACTTCATCAGGCCTATTTCTCCTCATTAAGGAGAACTACAGTTAAAAAGAAAATGTAGATATGAGTTTCACATAGGAGCACACCTCAAAATGGCCAAACCAGTCCTTTGCTGTGGTTATGTTATGCCACAAAGATCAATGACCTGACATGAAAACAGAGTTTGTGTGTCCACTTTTCACCAGTAGACTTAATAAACCAGAATTCATAATACCTGCCATACCAACTAGTTATGTTGCTGAGGAAAAAAAACACTATTTTTCTTTGAGGTACAGAAAGTACTGAATTAGACAAATCGATTCCATGTGGCTTTCCAAGGGGTGCAGCACATCTCTGATGGGCTGGATTTTGAAGCATTTTAATAGTGTTGGCATTAACACAGAATTAGAAAGTATCAGTGCATGCATCATGTACTAATCAAAGTACTTAAATGAGTTTTTTACCATTTAAATAATTTGTTTTTTCTGAAGGAAGGAGGGGGAGAAATTTAAACCATCCATGCTCTCCACTTCGTTCCTGCTTGTTGAGGCTCAGTCAAGCATTGTGAAAAAGGCAGTAATTACACACTCCCGTAACGAAGGCATTGTTAAATATTCATCAAATTCATCTTTAGAACTGCCGTTGCATTAAAGGCTGCAGTTGCCCACCTCTTGATTTTTTGTTTTCTGCACACCGGGTTATCGGGGCTGTTTGGTCCGGTGACTGACAATGGCCACAGGTAGAGCACTTTCATGCCTGTGGGTATTTTTTTGAGTCACAAAGCATTTCTAATTGGTCATGACAGGAGCTTCTGGTTGCCAGATTTGATCTATACAACCTGTAAAATATTTACTGCTCCATGTCCCCCTACATTGTGCCCCTAAAAAATGTATTATTTGAGACCTAGTGGATGTCTGAGCCAGAGGTAAACACGACTATTACAACAGCTGACCAGACGAGTGAAAACACGAAGAGAAAAAAAAAGAACTGAACACACTGAGCCATTAATATCTCTCATCTTCTTTGACATGTTCCTGCAGCAGCTCAACATGACTCATAGAGCTGAAGCTGAGCAGGGGAACTAATTGAATAATGGAAAATCAAAGTTTTTTTAAAAAAAAAAGAACAGCATCATCAGAAGGGTTTGTGTGTGTGTGTGTGTGTGTGTGTGTGTGTGTGTGTGTGTGTGTGTGTGTGTGTGTGTTTAATGACCCTATATTTTACCCTGTCTTTGTGATCACATGCAATGTCATGAATGTAACATTTCAGTGATAAAGCTAACCTATTCAAATAGTTGTACTGGTCTGTGGTGAAGAAACATCCATCAGCTCCATCCTCAGGTGCTCCCTGGCCTGGAGCAGTGGCTCTACTCTGATTGCCTCCATAGGGTTTGTCGAGCGAGCTGGTTTTGGTACCAAGTTGGTGCCAGAGCCAGACCTTACACCAGTTCTTTTGATTTGGACTGCCAGAGTCTGTTCCCTTAACCTAGCATTTGAGTTAAGACCACCTCCCTGACCTGGTGTTGAGTTAACCCGCTCAGGCTCAAAATAAGTTTTGATAAAAGGACGAACAACTAAGTCCTTCAGGGGTACTTCTGAGTTAAAAAATGCTCATGAAATACATATGTGGAGTAACCAGGTAGGTAGGTTTTAATGTTGCAAATCTGCAACGCCTGCCCCCAGAGGGTTACAAGCCTCTGATTTGGAGGTGCTCCTGCTCTTCATCCCAGATGATTCTTCATCCAATAATTCTAGTTCATGGAAGAAAGTAAGCATTGCTGCCATTTTTTTACAGTGAACAAAATCAAATATTCTAACTCTTGACTACTTATCCACTTCTCTTGTTTAAGTTACACTTAGGGATGTTCTGATCATACATTACGTTGATTTTGGGATTTGGGCGTTTTTCATTGGTCCTAATCTGATTGTTGGTGGTGGCATTCAGCTGCTGATCTCTTGGTGTTGCATGAGCCCTGCAGTGACATCACAGCAAATCATTGCTTGGATGAGGACTGAACAGAGGCCTCCTCCTTCATCAGGCAAAGGAGGAGGCCTCAAAATGAAATGGCGTGAGCACCACATTTAACATCTCTAACCTAATTTAACTTTTCTCTTGCTAATCGTACAACAAAAAAGTTCCACTTCCACAAAAGAAGGAAGTAAAACTATTAGGAATTAAATGAAATTGGTGGTTTTCATCAGGACATGAATTACACAGAGGCTTCCTGGGAGCCCGGTGAGATGGGGGAAGGAGGGTTTTATTCTTGCCCTGGCCCCTGAAATGTCTTGAAACGGCACTGGGTGTGGGACTGAGTTTTGAAGGTGATCTGAATTGTATCAAATAAATAAATATTACATGTTTATAAATTATCGCTTTAGAGAGTTAAAAACGTGTAGTAGGATAAATCTACCTACTTTTTCTTTGCAAACACTTTGTTTTGTTTTCTTGTTTTACATGTGACTCTTTCCATGTCCTGTATGTCTCTGATCTTCCTCTCAATCCTCCAGAAAAACTGTTGCCTGGGTTCCTACACCTTCACCTCATGAGTTACTTTTAAACTAAGTAGTTCAAAGTCTACCGACCACAAAAATAACAGACTGCACGCCGAAGACAGGTAATGTGCAGCAGCAAAGTGCATCAGACATAAACAAAAGACAGAAAGCACCAAAGATATGAGTCGACATAAACAATCGTGTGTTAATTAGATTTTTTGGGGTGGCCGTGCACAGGACGCCATTGCCTGGAGCGCATCAACAATCCTATCCGCTCAAAAGAATCCCCAGTGAGTCTACATAAACAGTCATACATAAATAATGTAATATAAGTAGAACCAGGATGTTTTTTGGGTTCCCCCTGGGTATGTGAGTTGAGGGCTTCCAGGGGAACCCGGCTCAGCCCGTCCCCCTTTCAAATGAGCCAGGCTCCCTGAAGCCGGGCGTACACTGTACGACTTCCTCGCAGGGCAGATCTCACGAGTCATGCGGTCACACTGCACGACCCAGTTCTCGGATGCGACCTGACTGCTCACGCTGTACGTCTGGTAGCAACACGTCGGCCCTAAAAATATGCTAAAAATAGCAGTTTTTACTCAACACGTCAGACTTTCTTTGTCTTGTTTTGCCTGTTGTCCTTCAGGAGTGCTGCAGGAGGACACACAGGGATTTATGGGGGTTGGATGATAAAAACGAAATAAAGAAAGTAAATCTGTGTTTTGTGATTAGTTTAATTTGACATGAACATGACAAACACGCTTTCTTGACAATATTTGAGAGTAAAAAAATGTGTAGAAACAAAAACGAACAATGTGTGTTATTAGGTTATTAAACACGCCAGAAGTCCGTGCGAGCTCACGATTGCTGATCGGTAGCTAGTCACGTGGTGTTAATCGCCTCTCGTAACCCCCTGTACAAAACACCATGCTCGGCACAAAACTCGCCCCGATCTTGCGGATTCTCGCACGTGTGGAAAATCGGCTCAAAAAAGTGAAAAAGTCGCACAGTGTACGCTCGGCTTTAGTTCCCCTGTAATTTGAACCCTGGTTTTCATCTTTCTGCAGTTTTTGTGTATTTCAATCACCAGTTAATGAGGGTCAAGAAAAACCATGTGATCTTTTTAAATAAACTGTCTCCCTACGCTGTGATCCTTTAAAGAAACCAACATGCATTGATTTTAATAACATAATAACTTAGGTTTTTAAACCTGTACAGCTACAAGAATGCAGCGATGATTTAAAATCAGTAATCTTAATCTGAAGAATTACGGTGTTATGAATTATAAATGGCACATCCCTTCTTGTTTCAAAAGTTTGAGAACATATCATTTATAGCAGCAGCTCTTGTTTTCTGCAGCGTGCTGCATTAATAGTGCTGTCTATGAATACAGCACCAAAACATCAAAAAGAAAGTTTGAAGTTTATGTGCATTTAAATAATTCATAGATATGAATCATAAAATGCTTCAGAATACTTCAAATGCAAAGCAGTGTTGTTTTTTTCCGGTGTATTTATGCTGAGCACATATTGTTACATTTCTGTGTGCATTAATCCTGAGAAATTATTCACATTATATTAAATAATGATTAATACATGTGTGGTCGGCTGGTGTCAAATTAAAATTCAGATTTCATCCTCAGTGATCCTGATATTGAGGGTTTGAACATTTGCTGCACAGCAACACATCGTGACATCTGGCCTCCCTTTAATTAGTCTGCACATCCCCTCCTGAAAAAAAATCCCTGATACTGACGTTTAAACATGGAAATGTGACATTAGGTGGTAGAAAATGTGGCATTTGCAGCAGACCAAGCTTGAATAGGTTGTTAGTTCATTAGCAAAGTCAAAGGAAAGCTTGATGCTCAGGCTGAATTTTTTGGAGGGAGTTACATCAGCTTTGGTGTCAAAGGGCCTCCTACGTGTGAAGTGATGAGGTGATTCTCTGTCTCCTGCCTTTATGTCCATCTGGAACTGATAGAAGCAATTTAATTATGTGACTAAGGTTTCCTGCAGAAACTAACCTGAACCTCCTTAAACAAACACTTTTGTTAATTTAAGGGGGTTAAAGTAACTTAATGTTTTAAACTGTAAAATATATTTAACTTTTAGATGTAATTAACACAAACTTGCATAGGCACTGGACTATTTAAGAAAATATATTCCTATTATTGACTTAATCAGACAAATTCATCAAATATATAACTTAATTTTATAATTTTGGATTAGAAATGGTCAAAAAAATCCACTAAATTTTCATCATTACTTCTGACCTGATTGAGTTGAACTCAGCCCAGTTAGCTGTTACCTCATTGATTGTGATGATGTGATGAAGTAAAGATAATCATTTATACTAATTTTAACATGACAGCATACTTGTGACACATAGTAATGACAATGTGTTCAAATTAAGTGTTGGGAAAATAAGTCTAAATATGAAATAGTCAGAGAAAGTTGACAACTTTGTTCCTTATTTTAATTTTACTTGAGAATAAAATGAAAAAAAAAAAACTATTTCCTTTTAATCTTCACATGTATGAGACTCTGCTCTGGGTGGGGCTGCATAAGTTGTTGTGTGACGGGGTGAGTACTCCTTCTTCTCTACAACATCTTTGTGAGATCTTCATTCCAGGAGAGGGCACTCACCAGCTGCAGAGCATTACCAATCAGCGGCAGCTGCAGATCCTCAGATCAACCGCAGCAGAGCTCTATTTAAGAGGAGAGGGAACTACTTCACATCGCTGGATGATTAACTACTCACGGTAGTATCTTGCCACTCAAGTCTTAGGTTATGCTTGGTCTCTGCTCAGACATTTGTGCTGTCGCAGTTTTGGATGTATCTGGATTTTTTGCTTGGATTCTGGTGTTTGGACCCTTTGGACTCAAGTTTGTTTCATCTTCAGGATACTTGGAAACGCTGAACCATTGATGGATATACCTACCTGGAAGTCACCATAACCCGCCTGGATTACAACTCTCAAGGTTCGCCTCTCCTCCTGTTCCACTTGTCCTCTGCCGCCATCATCTGGCTCCCTCTCCTGGACACACCCTGTCACACCGTCTGCCCTCCCTGCTGGCTTCTGGACCCTTGCCGACTACTTTGAACTTGGATATCTCCAGGACACTTTTAGTTAGGTTAAATAAATCATTGTTTGAATTTTCTGCCTTTGTCTTGTGATGATTCTTCATGTCGTGGGTTAAACACCTTCCCAGGGACATGACAGAATCATCCAGCCAAAATGCTAACCCCACGGAATCATCACTCACCAATTTTAGTTCTAGGCTAACTCAGCAGGAACAGGCCCTACCAGTCTTATTGGAACACCTCCAGATTGTTAACCAAAGATCTCAACAGCTGGAGGTCATGATCCGTCAACTCCAACAGGGCTTGACCCAGCTCCAGGCTCAGAAACCCTCTCAGGAAAGAGCCACCACCTCCCAAGGAAACCTCGCCGTTCCTGAGCTCAACACTGAAGGGGCCGCGGAACCCGCCTATTTCCGCACCGCCCCTGCGCCACCTGCTCAGACGTACAGTGGAGAGTTCGAGGAGTGCCACAGTTTTCTCCTCCAGTGTCAGTTGGCGTTTGCTCGGTCTCCTGGAGCCTTCCACACTGATGTAAGTCGCATTTCTTATATTTTTGGACTGCTACGAGGAAAAGCTTTAAGGTGGGCAGAAGCTAAGAGCCACAACCCTGCCTTTTTGGCAGGCCCCTTGGAGGCTTTCCTGGCAGAATTCAATTTGACTTTTGGCTCTGACATGTCCCCCATGGACATAAGCAGGAGGCTGTAGACACTATCCCAGGGGCAGAGGACGGTGGCCGAGATGACCCTGGAGTTTCGTACACTGGCGGCTCGATCCACCTGGAACGAGGAGGCCCTCATCGCCGCCTTCACGGAGGCTCTAAACAGCTGCATTAGGAACCAGCTCGCCATGTGCCCGGAACCTCAGTCCCTGGAGGGGCTGATCAAGCTGGCCATCTCCCTCGACAAGAGGCACCGGGAGCTTCACGTGCCCACACCTACACCGGCAACTGGGTCAGTAAGTCATTTCTCTGAGAGTCTCCCCCCGGAGGAACCCATCCAATTAGGAAAGACCAAACTCAGCAAAGAGGAGCGTGAACATCGCATGAGGTCAGGTCTTTGTATGTACTGTGAGGGGTCTGGGCACTTTGCTAAAGCCTGCCCGGTTCTGGTAAAAGGGCGTGCCCACCGGTAATGTCGGGACTACTGGTGGGCAGTCAGAACTCTAAGGGGTCCCATAATGTTTTACCTTGTATGTTGTACGCTAATGCTAAACAGTTTCCGGTAGATGCTTTATTGGATTCAGGTTGTGAACAATCTTTGATTGACACAGAACGAGTACGTCAATGGGGAATTCCCACGACCCGGCTCTCCACTCCACTCGCGGTGGCGGCTCTGGATGGACACAGCTTAACCACCATCACACATCGGACTGTCCCTGTAAAACTCAGGGTGTCGGGTAATCATGTGGAGGAAATAGAGTTTTTTGTTTTTCCCTCCCTACAGACTGCAGTAGTGCTCGGTCACCCTTGGCTCCTCCGCCACAATCCCCAGGTGAACTGGGAGACGGGAAGAGTGGAGGGGTGGAGCCCGAGATGCTCCCTGTCCTGCCTCGGAGCAGCCCCTCCTAACATCAGCGCGTCCAGACCTTTGTAGTGAAATATAGATCGTATATTTATACACTGTAATTAGATCTATATATTATAATCAGAAGCGGTTGTTTTTATCATCCGGGAGTTTACTTAAACACTTTGTATTGACTGAGAGACAAGAAAAGAGAGAGTTGGGATCATTTAAGAATCTTTAATTTCTATAATTAAGAATTCAAACAATCTACCAGGACTATCTCAATGATGGATGCATATAGATTTGAATGTTATAGTGTTGGTGCGTGTGTGTGTGTGTGTTGTTCAGAATCTCTAGACTGCCGTAGGTGGATCTGGTTGTCTGATGTTATGACTACGGACCACGAGGCTTCAGAAGCTGATGACATGAGCAGCCATTTTGCCGTGACCACGTACCATCTGGAGCCTCCCGTGTTAGATCAGGAAATGCCAGGTCCTCGGACCTTCAGATGTACTGGAGCTGGTGGACAGCGGTCGCAGCACGACAAAGCCCGTCTGCGGATCGACTCCCGATATCAGCGGCAGGCGTCAGCGAATTAGCTCTTATTTTGAAGGAACGTCGTCTTGTTGTTAAAACTACGGAAATCTCCAGCTTGACAGTTCTCAGCTTAAAGTAGGAAAGTGCAGCTGGCCAGCCTGCACTTTTCTTAGCGAGGATGATGGAACTCCGTAGGAGCTCAGATTGAACAGAGCTGAGGTTAAAATGGAACCGAGTATAAAATGGCGTTGCCTTGTTTTATATCCCCTAGTTGTTTATAAATCTTAGTAAACCGGAGTGGACAACTTCATTAAACAACCCAGATTCTGCCCTACGACAGACGAAAGTTCTGATTGGCTGAGAACAATGTGTCATGCGTTTCCATGTTAATGTAGATCAGTCTGTCTGGTGCAGTCCTGTTTATTCATTAAACACATAACTCATGACATCTTTATTTCACAGATCATTCACCTGATTATTATTGATCAACATATGCTTTGATTAGCTTTATCACAAATAAAGTACTTTGATTAATTAATGGAAAGCGTTCTTCTTCTCTTCTTCTGTCTCTTCTCCTGGAATGTAAACATGCAGACACCAGCACCCGACCTTGGCGATTCTTACACGTTGCTACTGTGTAAAGGGGCAGCTGTTGAGGGCAGACAATTAGAATATTCATAACCAGGGTCCGAAATTAAATTTTTTACTCACCGGCCAAGTTGGCCGGTAGATGATGAAAATCTACCGGCCAAGCATATTTTTTACCGGCCAAAATTCTAAATGATTTAGATCTACCTAAAGCATGTAATTCTATATTATGTTGATTCCAAACAGAGTGACAAAATAATTAAAACATCAATTAATAAGGAAAACAACTCTTTTGTCATTTTTACTATTTATTTATTTTTAGAGATGTTTTTATGAACTCTTTCATTGAAATCTAGTCAGACTCCTTGTTTTCTCTGTCCATGAAGTCTGGCCTCTTGCTTCTGACACCGTCTTTGTGCCAAAGCATTACAGCCTCATTTGGGTCCTAGTCCTTGATCTCTGGAGAACACAGCTGCACCATGAGAATATCTGAAAGTGTGTCAGGGCTAGGGTTGTCACGGTAACCGGTGTAGCAGTAAACCCCGGTAAAAAAAAGTAGACAATAATAACCGTCTTGTTTTAAATATATATATATATATATGTTATCTCGGTGGATTACCGTGGCTGCGGTGTAGGCGCGGTGACCCTTACCAGCCACCGTATCATCTGGAAGTTGCCGGCGGCACATGCGCACTTTGTTGTTTACGACCAAAACTTTCTTTAAGCTAAAGCTGAAATAATGGCCAGAGGAGACGGCACTCGGGACATTTATTATCCCTCAAAGAAGACAAAGTCAGAACTATGGGCATTTTTTGGATGTTTGAAGAATGCCGAGGGACAGTTGTCTGTGAAAGGCAGCAACGCTACGTGGCCATCATAATGTAGCCATTGTCTCACGACTCCGCCATCTCCGGTTCGCCACTTTTCACAAAATCTTCTGGTTGCCACTGGTCCTGGTGGTTTTTCTTCCAGTTCGACGAGTTTTCTTTTGGAAGGCTGGCTGACTCCAGTTAAAAACCGCCACATTTCACCGCTAGTTTTAACACGAAGCTAACTGCTAACTTGATAAACTGAATGAATGGGATAGGTGGAAATGACGTTGGGTGCGGCGCTCACGTTTCGCGTACGTTTGTGTAAGTTGCATGCAGGCGGGAGGAGTATCAGAAATCCGTGGAAGGTGACTGATAAACATAACTAATTTGGTGCAAATATTTACTCGCCAGGTGGCAGGTAGAGCTCAAAAATTTACTCGCCAAATGGAGCAATTTACTCGCATTTGGCGAGTGGCGAGTGTTAATTTCGGACCCTGTTCATAACGCTACACCTTCATCAGCCGAGAAGATTGACCTATCTAACGTACCCCAGGAGAATCACGACCTCGCACAGGTATTTAGTAAGGACAGAGCTACTTCTCTTCCTCCACATAGGCCTTTTGACTGTAGCATAGAGCTGCTGCCTGGGGCTCCTCTGCCCAGCAGTCGTCTCTACCACCTCTCCAGACCTGATTAGGAGAGCATGGAGACCTACATACAGGAATCCCTGGCCGCTGGACTCATTCGACCCTCTTCCTCTCCCCTGGGCGCGGGGTTTTTCTTCGTCCCAAAGAAGGAGGGTACCCTCAGACCTTGCATAGACTATAGAGGACTAAACCAGATCACCATAAAAATGAATACCCGTTGCCTCTACTCAGCTCGACCTTCGAACCTGTGCAGAACGCTTGGGTGTTTAGCCGTCTGGATCTTAGGAACGCGTAACACCTGGTGCGCATCAGGCAAGGGGATGAGTGGAAGACGGCTTTTAAGACTCCTATTGGACATTATGAGTATTTGGTTATGCCCTTTGGGTTGACTAACACCCCTGCTGTATTCCAGGCGCTTGTGAACTCTGTGTTGGGCGATTTCCTGAATACGTTTGTAACAGTTTATTTAGATGACATTTTGATTTTTTCAGAGGACTCTGCACAGCATGTGGAACATGTTAGAGCGGTTGGAGAATCGCTTATATGTCAAAGCAGAGGAGTGTTTGTTTCATGTCCCACAGGTCAAGTTCCTCGGGTTCATCGTGGAACACGGGAGACTCAGAGCGGATCCGGAGAAGGTCCGCGGGGTCACGGAGTGGCCCACCCCCTCATCCCGGAAACAGCTGCAGCGCTTCCTGGGATTTGCACACTTTTACCGGCGCTTCATTAAGGGATACAGCCAGGTAGCCGCACCGTTAACTAACTGAACGTCTGTGAAACGCCCATTTGTCTGGTCCCCAGAAGCCGAGGCTGCTTTCCAGGAACTTAAGAGGCGCTTCACCGCCGCTCCAGTCCTCCACAGACCGGATCCCCACAGACAGTTTGTGCTGGAGGTGGATGCATCTGAGACCGGGGTGGGGGCGGTCCTCTCGTAGGTAGCACCCGAGGACAATAAACTGCACCCGTGTGCCTTTTTCTCCAGGCGGCCGTCCCCGACAGAAAGCCATTACGACGCGGGAGACCGGGAGCTGCTCGCAGTGAAACTCACCATCGAGGAATGGAGGCATTGGCTGGAAGGAGCGGAACAGCCGTTCCTAATATGGACAGACCACAAGAACTTGATTTATCTGAAAGAAGCCAAACGTCTTAACCCCCGCCAATACAGGTGGTCGTTGTTTTTCTCACGCTTTAACTTTCAGATTTCTTATCGCCCTGGATCAAAGAACACTAAACCCGATGCCTTATCCAAACTGTATGCACCAGACCAAGAGCCTGAGCCCGAACCCATCATTCCTTCATCGTGTGTGGTAGGTGGGATCACCTGGGAGATTTGGGACAAGGTTTTGGAGGCGCTCAAAACCAAGCCCGGACCAGGGGGACCCCCAGGGAGGTTATTCGTTCCTCAGGCGCTTAGGGGGCAGGTTATACATTGGGCACACACAGGAAGGTTTTCCATTCATCCAGGTGTAGGATGCACCATAGCTCTGATCAGACGGACCTTCTGGTGGCCCTCCATGTATGTGGACATTAAAAACTATATTTCGGCTTGTCATGTGTGCGCTCAGCAAAAGGGAGACCACCGAGCCCCAGCTGGGCTCCTCTGTCCCCTTCCTAGTCCGTCACGTCCCTGGTCGCACATAGCGCTTGATTTTGTTGTAGGTCTTCCAGAATCTCAGGGCTTCACATGTATCATGACTGTGGTCGACAGGTTTTCTAAAGCATGTCATTTGGTGCCTCTTAAAGGCCTTCCCTCTTCGACTGTTACTGCCAAGCTCCTTGTCAAACATGTTTTTAGGCTGCATGGTATTCCCACGGAGATTCTGTCTGACCGGGGTCCCCAATTCGTGGCTCGGGTCTGGAAGGAGTTTGCGGACGCTCTGGGCGCCAAGGTCGCCCTCACCTCCGGCCACCATCCTCAGACCAACGGGCAGTGTGAGCGGTTAAACCAAGAACTGGGCGCCATGCTGCGTTGTGTCTGCTCCTCCCAGCCCAACACCTGGAGCACGCATTTAGCATGGATCGAGTATGCTCACAACTGCCATGTATCCACCTCCACCAGTCAGTCACCATTTGAGGCGTCTCTGGGTTACCAACCCTCACTGTTTCCTCAGCAAGCCTCGGTTTCAGTCTCCATCCCGCAGTTTCTCAGGGGGGCCAGACGGGCATGGGCCTCTACACGGGCGGCTTTGGAGCGCACTGCCGCCAGGAACAAGCAGCTGGCAGACCGACACCGGCGCCCCGCTGTACTCTCCTGGTCAGGATGTTTGGCTGTCTTCTCGGGACATCCCGCTAAAGGCCTCCTCTAGGAAGCTCACTCCGAGGTTCATCGGCCCCTTCAGGGTCCTGGACACGCCTACTCCCACCACGGTTCAGCTGGACCTCCCTAGGAACATGAAGGTACACCCTGTCTTTCACATCTCCTTGGTTAAACCCGTTGGTTCCACTCCTCTTTGCCCTGCTCCTGCGCCTCCGCCGCCGGCCCGGCTCTACAAGGGGGTACTGGTCTACTCAGTCCGGAGGATCCTCAACTCCCGACCCCGTGGTCGTGGGGTCCAGTACCTGGTCGACTGGGAGGGGTATGGCCCAGAGGAGCGCTCCTGGGTCCCGAGCTCCTTCATCATGGACCATTCCCTCATTCAGGACTACGAGGAGTCAGTTGCTAGGATGCCAGGTGGCGTCCGTTGAGGGGGGGGCATTGTTGTGTGACGGGGTGAGTACTCCTTCTCTACAACATCTTAGTGAGATCTTCATTCCAGGAGAGGGCACTCACCAGCTGTGGAGCATTACCAATCAGCGGCAGCTGCAGATCCTCAGATCAACCGCAGCAGAGCTCTATTTAAGAGGAGAGGGAACTACTTCACATCGCTGGATGATTAACTACACACGGTTGTATCTTGCCACTCAAGTCTTAGGTTATGCTTGGTCTCTGTTCAGACATTTGTGCTGTCGCAGTTTTGGATGTATCTGGATTTTTTGCTTGGATTCTGGTGTTTGGACCCTTTGGACTCAAGTTTGTTTCATCTTCAGGATACTTGGAAACGCTGAACCATTGATGGATATACCTACCTGGAAGTCACCATAACCCGCCTGGATTACAACTCTCAAGGTTCGCCTCTCCTCCTGTTCCACTTGTCCTCTGCCGCCATCATCTTGCTCCCTCTCCTGGACACACCCCGTCACACCGTCTGCCCTCCCTGCTGGCTTCTGGACTCTTGCCGACTACTTTGAACTTGGATATCTCCAGGACACTTTTAGTTAGGTAAAATAAATCATTGATTGAACTTTCTGCCTTTGTCTTGTGATGATTCTTCATGTCGTGGGTTAAACACCTTCCCAGGGACATGACATAAGTAGCCAAAAGTCTGTACCTCCTTTCCAATTTTTGTTTGTCATTGTTTGTTTTTAGGGTTTATTCAATAAAAGCACATACATAATAATTCATTAACAATAAAAATTTGTTTTTAGGGTTTATTCAATAAAAGCACATACATAATAATTCATTAACAATAAAAATAAAAACAAAACAAATGATGTAGAGTATGGTTCACTTATTTGGGCTATTCTTAAATTAGCCTTTTACTTTATTTAGATTTTTTATTTTATTTTTTAATCAACATTTCGACAGTATTTCCAACATTTCCTAGATGGTTTTTTTTTCTGTGTCTGACATGGTCATAAAGCTGATCTGCACAGCTGTCTTACTGTAAATCAAACAGATTCTAAGAAAAATGTTGTCGGTAATGAGTGAAACATATCTAAGTGGATGAAAACCAGGACACCAGACTCGTGCAGGTGTGTGAGCCCCTGATACTTTTAGAATGGCACCTTCATACAAAAGCTGGACTGAATTTGGCCTCAAAATAGTATTATTTACATACTTAATATGAAAGTACTGATGTGAGTAGCAAAGTTGATTTTGCACACGCACGCATGCACGCGCGCGCACACGCACACACACACACACATAATCCCATTCCCACGTAATGGAGCAGGGGGGTATTTCTAAAGGATGTGCTCATGCAAAATGATGACTAGAGGAGATCACTGACAACTTCAAAGCTGAGCAAATCCAGGTCAACTGCCAGTTTGGAAACGTGTGCATTTGAGTTAAAAATAAATCCACATTGACTCTGGTATCCTTAGAAATCAAACTAGACAATTGGAAACTGCTGTGACTGATGGGAGCAGCCAGCTGAATACATCAGCTACTGTTTGTTTTAAACAAGTTCTGTCCTAGCTACCATTTAGTGAGGAGCTATGGTGTTCTCCTCTTTCCTGTTTTGCTGTTGGCCTAACCGTCTCACTGAACAGTTTTAGAGACGGTTCAGCAGGGTTCACTCTCACTGCAGGGTCAGTCAAAGTGTAATGGAATATTTTAAAGCAGCTTCAACCTCCTCTGATCCATGCTCCAACAACAAAAAAAAAACAACAACTTCTAAATAAATCCCAGTATTTGCTGCATTACAGCGGCAAGCACAGATTTCTGGATTAGCACTTAATACCTGTTTAATCAGTTGGTTTTATTTTAGGTTTGTTCAGTCAGCTGAGTTTACTTAAGAATAATATTTAGGAAACGTGCTGGAAGCAGACTGCAACACTAGCCATGTCAGCTCAGACCGGACCAGCAACTCTGAAGTTGCAACATTCTGGCCAGGGGAAGATAGAGGCTGGGTGACCTGGCATTAATCCTGTAAAGGTCATTATAGCACATACCGGCTCAAGACAATGATTTGAAAATATTTTTAAAAAGTTGCATAGTGTATCTTTAAAGCTGTAGCTGAACTTAAATGCAAGTGCACTGATGTGCTTTAACAATCTATGCAATGGCTGTTCAAACTTTTTAAGCTTCAGCCTTTTTAGTTTTGTGGTGCCACTACAGCCACCGACAATCTCAACAGAACAAAATAGATGTAATGGACCTCCACTTGAACATAAATCTAAAATTAAAATGCCTTCATGTTCAAAAATAAATACCACATGAATATGAAGCTCAGTAAATTAAGAGAGATGGTGAGGGGAGAGTTACAGTAGAAGATGGCAACTGTTAGCTGGGTTGAGGACTGGGACTTCGAGAACAAAGGAGGCATCAGAACTGATTCTGCATTGGGAGTTTGCACTGTAGAAATGCAAGGACGGCTACCGTTTCCTTTCCTTCCATTACCCAAAGGTCTTAATTAGTTTTGGTTAATCATGCACTGCTGTAATTGACTACTGTTGTTTCCTTCTTTCATGTATCAATTTACTGCCTGGAACCAACCTGTAGTGGTTCACCTCATTTCACAAAACAACACCGGTACACCCCAATTCCCTAATATGATTGTTCTATAGCTTCCTGCTCCCTCTCGGTCCCCTTCTCTCTCTTTAATCTCTGTTTCCCACTCTCCACTTTGTCTTCATACTTAATTACTCACAGTTTTCTGTACCAGCATCCCTTTTCCCTCTGCAGATTTAGCAGTTTCTTGTTTTTAGTTTTGAGCAGAAAAGCTGAATGTCTGTGATCAATAATGAGGAGTTAGGCTACTCTAATTATGATTCCCTACTTCGGCAAAAAATACAGAAGAAAAGCTGTTTTGATGCTTAGTGGAAGTAATCTTGTCTCCTTCTGACTAATGCACTTTTTTGCCGCACTGATTATTTTATAATAGAAGCAAGGACATTTCCAGATACAAAATCAGCCAGAGGGTACTTGTAATCACAAGGTGCATCTGAAAAACATTCATCAGAAATGCTAATTGCATTTAGTTTTCAAGAGGTGTTCTTCTAGCTTTGCTTTAATTTAGGCTATTTGTAAAGTTGATGATTTTCAGGTTGTATGAACTTCACATCATGTTGGCAAGTTTAGATTTTCATCTTCAAGCTGTTTATAGTAATAAATGTTATTTTTTAACGTTTTCTTTATTGGATAAGTTTAAGAATTTGATTTTAAAAATGCCTGAAAATTGGGAATGCATTCCAGGCTGTTTTAGTACAAATCGGTGTTATGTCCCATATTGCTGGAAAACCTGCAAGCTTTACAATGAGAAATAATTTTAAGATTTCTTCTAGAGTTGGGCGTTATACATACATATATATATATATATATATATATATATAGGTTTTCTGCTAAATATTTTGTGTCTCTAAAGATCTTTGAATTCAGTCCTTTTCAAGGAACATTTTTCTTGATTTACTCAGCTCCCCTCACATGGACTCACACTGGCTAAGTAAACAAATAAAATAAAATAAGGAAAAAAATACTCCTTATATTTTAAACAGTTTATCGATAAAGGGCTGGAAAAATATGACTGGCAAGTGTAGCTAAAATAAAGAAGAAAAAAGTTACTGCAGAGATCAAGAGTGCAAAAAAACATGCCATGTAGTTACTAGGCCGCGGTCATTCAATTCCAGGCCTGGAGGGCCGGTATCCAGCATGCTTTACTTTTAACCCTCTTTCAACACACCTGATTTCGATCAGCAGTTAATTAACTGGCTTCTGAAGAGCCTGCTGAGCAGGTGATTCAACCACTAAATCAAGTGAGAAACCACTAAAATGTGATGTATATTGGCTCTCCAGGATTGGAATTGAATACCCCTGCACTAGTCTGTTACAAAACAATAGTCTCTTCACACACTTATTCATTGCTGGCATTACATGGGTCTTTGTGGACAGGACATATGGTTTTCACAACGGTGTTTTGTCCCCAATGCAGAAGCAAATAGTCAGAAAATCCACTCTGGTGGTTAAAAGTAGTCATCGGCAGTGATGGGAATAACGGTGTTTCAAACAACTGCATTACTAATAGATGTTAGTTTTATTAAGTAACGAGTAATCTAATTAATTACTGTCTTCTCTTGTTATACTCTGTTTCTGTTACTGATAAGAAAATGCGTGTGTTACTATAAATCAGCAGCGCGGTGTGTTGAAGCTGCCATCAGCTAATCGGGAGCCAAAGGAGCGGATGTTTACATCCAAACGCACCACGGCCCGTGAAGAACGAAGAAGACGTGATGAATAGTTGCGGCTGCAGACTCGGAGACCTGCTGCAGGCGTACCATTCTTGTCGTGACAGGGAATTCACATAGGTCTGCTCACCTGTTCACCACTCACACGTCAGGTAATATATTCCTCGTCATGATCTTTTGTCATGCTAGATCATCCAACAGGAACCTGTTCCTGATAATTTCTTTAGTCCCGCTGTAACACTGATTGAATCAGTCTCATAGGCACGCAGGTGTTAGGACTACCTGTGCATCTTTACCACCCAGCTGCAGCACTTCTGTGTTTGGGTCTGACCCAAGTTGGTAAATTTAAGTTCTCTATCAGATGTTCTAGTGTTATTTTGGAGGATTCTTATTTATTCATTTATTTTACCATTACTAGTGTAGCAGTTACTTTAAATAAAGTATTGATAAGATGTGATAGTCCATATAAATATGAATGATCAAAATTATTGACCTTTTAATATTTGATTTAAGATGAAACCAGGTCTTTGGGTAGTCCAGGGAAACTACACCTTCGTAATAATTTGAGACAGAGGCAGAAATATAGTTTATAAAAATCAATGTAATACTATATTTCTACAACTAATGATGATACAGAAGAAAATATGATAAATGGTGGTTGAAACAATATAACTGAGACAATGACTGGAATGATTAAATGTGAGCTTAGATGTTATGTTAACAAAACCTAATTAAGTGTCTTAGAAAATTGTGATTTCTGGGTTGTAAAATAATTCTAGCTGTATATTTAACCATCCACACCAGTTACGCAGAATAATTTGGCCCATTTGATGAAATATCTCGGCGATGCTACACTAGATTACTAGTAACAGAAATGCTACTAAAACACAATTATGTGAAACTGGAAACATTTAAATACCCTGCAAAATTCAATTTATTTCAACTACATTGAGAAAAAATGTAAATGCTCAGGAACCCTTTACAGGTGTTTCTATTTGCAATTGTAAATGTTAGTTGATTGGGGTCTTTTTTCATATCACACAGTGACGTTTGAATAGTTTAGAAAGAAACAAAGAAAAATAAGAAAACTATCTTTTCTATAGTGCCTCTTAAGATAAAAATCACGAGGTGCTTCACAAAAATAGACCAAAAAAAAAAAAAAAAAGCATAAAAAAATATTTTTTTTCAATGATTGAAAATGTGTTTAACATAAGAAAAAAAAGTTGTGAATAAAATAAAAACCTAAGGACAGGGAGAGGAGATGATTTAAATGAATGGGAAAGAAGGAAATCAGTGGTCACTGGACCTCAGGGGACCTGCTGGGGGTGTAGTGACTGAGAAGATCACCAATGTAAGATGGTGCTTGTCCATGTGAAGCCCTAAAGACCAGAACCAGAATCTTGAAATGAACCCTGAAGTTGACTGGCAGCCGATGAAGCTGGAGGAGAAGCGGGGTGATGTGGGTGTGTTTGGAGGACTTGGTCAGAAGCCGAGCACAGGCATTCTGAACCACCTGTAGACGGTTCAGGGAGGTTCTGCTCAGACACGTGAAAAGAGAGTTACAGTAGTCCAAGCATGAGGAGATGAAGGTGTGGATAATTGTCTCAAGTTCAGAGCAGGGCAGAATGGGACTCAGCTTAGCATTGTTCCTGAGATGGAAGAAGGAAGAGCAAACAAGAGAACTGACATGAGAATCCAGGATGAGAGCTGGGTCAAAGGTCACACCAAGATTCCTGACAAAGGATTTGGTGTGACAACCAAGCTGACCAAAGAGTCTCTGACTTTGGGAACCAGCTTGTCTGGGGAACAGATGAGGATCTCAGTCTTATCTTCATTCAGCTGTAGAAAGTTCCCAGCCATCCAGGTTTTAATAGAGTTTAAGCAGGAGTGTAACAGCTGCAGCTTAGACGTCTCATGGGGCTTAAAGGAGATGTACAGTTGGATGTCATCTGCATAAAGATGGTAGGAGATTCCTTTAAATGAGTTCAGGATGTGCTGAAAAGGAAGCAGATAGAGGAGGAGGAGCAGTAGCCCCAATACAGAACCTTGTGGGACACCATGGGTGAGGAAGGTGGAGACGGCCACATGGAAAGAACGCTCAGACAAATATGAGGAGAAACACTCCAGAGCAGATCCTAATAGGCCTGCCCAGTCTCTCAGCCTCTCCAGTAGCAGTTGTCAAAGGCTGCAGTCAGGTCCAGCAGGACTAGAACTGAACAGTCCCCTGCATCGCTGTGAGTCAGAAGTTCATTAGAGACCCTAAATTAGTGTAATACTTCCTGTTAGTTCCTTCGGTTAGATGCCCATTTATTTTAATCATTCAGTTTCATAACAAACATTTGGACATACATTTTGTTATGTTCAAGTTTTTTTTTTTTTTATCATTTATGTTTTAGCATTGTAGTAATTTATAGTAAATTAACTCATCAATTGCCATTGAAAACAAAAGTCGTCATTTTAAATCCAACCGTTCACTGCCAATGACGACTTAAGTCGTCATTTGCAGTTTTTTACTGTGTGGGCATCGGAACGAGTCCCCGCACCATGAGAACAAACATCCCAGCTCTAAAGCCAATCTTCATCTACGTGCGTCACACGTCACGTGACCAGGAAGCAGAAAATCCATGTGTTAGGAGATCGTTTTGGGCTGCTGTTATAAAAAAGGTGAGGCGTGAACCGGAAAAGCTTCTACCGATCACAATTCAACAACGGATTATGAAAGAACGGATAACGCTCGAAACTCGCGGAGTCTTCCTGATGTAAGAGGTGAGTCTCCTCTTTGTTTAGGTAGTTTTGGCGTTGACATCATCATAGAGCGCAACATTCTGTGACTCTTAAAAAAAACAGTGAAAACGCTGAAAAACACTAGCAGCGAAGGGCTTTTCTGATCAGGAAATGGCTGGCAGTGAATGAGTTAAGTAAGTTTAATTAAGAAGGGAACCTATTTTTCTTGCATTATTTTATGAATACAAGTAACAAAATAGTAATTTTTCTTGGTAATTTGTTACTTTTATAATCTTGTAACTTAGCAAGTAACTGAGTTACTTTTTTACAAAAGTATTTTTTAAGTATAACTAATTACTTTTTTAAAGTAACTTTCCCAACACTAGTCATCTGTGACATGAAGGTCACATTCTCATCTGCAGTAAGAAATCAACCGCTCCATGCTTGCAATTCATAGAAAATGGGTGTTATTGGCCTATTTCCAGGGGAGGCGGGTTTCAGATCTGAGACTAGCTTCAGGGGGAGGAGAAATGCGTGATTACCCACTTGGCCTACGCTGTCCCATCTGCAGGCATCGAAAAAAATGTAAAGAAATTTAAAGCTGAAGCAGGAAAAAGCATGATTGCAGCCCAAAAAGGTGTAGGTGTATTTCTCATGAGGAAATGAAAATACCACATGAGTAAAATGCTAATACGTCTATATTTTTTATTATATGGAAGCTTTAAGATTTTGCGCCAACAATTGGATGATTTGCATTCAACCCCATTTGGTCTGTAACAAGAAGGGTAAGACAATGAGAAAGTGTTGGGGGGTCAGTGGCAGCAGCGACTGAAACTGCTAAGGTGAACTGCTCAATATGTTGTGATATTGATTTGATTTGATTGTGGAATGAAGAACGTAAATAAACATCTGGGTAGTGTTCCCAAAAAAATTGATGTCCGAATACAATGATCCACTCCAGCAAGCAGTCGAGATACCAACGTAGAACTATTCAGAAGGATTTGGTACACCCGATGCAACAACAATGTTCAGTTGTGTTTGTCACTGCAAAGATGTACAATCAATACAAGTTGTACCTCATAGTGAATGTAAAAAATCAAATCTAAAATACACTGATTGGTTTCATTAAATGAAAGAAATGACTGACTGAAATAACGTTTCCATTTTTGTTGAGTTTCAAATATAGTAATCATTGGTTTCTGTCACAGTGTTGGTTGCTAAATAAATCTAAATGATTTCAGTCAGAAAAAAAACCCATAATGTTTGTTGATGGCTAAAGCATCTAAAGAGGCCTCCTAAGAATGAATCTAGCTAGAAGAAAACCCTTCAGGCCAGTGAACAACATCTATACACACTATATCTAAACTGAAAAAGGTGTTTGCTGAAATGTTCTGGTCCCAGCCTGCTTCTTTTCAAGTGAAGTAATCTGTTTCTTTTCGAAGATAAAATGATCACCATTTGTGATAGTGCAGTCTGTTTTATCTGCAAATTCTAAACTATTTAAATGGAAAAGCTGAAATGGATTCAGTCACATTTGCTTGTCTTGTTTTGCATTCTTTGATGTGTAGGTCAGTGTGAGGATGGTTATTTTACCCTTTGCGCTCTTGGTAAGCGAACATAAAAGCAAACAAAGTTTCTCCAAATAGATTTTTCTTATCACTAACCCCAAACTGAAATTCATGAAGATGGATGAAATACCATAGGCCCCATATGCCTACCAACAAGAGATGCTTGGCTTCAGAAAAATAAATAAATACATGCAGGAATACATAAATAAATCCAAAGGAACTGTTCCTAAATTATGCATTTCACAGCAAACTGAAATATTCTCATGATTCTAAGTGGGTTTGGGGCTAAAATCCATTCTGGTGTGAAAGCAATAGCAAACAGGGTTAATTTACACATTTTCATATGAATAAAAACTAAAGCAAACCTTTCATTTTAATTTTGTTGCAGTTGGCAGGTTTAAAATGCATTTAAGTTCATTTGGAAGTCTTATTCCAGTAAAAAGCCTGGATAATTGGGGACTTTTTATTGAACATGCATTCGGCTTTTCTGTTATTGCGGCATCACCAATGCTTCATTTTTCAGTTTGAATCCCTGATAAAGTCCTTTTCTTAAGATCCAGACTTCTTTTACACATTTATAGACTCATCATGCAAGTCATTACTTTGTTGAAAGCTCCATTCTTTGTTATGTATATATTTTTTACATAATTTCTTAAACAATTTTCTATCCCTTACACTTTTCTTAACTCGCATAACATAAGTATTATGTACATGAGTCAAACTCGGACAGACTCTAAAGCCCTTCCTGCAGGATTCCAGTGTATTCCTGGGACAAAAAGAAAAAGCAATTCTTTCAGAAAGTTCAGGATCTGCCCCAGCGTTTTCCTCCAAGCCTAACATTCGTAGAAAACTTTTAGAGGAAGCTAACCGCTAGGAATCCTAGTCGCATACCCAAACCACAAATGTTACTGTGCCGGTGCAACCACCTGATTGGTGCTTTGGATTTTCCTGCTGATGCCGCTCTGCTTCATCATTGGTCTGGCTGTATTACTACAGGTGCAGCATAAAAGGCTGCTTGGACTTTTGACTGTGTAGCATTTTTGGTGATGCCTTTTAGAGACTGATTTTATAATAGAAATACTCTTAGCTATATTATGTGCCCAGACCTCCTCCTTATGTTGCAGTCCCATGAGTTGGGTTGTAACAAGTTCTGACATAAGTCAGTGAAGTTTCCACACATTGTAAACTTTTAATTTGGCATAATGAACGGGACTTTATTGGAATGTTTACTTTGTGTGAAGTGCCTTAAGACGACTCCTGCCATGATTTGGCGCTATATAAATAAACTGAATAAAAATTGCATTGACCGTTCTCATTTCTGATTCACCAGCTCTTTTTGATCATTTGTAATTTAGAAATGATTTTAGTTATATCAAGACAGCAAGCTTTTCTAAGGTCAAAATACAGATGTGTCAACCAGTTATCTCAATAAAATGAGCTTTGTCCTCTTGAGATAACAGAATAACTCCTTATCTCAAGACAACATCATGAAGATGAATTTCTAAGCACACCCCCTCTTGGCTCCCATGCTTGAACACACAGTTTAGATGACTCAGTTTGACAACTTGTGTGTTTCTTTCAAATGTTTGATGGTTTAAAATATGATTTAAAATCAGTTAAATCACATAGGAGACATGTCACCCCGCAGCAGCCCGTCCACAGCTGCAGGTTCCAAATACAAGGGGGAAAACAAGCGACTCATGGTCCAAAGAACAGGCAGGGGAACCACTTAACACTAAACCAGTCATTTATTTGGAGGAGCAAAACACCACTAAAAGTTCAAGTCTTTAGAGGCTGAAGAAGTAAAAACAAAAGCAGTCCTAAAAACAGTCTAAAACATCCTGTGCAGCACCAGGGGCGGGACGGTGTCCAATACAAGGAGCCACCTCTTGGCTCCAGCTGACCCGTGTTGACCCACGTAGCTGGGACCCAGTCTGCCCCACCTTGTCCTTTGGCTGTCAGGCACAAAGTCGTCCTTCTGTAGCAACCTGTCTGTGCTGCCACTATGGCTCCAGCGTCGTCCTTCTGCAGCAACCTGTCTGTGCTGCTGCCATGGCTCCAGTGTTGTCCTCTCGCCCGCTGGCTGCTGCGCACACTGCCAGTCTCTCTGCAGCCCCCTGGCACAGCTCCGCTCCTTGGACACGTCACGCCCTCCTCGGCCCAAGGCCCTAACAAGATGCAGAGGCACCAGCACCAACATTGCACCACTCACATGGGGGAGGAGAGGGCAACTTACAACCCTCCACACTTGGTCGCTTGTCCACATCCCGGGACAGTGCTCCAGGTGCTGTTCTGCATTCATTCCAGGATGGTTGGCCGTTCGTGTCCTTGCCAGAGACGTCACCATCCAGGGTGCGTCTCACTCTCAGACCTCATGCATGTCTCTGGTGTCAGCTGCTCTCCCGGACTCTTTCCTCGGTTCCTTTTATACCTCGTTTGGAGTCCATTGCACCTGTGGGCATTCCACACCTGTTCCCATTTGTTCCAATTAGTCTCTGGAAGGTACCACAAAGGGAAAAACCATTCCAAACACAAAAAAAGCATGTCAACAAAAAAACACAAATCATGCAACTTAAACTAAATCCAAACTTTTCCACTTTGTGACAGACACATGAAGTGAAACAAAGTTCATAGGATTTACAGAAAGTGTGCACTATTAAACAAAATTAGGCAGGTGCATACATTTGGCCAGTTGTTGTCATTTTATTGATTCCAAATCCTTTAGAACTAGTTATTGAAACTCAATATTAGTTTAGTAAGCTCAGTGACCCTTGACCTCTATACAGATGTGACTCCATATATGAAAGAATATTTAAGGGGGCAACTGTTAAGTTTAAAGTTTACCTCCTCTTCAAATATTCTCTGAAGAGATGCAACATGGAGGTCTCATAACGATTCTCAAACTAAAAACAAAGATAATTCACTATCATGGTTTAGGGAAAGGATACAGAAAGCGGTCTCTGTGTCATATTGAGAGGTAGAGGAGTAGGATCCGATGTGCAGATACCCAGAACGACACGGAGCAGGAGAGGATGTAAAATGAAACATCTTTATTAAGATGATGAGTACAAATGGAAAACAAACAAAGCGTGGTGCGTAGCCAAAAATTCCAAGGAGGGCAGAGCCAAAGAAAACCTAGTAGGGCATAAGCCAAAAAACCTAGCGACATAAAGGAGGGGGAAACAAAACAACACTGACACAAAACTGTGAACCAACACCACAATGAGACGCAGACAGGGTTAAATACACTGGGGCAGGATGAGTGGGAGATGAGCTGCAGGTGCGTGGGGAGAGAAACCTAGTGAAATCAATTGACTAATCAGTGAGAGGAAAGTGAGCTGAGGAGGGGAAAATAACATGATCTAAGAGTAAAAACAAAAACTAAAGACAAGAAGAGTACGATAAACAACTAATGATCTAAGGAGGGAGGAGAACTAAAAAACCAGTGGAGAAAGAAACACACTAAAAGAGACTAATTAAATGAAAAGATGAACCTATAGAAAAACTACAGAGGGGTGACTAGGGGAGACCAACGGGAGCACAGGACCTGGGGGGATACCTGGGGGGGGGAGAACCTGGAGGGGCTGCAGACAAGGGGACACATGAGGAACACAAGGAGACACATAAGGGGATCCTAGAGGGGGATGGAGAACACAAGGAGACACATGAGGGAGACGCAGACCATGACACTCAGAGTTTTCAGCTGTCTGTTTCCACAGTTAGGAACATATTGAGGAAATGCAAGACCACAGGCACAGCTCAAGTTAAGGCTCAAAGTGGCAGACCAAGAAAAATCTCAGATAACCAGAAGCAAGGAATGACGAGAACAGTCAGAGTCAACCCACAGACCAGCACTAAAGACCTACAACATCATCTTGCTGCAGATGGAGTCACTGTGCATCGTTCCACTATTCGGTGCACTTTACACAAGGAGATGCTGCATGTGAGAGTGATGCAGAGGAAGCCTTTTCTCCCCTCACAGCACAAACAGAGCCACTGGAGGTGTGCTAAAGCACATTTGGACAAGCTAGCTTCATTTTGGAAAAAGTTTCCTGTGGAATGATTAAACGAAAATTGTTGACATTTGGGCATAACAAGAATCATTATGCATGGAAGAAAAAATAACACAGTATTCTAACAAAAGCACTTGCTACCTACAGTAAAATATGGTGGTGGTTCCATCATGCCGTGGAGCTGTGTGGCCAGTGCAGGGACTGGGAATCTTGTTAAAGTTGAGTAACACATGGAGTCCACTCAAATTCAGCAGATTCTGGAGACCAATGTCCAGGAATCAGTGACAAAGCTAAAGCTGTGCCAGGGCTGGATCCTAAACGCTGCTCAAAATCTACTAAGGCAGGGGTCGGCAACCTGTTCCCATCAAAGAGCCATTATTACCCGTTTCCCACAGTAAAGAAAACACTGGGAGCCACAGCAGCCGCGGCGTTGTGGGCGGGGCCTACCCTCAGATAGCAGAGAGCTGCTTCAACCAATCACAACAGGTGACAACAGCCAGTACCGGTCGCTCGTGTACGTCAACGTTATCTTTCATGAAAAGATAATCAATAAAACGATTTATATAAAGTGGATCCAGAAGTCGTAGCCTGTCTCTGCCTACAATATTTTGATATTTTTCACCCTGTTGGTGGTTTTACTGAGCAGGTGCCACTTTTGTCATACGTTTCTTTTTAAAACATGCTTAGACTGTTCAGAATACAAATCCGGGCTCTGTCACGTTAGATTGTTGTAATTAAACTTTGTAGGTTGGGAAGGTCAGAAAAGGATCCGATCAATTTGTTTTTTCCTCATTTACAGTGACGGAGATAACGGTGCAGTGCGCCTGGCTCTGGTGTTAATCAAGTTAAATTATATTTCTTTGCAACAATTTTCACAAGAAAACAGAACAGTCAAAAGCAGGGCTTGTGTTGTGTTGACCGGACAGTTCCCGTATTTGACCGTTTATTTTGACGGAGAAAGAATAGAAAGAATTACCCCGACGCATGGAGACGAACTGACACTTTATTCGTTTCGCACATCGCAGATGTAGCTAAATCACTCAAGAAATGATTCCCATCTGAACATCTGAGCTGGACACTGCTCAGCGCAGCTCGCTGTCAGCGTGGACTACATAAGGTCCACAGAGAGCTGAAGTTGTGGAGAGGGCTTGGAGCGCGTAGCAGAACCAGAGCGCATGCAGGAAGATTCCTCCGACTGACGCGAGATTTGTCACTTAGAAAATGTTCCCTGATTATGAAACTTTGGCTGAATAGCGCTTATTCCTGTCTCCAATGTGGCGACGCATCCAGGAGCCTGTCTGAGGAGAAGCCCAGAATCTCACATCCTCGTCAGCTCAGAAAGCGCCTATGATTACGTACAAGCGTGACCCGTCAACCCGGTCTCACAGTAAGACCGGGTTGGAACTGTTCAGGTTTACGCAGACAATCTTTACATTTAGAATTGGCATACAGATGTAAAATTAATGCAATAAAATATAAAGCATTTTATTTAAATATCCATTCATTATTTTACAAGCACAGAGAGCCGCATCAGATGGATGGAAGAGCCGCATGCGGCTACAGAGCCGCGGGTTGCCGACCCCCGTACTAAGGCATTCATGCAGAGGAACTGTGATGTCAGTGTCGGAATGTAGCGTTTTTCTCAAACCAAATGCGGAAATGCTAGCATCGAGAGTGACTAACATGCCGTTAATCTGAGAACGACGGCACATGGCTTGGATAGCAGCGAGACAGTGTCGTTCTGAAATAAGGTAAGTAGTACTAACTTACCGAGAGAAGAATATATTTTTAACTGGAGAGCTGGGAGGCTCAATAATTGAAAAGCAGGGCTCAAAACTCTAGGCACGGTACACAACCAATGACTGAGCATGGAGCCGGTGAATAGTAAGTACTTCCTGGTATAGGTTTGTGTGGAAGAAGTTCCGGTTAGAGGAATGCTGGGAGTTGGAGTCCTAAGTATTAGGTTCACATTTGGACCAGGCTTTTCCAGCTGGCAGGTGGAAACCATGACAGGTGCAAGAACAATGGCCATCTCAGTCCCCAGACCTGAATATTATTGAAAATATTTAGTGTGAGCCAAAGAGAGCTGTCCATGCTCAGAAGCCAGCAAGCCTAAATGAACTAGAGATGCTTTGCAAAGAAGAATGGTCCAGAATACCTTCAGCCAGAATCCAGACTCTCACTGAAGCATTTAGAGCAGGGGTGGGCAACCCTGGTCCATCGAGGGCCACTATCCAGCATATTTTAGTTTCAACGCCGCTTCAACACACCTGATTTCAATCAGCAGGTGATTAACAGGCTCCTACAGAGCTTGATGAGCTGCAGAACAGGTGAATCAACCACTGAATCAGAAGTGTTGGAGCAAAGACATTCAGGATACCAGCCCTCGAGGACCAGGATTCCCCACTCCTGATTTAATGATGATAATGACCCACACTTGTGTAGCGCCTCTCAGAGTAAGGACTCCAAAGCGCTTTACACTACAGTGTATCATTCATCCATTCACACACACATTCATACACTGGTGGGGATGAGAGGCGAGGCTGCCGAGCACAGGCGCCACCGGATCCTCCGACCACCACCAGCAGGCAAGGTGGGTTAAGTGTCTTGCCCAAGGACACAACAGCAGAATTCTCTGTCCGGAGCCGGGATCGAACCTGCAACCTTCCAATTACTGGACAACCCGCTCAACCTGATGAGCTACTGCTGCCCCCTGATTTAGAGGCTGTTATTTCTGTAAAAGAAGGATCTACTAAATTTTTTGTTAATTTTTTTTATTTATTTATTTATTTTTTTGTGGTGCCCAAATTTATGCACCAGCCTAATTTTGTTTAAACAATTATTGCATACTTTCTGTAAAGGCTACAAACTTTGTTTCACTTCTCAAATATCACGGTGTGTGTGTCTTCTCTATGATATATTTAACTGAATTTTTTTTATCATAATAACCAACTATTTATACTGGAAAATAATGATGATTAATAAAGCTGCCCAAACTTTCGCCTCCCACTGTATATGTGTTTACTTTTATGAGACTTTATCCATAGACTTTATTTTTTAGTAAAGAAAAATAACTTTTTTTACAAGGTTAACATTTTGAGTAAAAGTTAGATGAACAATAGAAGACTAAATTATCTATCTTTTCTTTTACTTTTACATTAAAGTCATCAGTAGTGTTGGGCCCGAACGCGTTCATTGAACGGCCGCTCAAGAATTCGTCCTGGCGGGCGTGAACAGGTTTATGAATGCGTTCTTTTGCCATTCTAGCTCCAGATCTCCACAAGCTTTTCCGGAGCTAAAGCCTAGCTAAAACATCCAGTTAACCATAGAGTTTATATAAGTAGAACCCACAAATGCAGCCAAACATAGGCAGTAACAGTTGGTGCGGCATCTACTCTTCTATGTCTATGCTGTTTGCAGGAGTCAAAGTTCATTCAGAAAAATTGAAAAGGGATTTAACTGAAAGATTATACATTTTTTAGTGTTTTGCATTTTCAATATTGCACTTTGAGTTTGCTACCTCAGCCTGCTTCCTGAGATTGTTTTATAATTTCCCATAAAAATAACTATTCAAATTATATTTTCCTCATGTTATTGAGAAGATACTGTAGGGTAAAAACTGCAACTGGGTATGAGTGTGGACTGAACAGGTGCAAACAATTGGAAAATTATTTCATACGTTACATATATGTGAGAAAAAAGAACTATGAACTAGTTCGTTTTTGGAACAGTGAACTTAGTTCAATTTATTGTTTTATTATGAACTAAGAAACAACTAGTTTGCTTTAAAATGTATGAAATGAAGTTTGACCTAGCTCATTTTTTAAGCAAACTTTCCCAACACTGATCATCAGTAAATGATGCCTACTTGCACATGAAGTGCCTTCAAAAAGCCTCTCTGGTTCTGACTATGTAGTTAGCATTACACAGCCCAAAAACTATTGTGGGTCGAAGCTTAGACATACAACATACAACACACCACAGTAAACCAATACTCTAAACTGAGCAAATCTGCTGCTTCTCTCTTTAAATACCCAAAACGTATTTACAAAACTCCTTTTATAAGCTTGAAATCTGATCAGTGCATCCAGCCCCTGAGAAGCATCAAGTCATTCACAAAGATGCTTTTTAGGTCCCTGAACACACCACACCAGTTCTGGTTCACGGTGTGATAAAATAACAAAATAAATAGACTAACAAATAGAGAAAATGTTCAAAGTGAAAATGGAATGCCTCCATCTATCCACAGTTCACATGAACATGTTTAAATTTGCCAAACATGCTGGGGGACACACAGGTGCAATGATGTCGACTGTGCACACAGACAGAACATGTGTCCTTGTTGGAGCCGCATGAGGCTATACCCAGAACTGAGGGGCACAGACACGAAGAAATGTTAAAAATCTGTCTTTAGTCGACTCTATAACAAAGCAGCTGTGTGGGAAAAACTGGAGGGTTAAGGTGCAACTTGCTTGCTCCGTTTACTCTTATCAACAGCCAACTGCTTTTCTCTAGCTTTTCCTAAAAAGAGTCACAAACTCATCTGAGAGAGGAGTCTGCACATCCCGAGCTCACCTAGAGCTGATATAAAACAAATGCTGGAATTTCACACCAACTGTGCAAAGCAAATGTGTTTGTTTTCATTTATTTATAACATATTTTACTGTCACATTTGAATGGCTTCTGTCCCTTGGGGGGTGGGGGGGTGGGGGGGACTCACAGCACGGACCTGTTTCCTGATTGAGCCATAGCTTGGTGGGCCTTCACATTTTTGTTTAATAGTGCCCTCAAATTGTTTGTGTCTTATTTCTGTGTGCCACTTTGTGTTTATTCAGGGCTAACAGCAAGTCTTGGATTGGATGACAAACCAATAAGACATGCTGACACTGGGCTGTCAGGGTGATGCCAAGCCATCTGCTCCACTGGTGCTTCCAAGCAGGAGCGAGGTGGGCAGGAGAAGAGCAGAAAAGAATAAGAAGCATCACACTAACTGTGCAAATGGTCTTTTTTGGTTCTCCTATAAATTCACACTGAACTAATGTAAGTTGACACAACAAGAACAAAAAAAATGCTCAAAAATATGAGAGAAGTTTCCAATTTTCATCCGACGACTGCTTGCGTGTCCAAATGAAGGCGCTTTCCCAGATTTGGTGTTGTTCGTTGAACCCCGAGGAGAATCCCAGATGGCAGCATCTAAGCAGTCCTGACTCATCTGGTGTGAAGTGAATAAAGGTCACTTCACAAGAAATAGAAAGATGAGAAGAACAAGCTGAAGACAGGCACACATTTCTATACAGCAGCAGAATGAGTAATTATAAACAGTGAATGAATGGAGAGGATTTTTTTATTAAAGGCTACAGAGGACAAACAGATGGAGTGTTTAGATGAGAAGATGGATGATCTGTATCAGTTTAAAGTGACAAAAAAGGTCTACAACATGCCATGTATTAGATAATGAATGATGGCAATTACTCAGTAAACAGTACGTGTTAAAGTAATACATTGAACAAAAGTGGCGCATTGCATTTAACATTTATCACTTTCCAGTTAATTTTATTTACCAACTTTTTTCTGTTCAAGGTTTCTGGGGGATGAGAAGTTCAGAGGTGAGAGGCAATGCAAAACATGGACAGGCTGCTGGCCAAGTCATTTCTAGTTATCCTTAACTGTTGCAGTTTGGGATGTAGCTGTTGCTCTTATTTTTTAGGATTATTTCTCTAAAACATGCATAGTCTGAGCCCGAGATGAAACTGGTGGGATGTCAGGGTCACAGCTGTCCTAGTGTTTTTCACCTGTAATTAATCTGGCAGTAGAATGATGGACTCCAAAGTGTTTAGTTAGCCTTTAACAATTTTCAGATTATTGCTATTACGTCAACACACACCTGTATGCTCCAGCCCGTGCTTTTATAGAAGTGAATTTAAATAGCTTACAAAAATATTTTATGAAACACCCACATTCCTACATAACCACGACTGAACCGTTTCAGTTAGACTGTGCTCTCCTGAGATGCATTTGGTTAATGGAAGTGTAATGGATCTTACCTAGAGTTTTATTACAGAATGTGCTTTAAAGGGGACATATTGTGAATTGCTCTTAAGTTATAATAGTTCTATGGTTGATACATACTCTAAAACCATCTCACATGAAACCATTTTTGCAGTTTTATTCTTGACAGTTTCAGTAGCCTCCAGAATGAGCCGTGCCAGGGTTCTGGCACTTTAAAGAGCAAGTAAATCAACTTTTTTTTTTGCCTGTAAACTATATAAATGAGTGTTTAATCATGTTGAAGACATGTTTAATCAATAATTTGGCACTTTAGTGCATCTTAGTTAAAATTTAAATATTTTGCCTTAAACTGCCAGTATTGTACCCTCTTCAGGTAAAAACTCTGCACTACATTTTAATTTAAACCTGCCATTACTATTGGCTAAGAGGTACCCTATCATGTTAGCTGGTACCATATGATGTCACAATGCTGCTGTGAGCCTGTGTAAGTGTATTTGTTAGTGGCTCCGCCCTCTCAGTCTCACAGGAAATGCCTCCATGTGGCACATTTTTCAAACAGGAAATGGAAGTGGACAGACTGTGGTAGGGGGTTACTTGCTCTTTAAGGAAACAAACTGGAGCTAGCCACACTCACCCATCCCCCATTCAGGCTGCTATAAGCTGAGAAGCTCTGATATCTAATTTCCCTCTGGGATTAATAAAGTATGTCTGAATTTGTATTGAATTGAATTGAAGGGTTTGAGGCACAAGAGGTGACTCTTTTCTGCTTTTCCCATTTGTGACATAACAAAATTAGATTTTTTTAAATGGCTTGTTTTAGGCATATGATTCCTAAAACCAAACACTGACAAAACAAATGGATGTTGTTCTTTTCATACATATACACAGCTGAAAGTCTTGGTGGAACAGGGATAAACCATTTGACCTTCAGCTTCATGTTTCTTTGCATAATTGAAAACATCCTCAACACTCTTCTACATTCCCTCAAGTTCCTTGTGTCCCAATAAACAATTAACGCTAAGTTTGCAAAGTAGTCAAATCCAGACCAGTTCAGTTTAACCTTGATTATATGTGTTCGATGATCACTGCAAAGCTTTGGGACCAAGTGTCTTGAAGCAATTTTTGCAAAGTTATGTTATGATGTAAATGAATCATATGTACAGGATACATTTATATAACAAATTAATTATTTCTAAATATTAACTCAAACATCTCCAATGCTTTTACTTCTCAGTTCTTAACTTCAACTGTGTAAAAAAAATATATTTTTTTCTCTTGTCAAGTCGAAAGCCATTGAAGAGTTACCCAGATGGCAGTAACAAAAGGAAGCTAAATGTGAGTTCCCTCTTTGAAAACGTGGGCAGTGAAGGTAATTAAACGGCATAAGAAAAAGTTAAAAGGTTTCAAGAAGGTGATATTTATTTAATTTTTCCTTCTCCTAATGTATCTATTAGTGTATCTATATGTGTATCTATCTTTATGCATACATGCAAGAGGATACTGACATTACGGTAACATAAAAATCATGTAAAAGTTCTTTACTACAACTCTGAAGAGCAATCAGTCAGACCCCAATGAAGTCAAGTCCCATGTGCACCATGTGGAGCATACGTGCCTCAAAAGTACAGCAGCAAATCTGAGAAGTTACTAAATTTGCAAAGTTTCACCTATATGAACTCCAAGGGGAGTTTTCCTCCAGCGTGCGTGTAGAACACAGGAAGATTATATTTAACAATGGAAAAGTTTTCTCGGTGTAAGCTTGGCTTCACATTCTCCGTGTGTTCCCCGTCTGCCATTGCTCTGTTCCACCGTCTTTGTTTCATACCTGTTATTGCCTGTCATCGACTCCCTCACTGAAACCAGATCTTCAGACGCTTGCAGTCACTGTTTGTTCTTTCTTAGAGGCAAAGAACTGGGAGGAAGGAAAAGTGTAGCACAGCAATGGAAGTAATTGACACTGAGCTTTGTATGTCAGTGACTGTGACTTTTCAGGACATTACGGAAATGAGAATGCATGTGTGCACATTAACAAATAGAGCACTAAAAATAGACGCTTGTCATCAAATGAATTGTCTCTAGGCACTTAACAAGTGAGCATGGTTGCCTCTGTCATGTAAACAGGGTATAACTAGTAGCAATTATTGTATTTTTATCTTCATTTGGTTTTGATTTTCATCAGCATTACAGAAAGTTTCAACATATAGACCCAACATGTCTTTTTCCTATGATTTCTCTCTGTTTGTTGTTATTTTACATGAACCAAAGCATTTTTCACAAGTTTTACCTGAAGCAACAGCAGATATTAGCAAAATGCATGTGCACATGCATGTGTGCGTGTATGTTTGTGCGCCTGCTTGCATGGGTGCATGTGTATGTGGTTATCAAGGTTGCCCAACTGGGGAATAGAACCAGATTGCATCAAACCACATGACAGAGAATTACATCAGAATACTTGCTATGTGTGTTGACTTGTCCATCTTGGACAAATGAGACCGATAACAAGTGGTACGTCTTTTGTTCCAGAGTGTAATCAATTTATTAAAGTATATTCACAAAAACATGGAGGCTGTGCAGGAAAATAAACTCCCAGCAAACCAGGATCTCTCTGATGAAAGTGCATTGCATTACAAATACATTAGGTTAGGACTGTGTAAACTGGCTACGTAAGAATAAAAATGCATTATTATGAAATCCTTTAGTTGAAGACTTTCCAGCTATTCCATAAAATAATCTAACAATTGTGGGTGAGGTTGATCCAAAGAGATGGTCGACTGTTAGATGGTGGAACAGCTGATGTTACTGGCAGTGGCAGATGTGGTTGTTTAAGTGCTGAAGCTTATGTCAAATGGAGTGATATATGGAATTATTACATGCACATTTCACACCGATGCTTGCAGTGAAGTGGGGTCATTGCTCTTTCACAACTGTTTTTTCTTCTTCTCCATATGAATTTTTTAGACATCCTGTCAGAAGCAAGGTGAAGTAAAGGCTGTTTCTGCCAATATGAATTAAAACACATATTTTTGTTTGATAGAAGGGATCATCTCTATGCACAGGTTAAATTTAAAGGGGAAATAGGCAATTTTAGCTTGCTTTTAGCACCCTCTAGTGTCCATTTGTAGAATCAAAAACCAAAATCTATCTCCTTGTTGTGCGTTCATCTTTTTACCACCTTAATCTAACTGCTGAAATGTCTCCCCAGCCTTCATTTGTGTCTACAGGAGTGATGCATCACTAAATTAAACAAATCAGCTGTGTTCATGATCTTGAACATGCAGGAGACGTCCTGGAAGCAGATTGCAGCATCAGGTATGTGAACTGAATTTTTTCGAAGACCCAGCAGAGCAGCTCGCCAGGCTGAAGTTTCAAGTTGAATATTCTGTTCACAGAGGGTGATAGGTGGCCTTTAATTAACCATGTAAAGGATCTTTTAGCACATACTGGCTCAAGAACATGATTTGAAAATAGGAAAAAGTTGCAAAGTTGCCATGCCCCTGCTCCAGCCAAGCCCCATTTCCCCAGCAACCACTACCAGCTCACCATCAACCTAATCCAAACAACCTGTCTCACATTAACTCCTCATCAGCTCCACCTGCAACTCTCTCTATAAAACACCTGGACCAGCACCAAGCCAGCGCCAGCTTATTGAACGCCTAATGCAAGTAAATTCTCCAGCATTTCTATATTGTCTGAACCACGTAACCTGACCTTGTTTTGTCTCGCAGACCTTCCACCTTGCCTCGCCCCTGTTTGGATCCTGTCTCAATCGGTCCCCCTGCTGATATTCTGCATTCCATATTCTGCGCTTCAGGCTGTGTGTGTGTGTACGCGCGTGTGTGTGAGTGTGCGCGTGCATGTGTGTGTACATGCGCGTGTGTGTACGTGTGGGGGGACTTGTTCTGTATGAAAACAAAGTAGTAGAGGTGATAAAGCTGCAGGATTTCATAATTTTATCCGTCTCAGCAGCAGCACTGCAGGTGCTCTCCATGTCCAAAATGTGCGTAAGCTAGGTCCTTAGTCAACTTAAAGTTGCACACATTTTTCCGCTAAGTTTTCTTTCATAAATCCCAACGTTTGCGTGGAAAGTTGCTTACGCAGTTTTCCGACCTCATTTTGTGTGTAAGCAAGCTTGATAAATGAGGCCCCAGACCTGGTAGGAGGGAGGAGGTCCCTGGGTCATGTAACCCCCAAACCTCTTGAACGATCTGTGACCACAGCCACATTTGTAATCCACCAACAGGAACTTAGATGCCCTGTTTATTGACACAGGAGCTGATGCAAATTTTACAGACATTACATTCGCAACATCGATTGACCTGCCCCTGCACCCTATCACTTGGACCCAAGAGGTGCAGGCAATTGATGGGCACACCATCCACCAAGCAACCCATGAGACCGACCCCGTCACCATTAGGCTAGGGGGGAACCTTGTGGAGACCTTAAGCTTCCTGGCCATACCCTCCCCTGATATTCATGTCATTCTCAGAATTACATGGCTTTGCACCCACAATCCACTGCTGGACAGGATTAAAGGGGAAATCATGGGGTTGTCCGACCAGTGCCTGTCTCAATGTCTGGCTGACGTCTCTCCTGATCTCCCTTGTTCACCCGAACCTTCAGAGACCTACCCTGATTTCTCCGCAGTACCTTCTGAATACCACAACCTCAAGGAAGTGTTTAGCAAACACCGGGCTAGCAGATTACCTCCACATCACTCCTACGACTGTGCCATTGACCTGTTGCCTGGGACGTTGCCCCCCTAGAGGGTATTTATTCTGCCTTTTACAGAAAAAACATCCATGAAGAAAAACATTCACGAGTCCTTACAAGCAGGAATCATTCATCCTTCCTCATCTCCAGCTGGCGCTGGATTTTTATTTGTTGGCAAGAAGGACAGCTCTTTACGACCCTGCATCGATTACAGAGAATTAAACAACATCACGGTAAGGAATTGCTACTCTCTTCCACTTATCAACTCTGCCTTCGACTCTATTCATGGTTCCCAGGTCTTCACAAGCTCGACCAACGCAATGCCTACCATCCGGTGCGTATTCGAGAAGGGCACGAGTAGAAGACCGCTTTTAACACCCCCTAGTGGACATTATGAGTACCTGGTCATGCCCTTTGGACTCACTAACGCCCCCACTGTTTTCGAGGCCCGCGTCAATGACGTTTTATGTGACATGGTGGGCAAATACATGTTTTTGTACTTGGATGATGTGCTAGTGTTCTCTCCTGATCTTGACACCCACAGAAAGCATGTCAGGGCAGTCATCCTCCATCTACTACAAAACAACCTCTTCATTAAGGCCAAGAAATGTGATTTCCACAAAGACTCCATGTCCTTCCTCGGATTCATCCTTGCCCCCAATTGGATCTCGATGGACCCAGCCAAGGTAGCCGCTGTCGTCGACTGGCCGACTCCTAAAGACAGAAAGCAGCTCCAACGCTTCCTTGGGTTCGCAAACTTCTACTGGTGGTTCATCAAGGGGTACAGCAGGATTACGGCACCTTTCCATGCCCTTATCTTGACCAGTGTCTACAGGACACTCCCAAAGACAGAAAGCAGCTCCAACGCTTCCTTGGGTTTGCAAACTTTTACCGGTGGTTCATCAAGGGGTACGGCAGGATTGCGGCACCTCTCCATGCCCTTACCTCGACCAATGTCAAGTATGTATGGGATGATCATGTCAACTAAAAGTTTCTCAAGCTTAAACAACTATTTGCCACCCCTCCAGTCCTCCACTCCCCGGATCCTTCTCGCCAGTTCATCGTGGAGGTGGATGCCTTGGCTGTTGGTGTAGGGGCTGTTTTGAGTCAATTCAGCTGTGGTGACAAGGTTCACCCATGTACTTTCTTTTCAAAGACTCTGTCCCCTGCTGAGTGAAATTACGATGTGGGCAACCGGGAACTCTTGGTGGTCAAGCTCGCCCTGAAGGAGTGGAGGCATTGGCTGGAAGGGGCAGTTACACCTTTCCGTGTATGGACTGACCATAAGAACTTAGAGTGTCTACGAACAGCCAAGCACCTCAACCCCCATCAAGCCAGGTCGGCCTTGTTTTTTATCCGTTTCAATTTTCCCTTGTCTTGCAGGCCAGGCTCAAAGAACACTAAACCTGATGCACTGTCTAGAGCCATGGAACTGCAGGCACCAAAGTCCGAAACTCGCACAGGCAACAAGATCCTTCCTGAGGGGTCCTGCTGGGTAACTCCCATCTAGCTTTGGAAAACAGACTCAAAGAGGCTGGGCATCTCCACCGTCACCCCCTCAGTGCCCCTCTGACCGACTGTACATCCCTGATCACCTGTGGATGGAGGTATTACTGTTCTGCTACAACTCTCACTTTTATTGTCATCCAGACATTTCCAGGATGGTCAATGAGGTCATGGGCAGGTTCTGGTGGCCCACCTTGCCCAAAGACTCCCAGAAGTTTGTCATGGCTTGTCCCGATTGCGCCCAAGCTAAGGCCTCTCATAGGCCCCCTGCTGGCCTACTCCAACCACTGCCCATTCCTCATCGGCCCTGGTCTCATATCAGCATGGACTTCATCACTGGTCTTCCCTCTTCCAACACATTTACGGTAATACTCACCATAGTCGACCGTTTCTCTAAGATGGCTCACCTGGCCCCCCTCAAAAAGCTCCACACTGCCTCAGACATGGCGGACATCCTGGCACGTGAGGTATTCCGTCTGCCACAGGACATGGTCTCGGACAGGGGGCCTCAGTTCGTGTCCAGATTTTGGAGGACTTTTTGTGCCCATCTGGGCATTCAGGTGAGCCTCTCCTCTGGCTTTCATCCACAGTCGGACAAACAGACCGAAAGGCACAGCCAGGAGGTGGAAACCAAGCTCCGGCTCTTGTGCCAAAACAATGCCCAGACCTGGTCCCAAAACCTGCCGTGGGTGGAACATGCCATGAACTCCCCATCTCTGCTACAGGTCTGTCCCCCTTCTACACTGTCTATGGTTTTCAATCGCCTGTGTTCGCCCCCCAGGAATCCCTGGCCCGAGTCCCCTCTGCCTATGCCGCCACCCTCAGGTGTCACCGTGCCTGGTGGTTCGCCAAGCGCCGTCACCTCCAGGCCTAGACTGTTTGTGCCAACTGAGGCAACAGACGGCACGTTCCTACCCCCACGTATGGCCCAGGCCAGAAGGTGTGGCTGTCTATGGCTGACGTCCCACTCAAGGTGGACTGCAGCTGGCTCCCCGATTTATCGGCCCCTTCCCGATTTCCAAGGTCCTTAACCTCGTGGCTGTCCGTCTCTGCCTTCCTCGTGCCTTGAGGGTTCATCCCTCTTTCCATGTTCCCAGGGCTAAACCAGTGGTGTCCTCATCTCTGTTTGGATCCTGTTGCTTTGATTACAAGCCTGCCTGGTATACGGACCTTGGATCTGCTTCTCGACCTCGTCTCCTGTCTGGTTTACCGAACTCCGACCCATCTCTGGTTTTTGGCTCTTGCCTTTCCCCTTGGATTTATACAGATCTCTCTGGCTCTGACTCATGCCTCCTCACCACCCAGCCTCTGCCTGAGCCCCACCAGTCTCTGGTAACACTACATCTCTGTAAATAAAAGACTTAAAGCGCTTACTGTGTCTGGTTGTCCTCATAGGTCTCCAAGTCCGATCATAACAAAAGTATCCTTTTATGGTTAAGGGGCTTCCAATTATTATTGCACCATAGACCGATTTCCTAAAGGATAAAATCCCACAGAATACTGGGGGTGGGGGTAATCATGTGTGAAATAGTTATTATTGTATACTGTATTTCCATTACTGTCACATGTTAACACAAATTAGCATTTTTGAGGTTTTGCGTAGTGTTTTTTTCTCCTATTTTTATTTATTTATTTATTTTGGTCACACTTTTATGTTTCTAAAGATCAGACAGTGACAGCCTGCAATAAATAAACAATGCCATTTTCAAATGACATTTCATTTATTAAGGGAATAGATTCTATCCAAACCACCCTGGCTCTGTTTTACAGTATTTTGGTTGTTTGGTTTGGTTGTTCAAACTGAGCCACATTGGAGAGTTTTTGAACATGTCTAAGATGGTGAGCCTCTAAATTAGAACTAAATCAGGACTTTAAGCCACTCCAAAAGCTTTTGTGCTTCATATTCTGCAGCAAAGTGATCGGCTAGTAGAAGTTAACTAGTCATTCAAATCCAAACTCAAAACTCTCCTGTTCAAAATGGCTCACACTCTCTAGTCCACTAACTCTCCACTCTGTGATTGATTTCTAGCCCCTCACAAATTGATGCTTTAGTTCATAATGTTACTTCCTCTTTACATGTGGCATTAGATGATGTTGCCCCTTTAAAAAAGAAGGTAATTAGGGACAGGAAGTTGGCTCCCTGGTTTGATTCTCATTTACTAGTTTTAAAACAAAACTCTAGAAAATTGGAGAGAACATGGCACTCTACGCACCATGAGGAGGCCTACCTATCCTGGAAAAAAACAGTCTTGTGCTTTATAAAAATGAGCTTCAACAAACTAGAACTGCTTATTTCTCAGCGTTAATTGAGGAGAATAAGAATAATCCTAAATTTCTTTTCAGTACAGTTGCCAAACTTACACAGAATCATAGCTCTGAACCATCTATTCCCTTAGCCCTCAGCAGTAATGAATTTATGGGATTTTTCACAAGTAAAATTAATTCTATTAGAAACAAAATCTTTAGCATCCTCCCTAATGCAATTTCTTCTTCCTCAGTAAGTGAGGCAGCATCAGAGGTAACTGTAGAACCTCATCTGTGTTTGAACCGTTTTGATCCAGTTGAGCTTTCAGAGTTATCACAAATATTAGCTTCATCTAAACCTTCCACTTGCCTTTTAGATCAAATCCTACCTAAATTATTTAAATATGCATTTCCTTTGGTTACTGCCCCCATTCTAAATATAATCAATCTCTCCTTAGAAAATGGATATGTACCACAGGATTTTAAGGTTGCTGTAATTAAACCTTCACTTAAGAAGCCTTCTCTGGATCCAGATGACCCAATGAATTATAGACCAATAGCTAACCTTCCATTTTTATCCAAAGTCCTGGAGAAAATAGTGGCCATCCAAGTATGTGAGCATTTAAACGCTAATGATCTGTTTGAGAAATTTCAGTCTAGTTTTAGAGAGTATCACAGCACTGAAATTGCATTAGTGAGAGTTACAAATGATATTCTCATGGCCTCAGATAAGAATCTTGTGTCTGTTCTAGTCTTGTTAGATCTCAGTGCTGCTTTTGACAAAGTAGATCACAATGTTCTTGTAGAAAGGATTGAACATGCTGTAGGGCTCAAAGGAACAGCGCTAGGCTGGTTTAAATCCTACCTGTCTGACAGATTTCATTTTGTAAATGTACATGACAAATCTTCTTCATACTCCAGGGTTACTTGTGGAGTACCACAGGGTTCAGTGCTTGGACCAATTATTTTTACTATATATATATGCGCCCAATTGGTAAAATCATCAGACAGCATGGGATGAACGTTCACTGTTATGCTGACGATACTCAGTTATGTTTGTCCATTAACCCCGATGAACCGAATCAGTTAGGTAGATTACAGGCTTGTCTTCAGGACATAAAAAATTGGATGACTCTAAACTTTTTGCTTTTAAATCAAGACAATACGGAAGTTCTCATCTTTGGACCAGAAATCCAGAAAAGGAAATTGCTTAGTCAATCACTTGACCTGAATGGCATTACATTGGTCTCAGAGAACAAAGTAAGGAACATTGGTGTTGATTTTGACCAGGACATGTCATTCAAATCCCAGGTTAATCAGGTTTGTAGGATTTCCTTTTTCCACCTTCGGAATATTGCTAAGATTAGAAGCATCCTTTCCAGGAGTGATGCTGAAAAACTAAATTCAGCTGAAGGGTTTGAGGCACAAGAGGTAAGCTGGAGAAAACCCGCTTATTCATGGGTTAGTACAGGCTAAATCCATGAATAAAAGGTGGTGGATGACTTGCAACCTCCATTGCTGCGAAGCAAACACTGTGCCACAATGCTGCTTACATTTTAAATATTGATTGATAAAACAAAAATGTGATTCCGTTTTTAATATTGCTGCTTTAAAAATAAAGAAAACGCATTGAATGAGAAGGTGTGTCCAAACTTTTGGCCTGTACTGAACATAACATATCAAATTGAAGCAGAAGGAAAACACGCCTCCTCATTTACGTCTTCAGTATTTTCCACAGCAATCGTAGCTACGCTGATGCTACCCTCTTTTCCTCCAGAAACATCATTTGTGTGCTGTACCTTCGAAAAACATGGATCAAGGCATTTTGTGCATTGTGCACTCCTCCTTCTGTCTCCAACTCCATCTCACACACAACCACCACAGATGTATCCAGATCCAAGTTTTTCTTTTGAGTTTTGTGGCTTGACACAAAGGGGATCCTTCCCTTCCCACACATCATCAGAAAAGAGAGAAAATCAAAAAGACACAAAGAGCCATCTCACTATTCAATGGGGAGAAAACTCATTCTGTCACTTCTGCCAGTCTGATTCAGATTACAGTGGGGATCCACAGCCCGTGATGCCGTTGCATCCCTCCTGCTTCCCGGCACTCGCTGCTCGTATTTGTGTGCATAATGAATGCTCCCCAGTAAGAGGCATCTACATGCATTTGTTTGTACTACTGATTCTGTCTCTGATTTGTGCTCCTTGTTATTTACTCAGACACACGATAGATATATTATTTTCATCTAGCTGACCCATAACGTGTAGGAATGCAGCTTGTTTCTACACATGGACTAATGATGTTTATTATCATGTGTTTAGAAGCTACAATTAAGCAAAGAAAATTGCTTTACTGGGAGAATACAAGGCATACTAATAAGTAAACAATCAAATATAAAAAAAATAGTGCAGATTCTGGGTAAGTGATTTTATTCTGGTAACTTTGGTTCGACATTCTTGTTCTGTTGGAGTTTAACTAAAATTAAACGTGCAATTACCATTTTTTTTTTTTTATGGTACTGGACTGAACAGCACACCAGTGATTAAAGGACAAAACCCATATTTTGGACACATCTCACCACTAAAGAGCCAAGTAAAAACATTGGACGTCTTACAGATTCTTCCTGAATTTAGATTTGTTTTGGGGGGGGGACTATGGGTATTGTTGTCTGATTATATATATATATATATATATATATATATATATATATATATATATATATATATATATATATATATATATATATATATTGGCTGATCTGAAACATTTCTGTGACAAAAAAGAGAAAAAAAGAAACTGCCTGATATTCATCAAAGAGTAGCTGTGAACTAAGGTAATAGATTATTGCACAGATGACCATCTTGCACCAGCCATCTGACTGTCACTAAAGAAACACGATGAAATAAAACATAGAATAAACTTTAAGATGTGTTGATGGCTCTGTGCTTTTAGGGGTAAATAGGGGATATATAAAATCACAATCAGCAGTGAGCTGTAAAGCGCAGAGGTTTGCAAATAAGTCTGAACCAGCTCAACGTGCATTTGAGCCAGGAGCAGTAAATGTTTGTTTTATTTTAAAAAGCAGCAGACTGACTGTAAACCTAAACCTTGAAATGTGCATTTTTTCGAGTTTAAGTTGTGTTGTAAACAACAGAACTGGCATCAGAATATTTTGTCTCTTTCAGGTGTGCTCTCCTTCCCAGTAATCTGACAAGAACTAAACCTGTCAAACATCTCAGCTGAGCTTTGCAGTGAACAGACACCTAACAACAGTGGGAGATTGTTGAAAATGATTTTATTTCAGAGGAATTAAAAAAAAGGTGGAAAAATTAATAAATTGCAGCAAATGTCAAAGATCCTCTTAAATGTAGATTATCTTTTGAATAAAGGTGACAGTTGTGTTGCTGAATGGATAAATGTGGGTGATGAAGCTGACCAGGGGATATAACCTTAAGGAAAAAAATGTAAGTGGGGTGGTGTGGTGGCATCAGCTGGCATAAGCCAGACAATGCCCGCACTGCCCGCTCACCACAGCCATGGAATACACCTTACCAACACTCACTAACACCATATTGGAGCAGGCGGAGGGAGACTGGGGGTCTTAGCACACCTCTGTTGTCGCTTGGCTTCCTGGGGCTGGAGGCTAGGCGGGGGATCTGGCCGTCTGGTTGGGGTCTGGGGTGGTAGGTTGCTGTGCTCAGCGTTGGGCGGGGGAGCCTGCTCATCAGCACCCCAGCAGAAAGGGTCAAACTCTGGTAACTTGTGATAGTTGTACCCAATGTGCAGCAGTACCGGGACCAGAGTGAATAGGGTGTGTATGGGGAGCATGAGTGGGTGTCCGGCGTGCATTTTTGTAAGTCTTTGGTTGTATGTGCATGTGTGAGCATGAGGGAGGGAGTGTGTGACTGTGTTTGTGTACGACTGTATATGCCAGGTGGGGCCTTTGACTCCTCCCTTCACCTGGGACTTCTTTTGATGATATAGATCTTCGTCTCCCCTTTCCCTGCCACACCTGGTGTGGAGTGTGGTGCCTTGGTCTGCCTGGGTCGTGGCTGCCGGGTCAGGACGTTTAAGATTTTTAGCGTCTGCCTGATCAATCCCGATGGCTGCGTGGTGGGGTCTGGGTCCCTGGGCTCTGCTGGGTCCCCGGCAGGGGTGGTCGCCCCTGGGTCCCGGGTCATTGGGTCCCCGGCTCAGTTGGTCAGGGGGTGGGAGGCTGTGGGCGGGCCTGTGGGCTTGCCGCCGATATCTCCCGGGACTCTGCTGCTGGTTGTGACCCCCGGGGCGATCCTCTGCGCTTTTCGAGGGGAGCGGGGGCTTTTCTGATTGCAGTCTCCCTGGAGTTCCTGTGCTCTGGGGCAGCGCCTGGATCTCTGGGACTTGGAGCTCCCTCTGTCTCCTGCACATCTTTGGGGGGCAGATCTGTGGTCCCTCACACTCTCTATTGGATGCTTTTATAGAGAAACCTTATGTGAACAAGTGCGTGTACACACACAGGTGCTCACATGGTGCTCTCATAAGTATGGACTTGGGCACGTTCAACACATGCTATGGTGGGCACTTAATGCACTGTGATTTATAATCGTGTGATTGCTCAGTTAAACAATGTTGATTATATATTTCTTCATCAAGTTGACGTAGTGATGGCTTGATCTTGTTGTATTGTTGTTGCGTCCCTTTTTTTCTTTCTTTCTTGTCCCTTTCTGCAGGTCTAGAAGCAGACTCTTGTTCA
>SSNQ01000242.1:39963-48044 GCA_006942095.1 Nothobranchius kuhntae | reverse complement strand
ATATATATATATATATATATATATATATATATATATATATAATCAACATTGCTTACCTGAAGAATCACAATAATAAATCACAACGCATTAAGTGCCCACCATAGTCTTAAGACCTGTGTTTAACGTGCCCAATCCCATACTTTTGAGAGCACCATGTGAGCACCTGTGTGTGTACACGCGCTTGTTTATTTAAGGTTTTTCTATAGGAGCACCCAACAGAGAGTGTGAGGGACCACAGATCTGCCCCCCAAAGATGCGCAGGAGACGGGGGGAGCTCCGAGTCCCAGAGATCCAGGCGCTACCCCAGAACGCAGGAACCCTAAGGAGACTGCAACCAGGAAGGCCCCGCCCCCCTCGAGAGGCACAGAGGATCGCCCCGGGGGGCCACAAGCAGCAGCCGGCAGAGTCCCCGGAGATATCAGCGGCAAGCCCACAGGCCCGCCCGCAGCCTCCCACCCCCTAGCCGGCCGAGCCCGGGACCCAGCGACCTGGGACCCAGGGGCGACCACCCCCGCCGGGGACCCAGCAGAGCCCAGGGACCCAGACCCCACCAGGCAGCCACCGGGATCTAACAGGCAGATGCCAAAATCTTAAACCTCCAGACCCGGTTGCCACGAACACTCAGGCAGACCAAGGCACAAGCCCCCACACCAGGTGTGGCATGGGGAGGTGGGGCAGAGATCTATATCATCAAGAGAAGTTCCAGGAGAGGGGAGGACCCAAAGGCCCCACCTGACATATACAGTCATACACAAACACAGTCACACGCTCCCTCCCTCATGCTCACACATGCACATACAACCCAAGACTTACAAAAATGCACGCCGGACACCCACTCATGCTCCCCATGCACACCCTATTCACTCTGGTCCCAGTACTGCTGCACATTGGGTACAACCATCACCGGTAACCAGAGTTTGACCCTTTCTGCTGGGGTGCTGATGAGCAGGCTCCCCCGCCAAACGCTGAGCACAGCAACCCACCACCCCAGACCCCAACCAGACGGCCAGATCTCCCTCCTAGCCTCCAGCCCCAGGAAGCCTAGCAACAACAGAGGTGGCTAAGACCCCTAGTCTCCCTCCGCCTGCTCCAATATAGTGTTGTGTGATCATGAGGTGTATTCCATGGCTGTGGTGAGTGGGCAGTGCGGGCATCATCCAGCATATGCCAGCTGATGCCACCGCACCACCCCACTTACACCCTCAGCCTTCAGTGTCTAAGTGCGGTTTAAAATTGGAAGTGGGCACCGGCACTCGGGAGGAGGCTGAAATATCCCCCTGCCAAATGCCGTTGAATGTGCTCACTCCCAAGGCCCTAAGTGTGTGTTTGTGTGGAATGTCGTCAGTAGAAGTGTATAAGGTGCAAATAAAATTGGGGGGCGGCAGGTTTCCACAGGAATGCGGAAATGGGGTCCATACCCGCACTCCCTGACTTGCCCACCCCCCAAGGTCCTATGTGTATGTTTGTGTGATGATGTGAGGGAGCAGGAGGAGAGAAAAAGCGGGGATGGGGAGGAATGGCTGGTTGGGCTTAGCACTCCAGGGAGCCAGCTCCCCTACTGGCCCCAATAGGCACCTCTGTTGTCAAACTGCCACCCAGGGCATGGAGACCCCAGCCCATCCTGCCAGGGCCCAAAGCAGCAGCATTACAGAGCCTCACGGAGTCCGAGGGCACCAACCCAGCCCCACCCCAGCAGAATATCTATGCCCACCCCTGCATTTGCACAACTTCCAGAATATATAAGACATGGGACATCCAGGTAAGGTTGGGTCCTCCCCCTCCTGGACCTCCCCCTCCCCTGTGATGGAACGGCAGAGGAGCCAAGGTCTACCTGAGGCATCCGAACCCGGGCCAGGCACTGCTGGGTGTCCCTGCCTTCTTCCCGGCAGCATACATGTCAGGACCCGACCCCCAAGGCCCCGCCCAGATCCCCACACGGGGCCGGCCACCCCCAAACCCCGAGCCCCCAGGCCCCCACCCAGACCCGCCCAGGGGCATTGCAGCCGCCAGGCAGTGACCCATGGCCGCCGCCAAGATCCCCAAGAGGCCCCACTCACAACCGCCAGCAGTCCACCCCCCGAGACAACCCAAGCACCTCCAGAGGGGGGCAACGGCCCCCCAGACCCAGACACCCCCAGTGAACCCACCTCCAGGGAACATCCGGATACTCCAAACTCAGACCCCACACCCCCCCACCCACACCATCCCGCAAGACAACATCAACGGCCCCCCACCCTCGCTATGTGATGGAACCGATCAAAGGAACCCAGAGAGATTCATCTGAAGTGGAAGCAGAGGCTATATCAAATGCAATATGATCTAACAAAAGATTTCTATACTGGTTAATGCAGAGACTTTCTCTATTTTTCCAATTCAAGAGGATAGTTTTCTTAGCGATGCATATGGCAGTCAGAACCACGTGAACCAAAGATGTTGCAATCGGGACATTGTCCAGCTTCCCCAGTAAACAAAGAGAGGGGGAAGTTGGGATATGACATTTCAGACATTTTGACAGATCCTCACATACTCTACCCCAAAATTCCTGGACAGGTGGGCAGGACCACAGTGCATGAATGTAATTGTCAGGAATGTTGTTTGTGCAGTGTGTACAGGTGTCAGATGACACAAACCCCATCTTGAACATCCGATGACCTGTATAGTGTACTCTGTGTAGAATTTTGTACTGAATTAATTGTAAATTGGAGTGTCTGATCATTTTAAAAGTTTTTAAACAAGTTTGGGACCAGAAGTCCTGGTCAAAGCTAACTGATAGATCCACCTCCCATTTTTCAATAGGGATTGCAATTTTATTGTCTATTTTGGAGTGTCTTATATACTTTAGACAGTAGTTTGGGGAGTTTGAGATTATAAAAGTCTAATACCCTTGGTGGTGTTTGTAATTCTATTTTATTGAGCTTAAATTTTTGTTTGACTACAGATTTAATTTGGTGATATTCTAAAAAGCTATTCTTATCCATTCCAAATTGGGAGACTATTTGATTACATGGGATGAAGTCCAATCCTTCATATATGTGTTCCAGGTATAGGATTCCTTTATTTTTCCAGTCCGGAAGGTTCATCATTTTGTTGTTTCGCAAAATGTCAGGATTGTTCCAGATAGGTGTGCGTCTGCATGGTACTAGTGAAGACTCTGTCATTTTAAGATACTCCCACCATGCTGTCAGAGAGGTGCTGATACTAATACTTTTGAAGCTTTCATGTTTTCTTATGCTTGAGCTAATAAATGGTAAGTCTGAAAGCTCTATCGTATTGCAAAGTGTCTGTTCTATATCTAACCAGGACTCGTCTAATGGGTTATTTACTATCCTTGTATACAACACAGTGGATGAGGAGAGCATGTATTAGATGACGATTACAAGCAGCATTCTTATCTTTTTGCAAGTCTTTCCTTTTAGTTACCACCTATGGAGAATACTTCTGCAGTTATGCAGAAGACACTAAACCAGTCAGGTGAAGACTCATATTAACTGGTTGCCAGAGGTGTGACCAAGTTACTGCTTTGCAAGTGTAGGAGTCAGTAAATTGAGTGCTTTAAGAGCTCAATATGTTTCCTCTACTTATGACCAATAAACTGTGGTACTCTATATAAATATAGAACATCTACTTGCTTGGTCTTTGTATGTTTAATCAGAAGATTCTAGGATGCTTTGTTTTTTCAGGGATTGTAAACACTTCGTTTTGATTCAAGGAAAGAGTCACGTTTGTAAAAGTAAGAATTTATTCTCCAAACAATTAAAACATGACAAGTTAACTAATATTTACTGTGATGGATGAATCTAGATGGAGGAGATGTGGTATATGGCACCTATGTGTGAATGCAATGTTATCAGAACTTTCGTATCTAGGAGAGCTGAGTTCTGGCTGTAAAGGAAAAGAATTTGGTTTGTGTTAAGCTATGAAGTTGATTATTATAAAAAAGCATCAGACGCTATCTGCTTGTCTACTTCACCCTTTCTCTGAGAGCCTTTTCATGGATCCGAAGGTCAGAGAGGTCGAATGACCTCTGGCACTGAGGGCTGTAGAATACCGTAGCACCGACTCTTCAGTCGAGAGATGTCTCGGGTCACGACTGATGGATGGAACCGTGCGTCAGACGGACTCTTAAGGAGTCGGAACAATATCAGCTTTGTTCTGCAGGAACCGTTTGCTGTGTCAGCTTTGCAACAACCTTGACGGCATGTTAAAGGCTGCTTCTTAGTTAAAGAGACTTCACTACGGACGCAGTTTCCGTACCTTCCTCTAAAACTCTGTAGAACTGGAACACTGACCCACCGTAAAGTGAGTTTTGTTTTTATATTCTCATATTAATTTCTTAACAAATCAGAGCGTTCCATGTCAAGGGATATTACCAAGAATCTCAGAAACACAAGCCTTCTTTCAGATATAGAGGTTCTGATTTGTGGGTAAGAAAATATCCGTGTCACGCGTTTGACTTAACTTTACTTTGTCCTTGTGTGAGTGTGGATGGTGATGGCCTTGTCATATCAAACATTACTGATCCACATATAAAATCAATGTAATACTTCATTTCACAGATTAATCAAAACATTTCATTTAGTGTTCATATAACATTTGTTCATCAACCAAATTATTCTTTAATGATTAATTAACCTGTAACTTTTAAATGTTCACATTATATTTAAGAGTTCATTCGTTGATTAAGCAATTCTCACGAGCTGAGAGTGTTCACTTTATTCAAAGGCATGAAGACTCCTGTAGAACAATAAGGGAAGCTTGAGGCCTTAAGGAGGGAACATGGTTGTTGACAAAACGTTATCGTGTGTTCAGAGCTGCAGAAAGGCTCTGAACCAGCTGATGGGATGCAGGATCCGGCAGATTAAAGGAAACACATGCAGACTCGTGTCGCCATGTCGACCAGATATTGAAGGGGTCAAACTCTGCTTACAACTCACAAGTAAGTCACAAGTCTTTCCAGTCAAGTCTCAAGTCTAGTCCGAGTGAAAGACAACCAAGTCCAAAGTCAATGATCTGGAAGTCCAAGTCAAGTCCAAGTCCTTAACTTTTAATTTTCAAGTCATAATCAAGTAATCTGTCCAACTGCAATTTAATGACGATGCTAATAAATAAATTCCAGAAATAAAGTTTCTTAAAGCTTCATTTATTTGCTCAAACAAGCAGAAAGTGCAACTGAAATAGATTATAAACCAAGTGCTGCTTCTTTTAGCAGTACAAGATCACACCCAGAACAAAGAATGATTTATGATTTTTGTCCATGTCATGCCATTTTTGTGCTAAAATATCAAATATGCTCAAATCATCAAGTCAACAGATGCAAGTCGATTCAAGTCACAAGTCATTGGCTTTCAAGTCCAAGTCAAGTCCTAAGTCTTTATAGTTTGTATCAAGTCAAGTCAGAAGTCATTAAAATAATGACAGTCTGACTCGAGTCCAAGTCATGTGACTCGAGTCCACACCTCTGCTGGTTAGTAATCCACATTCTGATTCTCACTTATGGTTTGGAGCTTTTGATAATGACTGAGAAAGCATCTCAAACACAGAAAGAACTGAGTTTCCTCAGTAGGCTGGCTGGGCTCAGCCCAAAGGGCCATCTTGGCCAAAAGCGGCAACAGTTGCAGTTCCTCCTTACCCACTAGGGATTGATCCAGAAAGATGGAAGTCCCCATTGACCCCCATGTAAAATATGCAGCAGGAATAAACATGATTAGAGCCTGGTTAAAAAAATAATAATTAAAACTTTTTGGGTTTAATTATTGACCTATAAAAAGGATGGATATAGCCTTCCCATTCATCTGCAGGGGACAGGTTGAGGTAAAAAAATGGAGGTTCACACCCTTGATTTTTTGACTGTGTCACACGTCTCGTTACGCCCAGACCATCCAAAAATTTGAAAAGAGGTGGAGCTGAAGGTGAGGCTGTTACCTTTGGAATAGGGTTGGAACAAATGAACCAATATAGCTACAATCTAACTTAGCTAACCTAACAAGTGCTTCGGGTACTGGGGTAGCCACCCTCACGGCCGACTGGATTTCGTGTGATGCTGTAGTCATGTTCGTCGCCTGTGGAGATCTAATATGGACTACATGATTTGTCCTGTTATGTGTTAGGGTTATGTGACTTGCCCAAGGACACAACAGCAGCATTCTCTGGTCAGAGCTGGGATCTAACCTGCAACTTTTTGATTACTGGACAACCTGCTCTACCTCCTAAGCTACTGCTGTCCCCTATAGGTAGCAGAGTCACTTAACCACAGTTTTCTGGGTTAAAGCACCTGACATACTCCTTTAGCTCTGGCTAGCATGATTAGCTCGTAGCTATGTCAGCACAGAGTTTGATGTCAATTATCTTCCCCCACCCTCACAGCTGTGCTGTCAGCCCCATTTTTGTAATTTTCCGGAGTGACGAGATGTGGCCAAGATGGAGGTGGTGGGAACCACCCACTGGGCTTCAATTCAGAATTTCAGAAGCCTATGAGTGACAGTGCAGAGGGTTCATCCATTATTTATACAGTCAATGACTCGGCCCTAGAGCCCTTGGCTTGTAGGTTAGAAAACCTACTGGTCTCCAAGGAGAAGAGTTTCAGCCATGTCTTTCTGGGAGGAGATCTGAGACTATGCTGGAGGAATTATACTATAACTGGATTGGACTGGGATATCAAGGGAGGAAATCATGGGAGTAGCTGGAGTAGGACCATCTGTAAACTGTCTACAAATAACGTAATCACAATCTTAGACATGTCTGCATGTATTCTTCACAAAAAGAACATATATAAAATACACATGTGAACCACAATGCTGATTTGTGTGGTGGGGTACATGCTAGACAGGTCGTTATGGTTTTGGACTGTAAGAGAATGCCTGGAGAAAACATACTCGTAAGTTCAATTAGCACTCGTTTCTCATAGTAACCTGTGCCATCTGGGTGTCACGTGTTATTGTAACTGTTAGCAAAACAAGCTTTTCCTTTGCTCCAAGAAGGAAATATGGTCATGGATGAAAGCTCATTTCCCTAGAATGGTTCCTCACCATCCCCAATAGGATTATTAACCTAACAGCAGCAACCTTTAAGTACATTTTATCCAACAATATTAACATGAAAATAATACAAGAAAGAAGAAAAGAACTTACTTTTTTTACTGAGGTGTGTGTATGACGTCCCATGTCTGATGCTTTTGTGGTCCCTCCAGGATAGCTTGCAGTTATCTGCTGTTTACCCTGCTTAATTAACCAAATTCCCCAGCCTGCCGATAGCAGCCACCTGTACAACACACCTAAGAACAGATGCAGATTATGGTTGTGAGTCCCGTGTGCTGCTCAAATCAACAGCCTGCAATGCCTTCTCAGCTGGGACACACTGATATTTGCTTTGAAGGTCTGTAAAAATTGCAGTAAATATTGTCTTTTTGTCATGCAAACTCAGATAAAGGGAATTTGTCTTAAGTTATGGTGTGCAAAAGCAATATTTTTCAAAATGTGTTTGAATTGTACATATGATGCAAAACCGTGCAATGGTCCACACCTTTATGTCAGATTAAGCCTTAAACAGATACAGCTACATTAAATATTACATGGAGGCTCTCTTCCACAAATTATGATTTAAAAAGATCTAGCTTGAAGGAAAAAATGAGTTAACATGTGACAGATAATGCCACGCTTAATACTCGGAAGAGTTGCGTGTGCTCCAGCCAGATTGCCATCTGCATGTTTGAATTTCCTTGGCCCATAAAGTTTGGGTGGCACAAGAAGATTACAGAGCAACTAAGCAGCATGAGCCACATGTCAAGAAGTCCATTAATGGGCAGGATTGGATTCGGTGGAGACTTATGTGGATGTGAATGGATCCATAACGCAAGGACGTGTTTACGGCCCTCCTAATGGATCTGTGTTGTAATATAATTTTATCTCCACAGGATATTGTTGCTTTCTTGTAGGCAACTTGTGTTATGATTGCACTGTCACAGAAGATGTGTGTTTTGTAATTATCTGAAATAGCACACAAGGTAAATAGTGAAGCCTCCAAACAGTAGAGCATTATTACAATACCTGTAGATAAATAAAATGGACCCCAGTATGATTGAACTT
>SSNQ01000242.1:27463-34963 GCA_006942095.1 Nothobranchius kuhntae | reverse complement strand
TTTTCACTCCTCCAGTCACGGGGAATTAAACGTTCATATTTTAGAGGATTTTTTGTGAGGTATTCTACAAGCTGCTCCATGTCTGCTGCTAGTTATTCTCGGCTCTCATTATATTTTTGGCGGCGGTGTAGACAACAGCGGTGCTCTGACCAATCACAAGCTTGTGTTCTGCGTCTCGTTCGACAGATGTTTAAAAAAGTGGGCTCGACTCCGTACGTACTTGTGTGCCTGCCGGGGCCCTACCCAAGGACGGATAATGGCGTTGCGTGTCTCCGCACTGACGCAGACGGAGAAGCATGAATCCGCCTTAAGTCAGGGTGCTCAGAGGAGGAGGAGCATAGACCCCCACCTCAAATTAAACACTACTTGTAAAGCGCCCAGGAAGCAACAGTTGACCACGGCCCTGGAGGGCCCCTACAGAGAAAACACTGGATTAAAATTAGTAAAAATATGAAAATAAAAGATCTAATATAAATGACAAAGGTAAAAAATAAATGAATAAAATCATATGGACAATAAAATAATAATATTATTAATTAATGAAACAATGCTAAAATACAATCATATAAAACTGTCATGCTGCCCCCTTCACAACCCTCGACATCCTCCGGGGGAGGACCACACACCCACTCAGGCCAACCGAACTCCACTACCCAGCATTATCAGTGCCAGTCTTCTGGCCCACGTCACCCGCCACATCTACATAACGAAGTACAGCTCAACGCCAAACCACTCAGTAATCGTTCTAACTGAACTGTGCTCCGAGTTTTGACCAGATCCAACCCGATCACTCAGCCCGTTCTGACCAGATCAGCCCATGCTACTGACCCTGCCGACTCAAAGTAAGTCAGCTTGTTACCTTTTGGAGCCGCCGTGCTCTCCAGTCATTATACGGTTTGACTCCTAGAACAAACCGCGTGTCAATCTGCCTGGCGTCAGTCACTCCGCGCTTGGGTTTAAAAACATGCTACATCCCGAACTCTCGCTCCGGTTCAGCTCAGCTCGAGTCAGGCCTTACAGGATAACTGAGTCAAATATTGACCCAGCGGAGTTTGAGTCCCTGCGATCGCAGATGGTCCAGATGGGAGTTACTGTGGGATACCTAGCTGACAAGGTGGAGTCCATAGCCACAGTAGTTCTCCAGCTTTCCGCTGCGCAGTAGCAGCAGCAGACCTCCAGAGAACGGGAATTACCGATCCTCAGCCTCCCGGAGAAGTTGGATGGCACGCACGGCTCCCCTGAGGGAATGTTAGCCACACTCGCCATGACTTTCGAGTGTCAGCCCCACCACTATGCCACAGCCCGCTCCCGCGTGGCGCTACTCACCTCCCTCCTCACCGGCCAAGCTCAGGAGTGGGCTGCAGCCCTGTACAACAAGAAATCGGAGGCCTGCAATGACTATGATGTTTTTGTGGCCAAAATGAGGAGGGCTTTTGTTCCCCCCAGCGGCGAGATATCGACGGAGGCCCAACTCCTTCAGCTCTGACAGGGAAGTCAGACTGTAGCCCAGTACACATCCCATTTCCAAACTACAGTTGCCAAACTGCAACGGGGGGATGATGCTCTGAAAGCAGTCTACCTTGAGGGGCTCTCCCCGCGTATCCGAGACGGGATTATAGGGAGGGAGACCCCAGAGACCCTGGACGAGGCGGCCGTCCTCGCTCTTCAGATGGACCTGCGTCTTTTTACCCGTCGATCCGCTGAACCACCTGTAACAATGACCTCAGCACCAGCCCATCCTCGCCCAGTCAGTTTGTCCCCTGATGAACCCATGCGGCTGGGACACCTGAACCCAGAAAAGAGAGAGAGAGATGCTATAGGGAGGGGCTGTGCGCCTACTGTGGTGCTCCTGGCCATCGGCGTATCACCTGTCCCCTCCGGCCGGGAAACTCAGTAGACAGCAGCAGAGGGGTCCTACTTGGAGTAACCGGAGCCCCCTCGACCCGCGCCCTGCTCCCAGTCACTCTTCATCTTCCCTAGGGACCCGTCGAGCTGGAGGCGCTCCTGGACTCCGGAGCGGCCGACTGCTTCATGGATCAAGATCTAGCCTCTCGACTTCAGGTTCCCCTGTCCTCCCTCCGCCGGACCATTCCCGTCACCTCAGTGGATGGAACCCCTATCAGACCCAATCCAATCCACCAAGAGACAGTTGGTCTCCGCATGGACATACTTCCCCACTCCGAGGCTCTCCGGTTCCTAATTGTGACAGCTCCTTTGTCCCCCCCTGATCCTGGGTCACTCCTGGTTCCTGTGCCATAATCCCCAGGTCTCCTGGTTGTCTGGTTGGGTGCTTACCTGGGGTGCTGCCTGCCATTCTCATCGACCTCCTCAACCCGACTCAGAGCCTGGACACCCAGTTCCTGAGGACGTCGATAGTTCACAGTTCCCCTCCTGTTATCATGACCTGGCTCAGGTTTTTTCAAAGAGTCCTACCACCATCTTGCCTCCTCATCGCCCTTATGACCTGGAGATAAAACTCCTGCCTGGTTCCGTTCCACCATGGGGCCACTTGTACTCCCTGTCCCCAGCAGAGACTCAGGCCATAGATGCCTATATCACCGACACTCTTCAACATGGGTTCATCCGCCCTTCAACCTCGCCAGGAGCCGCGGGGTTCTTCTTCGTGAAGAAGAAGGAAGGGGGTCTTCGACCCTGCATTGATTATTGGGGTTTAAATAAGATCACGTTCTAAGATCGTCACCCCTTGCCTTTGATGACTACCGCTCTGGACGTAGTGTCACAGTCCACCATCTTCACCAAGTTGGATCTGCGCAGTGCTTACAATCTAGTCAGGATAAAGCAAGGCGATGAGTGGAAGACCACCTTTATCACCCCGACAGGCCACTGGGAATACTTAGTGATGCCTTTTGGCCTATGCAACAGCCCCGCAGTTTTCCAACGCCTGATCACGGATGTCCTGAGGGACATGTTGGGCTGATAGGTTTTCGTTTATCTCGATGACATTGATTTATTCCCGAACCCTGGAGGAGCATGTCACACACGTTCGACCAGTCCTTTCCCGGTTGTTGGAAAACCGGCTCTACTGTGAGTTAGAGAAATGTGCTTTTCATCAGGAGACCATTTCCTTCCTGGGGTTCGTTGTTTCATCTCAGGGGTTCTCAATGGACCCCCAGAAAGTCCAGGCTGTGGCCCAGTGGCCGATACCCACTTCCCTGAAACAGCTTCAGAGCTTCCTGGGTTTCTCGTATTTCTATTGCCGCTTTATACGTGGTTTCAGCTCCATCGCTGCTCCTCTCACTGTCCTAACCAGATCGTCAAACCAGACCCGCCCATTCCGTCTAACTCCTGAGGCCACACAGGCTTTCCACACCCTGGTCCACCGCTTCACCACTGCTCCCATCCTCGTACATCCGGATCCAACAAGACCTTTTGTAGTGGAGGTGGAAGCTTCTGAGGTGGGGGCAGGGGCGGTCCTGTCCCAATGCGGTCCCGACTCTAAGCTACATCCCGGTGCCTACTTTTCCCGTAAATTCTCTCCAACCCAAAGTAATTACGGGGTAGGCGACAGGGAGCTCCTTGCCATTAAATGGGCCTTGGAGGAATGGTGGCAGTGGTTGTTGGGTACGCCGGACCCATTTACCATTTGGACGGACCACCAGAACCTCATCCACATCCAGAACGTTTGACAACTCAATCCCCGTCAAGCCCGCTGGGCACTGTTCTTTGAATAATTTCACTTCCACCTGGCCTACCGCCCTGGTTCAAAGAATCTGAAGGCTGACGCCCTTTCCCGCCATTACATCCAATCTGCACCCGTCAGGGACCCGCCACCCATTCTACCAGCCCAGAAGTTTATCGCAGCTCTCCACTGGCCAGTAGAGGACGCCACCCGGGCTGCCTTGCCCACCGATCCCGCACCTGCCGATGCGCCCTCCGACCGGCTTTATGTGCCTTCCACCTGCCGCTCTGAAACCCTGGCCTGGGGGCATGCATCCCGCCTGGCTGGTCACCAAGGGGAGACCCGAACCCTCCAGTTCCTACGAGGTGCACTATGGTGGCCCTCTATGGCCAAAGATGTCCAAGAATACGTGGCCGCCTGTCCCACTTGCGCCCGCTCCAAGACCCCAAACCAACCCTTGACTGGAGATCTACACCCTCTCCCAATTCCACACTGAGCATGGCCCCACATCGGCCTAGACTTTGTCACGGGGTTACCTCCTGTCAACCAGCTCGAGACCATCCTAACCTTCATGGACAGATTCTTGAAGGCAGTCCACCTAGTGGCTCTTCCTGGCCTGCCCACGGCCAAGCAGACGGCCGAGATCCTCCTGGAGCAGGTCGTGCGCCTCCATGGGTTTCCCCAGGACATTGTCTCGGATCGGGGACCCCAGTTTATATCGAGATTCTGGAAGGCCTTCTGTCGGCTGGTTCGTGCCAGTAGTAGTCTCTCCTCTGGCTACCACCCCCAAACTAATGGGCAGACTGAGCGTGCAAATCAGCAACTTGGTCGGTACCTCCGCTGCTTTGCCTCCTCCCAACCAACCACTTGGCCCAAATACCTCCTGTAGGCAGAGATGTCCCACAATCTCCATGTCTCCTCGGCCACTGGTCTCTCCCCGTTTTAGTTATGTTACGGATACCAGCCCCCTCTCTTCCACCACCAGGAACCTGAGACTGAGGTCCCCGCTGCCCAGACCCTGGTCCGGCGTTGCCACCTCGCCTGGGTCCATGCTCGGGCGGCCATCAAGCGAGCTAACACAGAATACTCTCGCCAGCACAAACGCCGCCACCGAACTGGGCCAACTTTTCAACCTGGCGAGAAGGTATGGGTGTCTACCCGGAACATGTGCCTACCCGCTGGCTCCCAGAAGCTCGCTCAATGATTTTTGGGGCCCTACCCTGTGGAGAGGGTCATTAACCCAGTGGCGTATCTGCCTGCCCAGGCCTCTCAAAGTCCATCCCGTCTTCCATGTGTCCCAGCTAAGACCAGTACGGACTTCTCTCCTCCCTCCTTCTCCGGATCCCGAGCCTCTGCCTCGAGGGGTTGGCGAAGATGGGCTTTTCACTGTGCGGCGCCTGCTGGATGCCCATCGCTGTGGCAGAGGTTGGCAGTACCTAATGGATTGGGCGGATTACGGCCCGGAGGAATGCTCCTGGGAGCCAACGAGTGCAATCATGGACCCCTCGCTCATCTCGGACTTCTGGGCCCGCTGCCCTGGGACTTCTGGGGCCGTCCCTCTGGTGAGGGGTCCTGTCACGCTGCCCCCTTCACAACCCTCAACCTCCTCCGGGGGAGGACCACACACCCACTCAGGCCAACCGAACTCCACTACCCAGCATTCCCGGCGCCAGTCTTCCGGCCCACGTCACCCGCCACATCAACATAAGGAAGTACAGCTCAACGCCAAACAACTCAGTCATCGTTCTAACCGAACTGTGCTCCGAGTTCCGACCAGATCCAATCCGATCACTCAGCCCGTTCTGACCAGATCAGCCCATGCTACTCACCCTGCCGACTCAAAGTAAGTCAGCTTGTTACCTTTTGGAGCCGCCGTGCTCTCCAGTCATTATACGGTTTGACTCCTAGTACAAACCACATGTCAATCTGCCCGGCGTCAGTCACTCCGCGCTTGGGTTTAAAAACACGCTACATCCCGAACTCTCGCTCCGGTTCAGCTCAGCTCGAGTCAGGCCTTACAAAAACATGCAAAGCCAGTAATAAAATATAATCATGTAAAACGAGTAATAAAACTATAGTAAATAATTAGATAAAATCTAACCTAAATAGGTGGGTCTTGAGCCTGGACTTAACATGAACGTTCTCTGTGGCCCTGAGGTCATATTTAAAATAAAAATACAGAATAAGTAATTACAAGTCTTGGATGACTCGTTTCTTCTTTATCTATCTTGCCTCTGCTGGCTGTCATTTGACGGTGCTCAGCGTGCAGAGCTTTCATGTGACTGATTTGTTGGTGCCGACCCGGCCACTTGGTGCCCAATGTATGGCTCGTGATCCGTGTGGGCGGAGCACCGGTGCTGCATTTAGTAATTCGAAGTAGAATCTTATTAACTTGCATTTGTAGTTTTGTATGTATTTTTAATTCTCAGTTTGTATGATGATGACAACTTTGCTTTGGTCTAGATCAGTGGTACTCAATTCCGGGCCTGGAAGGCCAGTATCCAGCACATTTTAGTTTTAACCCTGTTCCAAAAAATCTGATTTCAATCAGCAGGTGATTAACAGGCATCTGCAGAGGTTGGTGAGCTGCTGCACAGGAGATTAAACCACTGAATTAAATGTGTTGGAGCAGAGAATCCGCTAAAACATGCTGGAAACCGGTCCTCCAGGACCAGGATTGAGAACCACTGGCCTAGAGAATATGGTGTACACCAGCAGGTGTGATCCTTTGCAGGACCTGCACCGATCATTTAAAATACTCCATATATTATGCTAGCATTACGCACCTGAAGTAATGTTAACATTACGCACCTGAAGTACTGCACCTAGTTAAACTAGAAATCTCCAGTTCAAACTGTGGTCCAACCCTCATCTTGTAATGACATTTGAATAATGACCAACTGACAAAATTCCCATCTGGGTAAAACTTGATATCTTCTTTGAAAGATGGCAACTTAGCCAAGGAATACATTGGGATGTCCCACAAGGAATGATATATTGTCTCCAGGGAGAATGATGTTTGGGTTTTTCTGCTGGTATTTATGTTTTGTTCCAAGGAAAGGATCATACTTGAATGTATATCCAAATGGGGAAACACATCAACACTATGCACGTATCAACAGTCTGTAGAGTGTTTGTCTGAAGCGTTCTCTCCAAGGAACTAAATTAGCACCACCATCTTTCTTGTAAAAGGTGAAACAGGCAGAGCAGGAAGAATTCTGTCAGCTTATTTTTCGAAATCCATAAATCCAGTGCATAAAACTGACTGGAGTAAAACTCTCAAAGGGAAAAACGTAGATTTTTTTGCAGCTTGCAAGATTATGCTCTGGCAGAGAGCAAGATTTAAAGTGTCAATAAATGTTCAAAACAAAACCTTCATTTCCTGTCTTTTACTACCAGGAAACATTCATCTACATTGAGCATTTGTGCTACAAAGCAAACAATAAATAAACTTGGCAGCAACAACAGATTTCGTTTATGCTTCGTTTATAGAAAATAAGTCTTTCAGCTTTGACAAGTATTTTTATTTTTTTATTTTTGTTATTTTATTTTTTTTACTGGTACTGGAACCACTGCTCTATCGTTGTCATCTTTGGTAATAAAATGAAAGGGCAAACTTTATATTTTTTTTTCTTCAAGGTGACATTATAACAAGGTAAAAAGGCATTTTGGTTTCTGGAAGTTATTGGGACCATAAATTTGAAGAAATACAATGGATTTAACAGGCATGAAGTCAAAGATTAAATAGATTGTGTTGGAGTATGACGCAAGCTAAGTTGATAAAACCCAAGTCATCCACGACTTGTGATCAGTCGCCATGTTCAGTTTGGAGTTGATGACTGTGGCGGGGGGGGGGGGGG
>SSNQ01000242.1:7500-21655 GCA_006942095.1 Nothobranchius kuhntae | reverse complement strand
CCCCCCCCCCCCCCCCCCCCCTCAAGGGCAGATACCAGACGCCCATAAGGCTACACAACACAGGAGACGGGGACTCGAAGACTGGACAGGAGACGGGGACTTGACAGGAACGGGACTTGACTTGACAGGAACGGGACTTGACAGGAACGGGACTTGACTTGACAGGAACGGGACTTGACAGGAACGGGACTTGACTTGACAGGAACGGGACTTGACTTGACAGGACGTGAGCAGGCGTGGAACCCAGGCAGAGAACTGCAAGAGCAGGCGTGGGACCCAGGCAGAGAACTGCAGGAGCAGGCGTGGGACCCAGCAGGGGCTGCAGCAGTAGGCGTGGGACCCAGGCAGAGAACTGCAGGAGCAGGCGTGGAACCCAGGCAGAGGCTGCAGCAGTAGGCGTGGGACCCAGGCAGAGAACTGCAGGAGCAGGCGTGGGACCCAGCAGAGGCTGCAGCAGCATGAGACCTGCAGGCATAAGCCCCACAGCGTGGACCAGGAAGTGGACGAACGCCAGAAGCGATGCGAGGAAACCCAGCTCGGCGGCAGGTACTTGACAACCAGTCTGAGCAGGTGCACAGCACGATTCGCTGGGTCTCAGGCAGAGGCTTGGGTGCAGGGAAGCAGGAGAAGAGCAGGGAGACCAGCCCTACCACCCCGGAGAATGACGGCGTGCGTAGGGGGTGTAACTCCTTCAAAGCTCCAGGATCCACAGCTTCCATGAAGATAACAGGACGGGGACAGAAAGCAGGAGAAGAGAAGGGCTCGACCACCACAGGAAACGGACTGGATGCGCCGAAACCCACCCAGAGGCTTGACCACCCCGGAGAATGGGTAGGATGCGCCAACACCCTGGGCCAGAATCTCCTTCTGCTAAAGGAAAAAACTAAAAATAAATCCTCCAGGGAGCAGGTGTTAGCTCACCACAGGTCCAGGTTTGGTCAGATCATTCTGTCATGGTGTAGGAGGTGGAGACGGCGGACCATGTGTGGATGAGCTGAGCAGGAGGTAAAAATGCAGGCTTCGGATAAAGTAAAAAATGGTTTAATGGCAGGATGAGATGAACAGGAACACCAACAAACAACAACAATGATCTGACAAAGGACAGGGGCAAAACAGGTGGTATAAATACAGAGGGCTGATTAGGGAAACATGGGCAGGTAAACGAGGGACAGGTGAGAACAATAAGGGTAATCAGGGCAGGAGAGGAACAAAGTCAGGAGGGCAGGGGCATATCGTGACACTTATAGCTGTGATCCAAGCGAGCTGATGACACTGTTAAGCTAGATACTTGGTCTCCATGGTTTTGCCTCTAAGCAGGAAAACGATGAAAGGTTAGCTTGTTTTCCACCTTTATTCACCTGGCGATCACGTGTGTCACCCCACAACACAACAACAATTTACTAGAATTGTGTAATATAACCGATCACATAAAGAATAGATTAATTTAAGCCACATGAATGAGACTGACGGCACTGTTTACAGTAGTAACAAGCAACAAGTAAGGACTCACGCGCCTCCAACAGGGCGGACACGTCGGTGTTGATGTCACAATCACAAGCCCCATTTCCTGTCAGAATTCTGAGATTAAAAGTCAGAAATCTGAGAAAAAAGTCAGAATACTTTTTTTTTGTCTAATCCTCTTCCATACAGAGTAGAAATAAAAAAATAAAAATGTAGAGCACAAAAAAGTCTCAATATTAATAGCAGTCACAATATGCTAACATCTGTGCACATTTCTGAAAGGGCTGAATTAGAATGGAGACACAACAGCTGAGAGGATTGAGGTATCCTATCTCCTGGTCAATTTCCCCAACTCAAAATTTACCCAAAAATTCCCGTAATGGAAACACAGCTACAATGTTCCTCTTCGTTGCCACTGTCCACTAAGTTCAGCTTTAGGAAGATGACAATGAGACCTTGACTGTATCCATTCACACATTTTATAAACAGGGTTTATAAGTAAAATTAAGTTGAATTTGAACTGAACTTTGTGAGAACAATTTACAAATCTATCTCCATTTCATATTGTACTTTAATAAAAGATTTTTTATCTCAACGGGTCAGGCCATGAGTGTTATTTTTGCTCTCGTTTTTGAGCTCAAACTTTTACACAAACACCTTTAAGTTGTGGGCTAAAAGGTACAAACTCACTGAAATCCAAAGACAAAATTCCTCCCAGTATTTCATCAGCACTGTCTTATCAGCACATTTTGCTGCTGCCTGAGAGCAAAGGATATGCAGAATAGTTTGGCTTCCGCAAAAAAAAAAAAAAAAAAAAAAAATCATCTGTGACTCCACAAGCAGGTATATTTTTGAAATCCCAATTAATTACTAATTCCGCCTTTCCCCACGATCCACTGATTTCCCTCTTTCCTATTCATTTTCTCTTGCTCTTTTCTTATTATACATTATTATTTATTTAATCAAAAATTTTATTTTATTTGTTTTTTCTTATTTTAAGCAAATCTTTTTTTATACTTTAATTGTTTGGGTTTTTTTTTGTTTGTGAAGCGCCTCATGATTTTTATCTTGAGAGATTGTTTTCTTTCTTTCTTTCTTTCTTTCTTTCTTTCTTTCTTTCTTTCTTTCTTTCTTTCTTTCTTTCTTCATTTTTCCCATGAATACAATTATTCTAAACTGTAATAGATGGAAATATATGAACAATTCTTGACTTCTCTAAAGCAGGTTCAGTTGAAAAATTTAGAAAATAAAATAAGGAAAGGAACTATCTTCTGCATCCATAGATTCAAAAACAAAAAGGGGTGAAGAAGATGTTAAAAGAAGATGATGTTAAATTTTGTAATTGGTGAATTGGTGACCAGAGGAGTATTGATTAGGAATTAGCTTTACTTGTGATAAACAATATTCTTATGTTTCTAATAAACATTTACTATACATGTAAACTAAGATGAACTTTTTAACCTACCAGACAAATGCAGCTCAAAATATCCTTAAGTTTTATACTGAATGAGCTTTATTGTAAGCCTTTGTCCCATCACTGTTGTGAGTCAGATGCTTAATAAATGAGGAATCTCTGTTTTAAAGACAAGGTGGCTACTTAAAAAGTCCTCTTAGGTTATTGTAAATGCTAACTGAAATGAGACTGTATGGAGATTAACTATGTTATACGACCCATTAACCAATTGAAATGAGAGAAATGCTGAAAGCATAACTAATGTGTTAAATCATCCAAGCTTCATTTGCCAGCTGCCTAAAGAGATACACAAGAGAAAGTGAATCCATATGAAAAAAACGGTATTTTCTTTACCCAACCAGCAACAGTGTGGTAGGGTAATAACAGCAGAGCTGACCCACCATGGCTAGAGACTGAACAGTACTGGAAGGCCCTATGGAAAAAGAAGGCATCACACAACAGCAATGCACAGTGGCTGGCCTCTCTAAGAGAAGACTACAGCAACCTCCCTGAGCAGAACCCAGTATCCATTACTCTGACAGACATTCCAGAAAGTCTCAGGTATGAAAAACTGGATGACAGCAGGGACTGACATGATCCATGCCTACTGGTTTAAAAGTTCACTGCATTCAATGAGCACCTGGCAGCACAAATGAACCAGCTGCTAAAGGGTGGGACTCACCCTGAATGGATAACCGGAGGGAACACAATCCTGATCCTGAAGGACCCCCTCAAAGGGTACAGTTCCATCTAACTATAAGCCAATAACCGGCCTCTCCACAAAATGGAAGCTCATATCAGGCATCACATCGACAAGATATGGGCAATGGCAGAGATAGCAGAGCAGTCAAAACCAGCTGCAAATAGATCAATTAGTCGCCCACGACTGCAAAGCCCGACACACCAACCTGTGCACAGCCTGGATTGATTGCAAGAAAGCCTATGACTCGATCCTTAATGCTGCACTGATGGATCATTGAAGGATTGGAGCTGTACAACATCAACAGGACTCAAGAGCCTTCATTGCCAACTCAGTGGGGCTGTAGAAAACCACCCTTGATGCCAATTGCAAATTGGACATGTCTCCATCAAATGTGGCATATACCAAGGAGACACCCTGTTCCCACTGCTGTTCTACATAGGTCTGAACCCCTTCAACCAAATCATCAACAAGACTGGCTATGGATACCAAATAAGGAATGGAATCTCAATCATACACCTGGTAGCTACATAGATGACATAAAACTATAGGGAACCTAAGTCACACCAGTCTTCTTCGGGAACATGGGTCCCTGGAAGAACGAAAAAATGAATGCAAGTCAATGGGGCAAAAAACGCTATTTTCTAATTCCGCTTGTTTTGTGCGATGTCATGGTCTGTGTCTGCATCTCCCTCATGTGTCTCCTTGTGTTCTCCATCCCTCTCTAGGTTCTCCTTTTGTGTCTCCTAGCGCCTTCATGTGTCCTTGTCTGCATCTCTTTCATGTGTCTCTTTGTGTTTCTCATGTGTCTCCTGTTTTGCAGCCCTCCACATCATCCCTCTCAGGTCCTGAGTTCCTTCAGTCTTCCCCAGTCACCCCTCTGCAGTTTTTTATAGGTTCAGCTTCTCATTTTATTAGTCTCTTTAGTATGTTTTCCCACAGGTTTTTGTAGTTTCCCTTCCCCTTAGAATATTAGTTAATCAAGGATATACAGCACAAATATTGGAATGTCATTCGGACTTGAGAAGTGTGGTCAGATGGTGACAAAGAAAGGGAAGGTAGCCCACACAAAAGGGGTCTCACTCCCAGAAGGAACAATAGCTAACATTGAGGACATTTACAAGTACCTTGATATGCTACAGGCAAATGGAAGCCTTGATGAAGCCACAAGAAAAGGAGCCAAAGCCAAGTATCGCAAGTCTTAAGAAGTCAGATGAATGGCAAGAACAAGATGTGGACAGTAAACAGCTATGCCCTCCAGTTGTCAGATATTCTGCAGGAATATTAACCTGTCAAAAGGAAGAAATATAGACCACAGTTGTTAAGACAAGGAAGCTCCTAACCATGCATTGAGGGTTCCATCCCAAATCCAGCATCCTGAGACTGTACACTAGCCGTAACGAAGGAGGCAGAGGACTAGTGAATATAAGAACAACTGTCCGGGTTGAAACATTCAAGATCTATAAGGCCCCAACAGATGACATGCTCAGTGAATGCCTCAGATAATGGTGAACAGAGGAGGATGTGCTGGAAATACCATTATGGGCGGATACATACAGGGTATGGACTGGACGTTCCAAGGTCAAAGATGGTAAAGAACAAGCAAGCCAAGCTCCTGTGGGGCTTCCAGTCTAACAAAATGGTAATGGCAAACCAACCGGACAATTTGGTGGTGGACAAACATCAGAAGACAGCCGTTATGGTTGATGTGGCAATATCTAGTGATGGTAACATCAGGAAAAAAGGAACACAAGAAACTAGAGAAGTATCAGGGCCGTGGTCAGCTAAGATACTCCCAGGCCTCTGGTAAAGGACCCAAGCTTGGAAGGTTGAGACCCCCCGTGGAGGGTGAGACAGGAGTTGACTTTGTCCTGAGTTGTTTGGGGGATAACATTCTGTAATTTGTTATTGCTTCACTTTGTTTTAATACATGGTACCTGCAATAAGCAGATATCAACTTGTGTTGTGTGGTACTTAATTATTGAAAGGTATCTCCAGCAGACAGAAGACAGCCATGCTGACATTCCTATAATTCTGTTTCGGGTTTCTTCCTGTTAAATGCAAGTTTTCCTCTTCACTGTCGCTACATGCTTGCCTAGTATGGAGATTTCTGTAAAGTCACTGAAACAATATGTCAGTGACTCCATGCATTCTGCTGGGTTTTCTTACATAGAAAGCCTTTATTTGATTGGCATAATGACCTGAACTCAATACAGTAAGTAGGTTCAGTTGTAATGTTAACCTGGCGAAGTGCTTTGACATGACTCTTGTTGTGATTTGGTGCTATATATAAACTGAAATGAAACTGAATAAAAGAGACAAATATTAATACCATTAAATATTTTGTTTAAATTTGATCCAGGCATTGTTTTCTGCATGATATCCTTGGTTCTGAGTAGAATTACTTTACCAAATCCCAGTTTGTTCCCATTTAAGTTCATCTGCTTCACATAATTTCTTTTACAACATTCGGAAGTGAATCAGCAGACAGCAGGAGGCAACAGAATTCAGGTAGCATGCAGAGTTTAAGTTGAAGGTAACAGAAACGCGTGAAAGGAAGTTATTTTGTTAAATTCTGAATGAAGTAAAAACTACTCATCTATTTCCAAACTGAAGTATGTCAATTTGAATTTCCTTGTTACGAACAAACAAAAAATTGAGCACTTACACTCTGAAACAATTGTAGAAAGTTTCTCTGTTTTAATTATTTTCACTTTGTTCAAGAGAGTATCAAGGTAGCAGGAAAGGGTATAAGAGAGGATCGGGGGTAAAAAATATGAGAGAAACAGAAGGATAATGAATGCTATTTTGAAGATTAAATTTTCTGTTTGCAATTAGTTGTTTTTATTAAGCTAATTGAGAAACATTCTGAAAAATCTCAATATCTGATCACTATCCAGTTTTATTTTACACCAGAAAAGAACCACAGTGAACAGTTTTCATTATAAAATGTACCAATCAATGCAAAATACCCTTGGCTGCCACCTTACTGTGGTGGAGGAGTTTGAGTGTCCCAATGATCCTAGGAGCTAAGTTGTCTGAGGCTTTATGCCTAGGGTCACCCATGGCAAACAGCTCCTAGGTGAGGGATTAGACAAAGAGCAGCCCAAAGACCTCTTATGATGAATAATATAAATGGAAACCATGTTCCCTCACCCGGACACAGGTCACCGAGGCCCCCCTCTGGAGCCAGGCCTGGAGATGGGGCACGTTGACGAGTGTCTGGTGGTTTGCACAACCAATGTACATGTGTTTTGTGGATTTGGAGAAGGCGTTTGGCAGTGTCCCTTGTAAGGTTATGAAGTTCATTGTTTTCAACTACATACAGCTGCCCCCTGAGCACAATAACACCACAATAACACCGTGTAGAAAAACCAAGGTCGGGTGTTCCTCAGACTGTTTACATTCCAGGAGAAGAGTCTGAAGGAGAAGAAGAAGCTTTACTTAATCAAAGTACTTTATTTGTGATTAAAATTATTAAGCAAAACAGATGTTGATCAACAATAATCAAGTGAATGATCTGTGAAATAAATATGTCATGAATTATGTTTAATGAAACCAGGACTACGGCACAGACATACTGATTCTCATCTCCATAGAAATGCATGACACATTGTTCCAACCAATCAGAGCTTTCGGCTGCCGCAGGAGAATCTGGTGTTGACTTCAAGTGTCCAATCCACTTTACTCCAACTTATCAACAATTCAGAGATATAAAACAAGGCAACGCCATTTTAAGGCAGTTCCATTTTGACTTCAGTTCTATTCACCATCATCCTAAAGAAAAGCGCAGCCTAGCCAGATGTGTTTTCTTTAAACTAAGAACTGTGAAACGGGAGATTTTCGTCGTTTAACAACCAGACGACGTCCTTTCAAAATAAGAGCACCTGCTGACGCCGCTGAACGGTACTGGGGTCGACCCTCCAGACGGGCTTTGAAACGTTGTGATCGCTGCACCGACAGCTCCATCGTACATCCGAGGTTCTTGGACCTGGCATTTCCTGATCTACCTGGGAGACCCCACTGGGTACGTACACGGCAAAATAGCGGCTCATGTCATCACTTTATATGCCTCGTGATATCTAGTCATAACAAAGACGACCAGATTCGATTACGTCATCCTAGAGAATCTGAACCAGACACACACACACACACACACGCACCAACACAACATCCGAATCCATTCTCATCCATCACAGAGTAGTCCTGGTAGATCGTTTAGAATTTATAATTCAGAAATTAAAGATTCTCAAACGATTCCATCTCTCTCTTTTCTTGTCTCAAAGTCAATACAGAGTGTTTAATTAAACTCCCTGATGATAAAAACAGCCTATTCTTCTGTTTATAAAAAGTGAACTACTAACAGTGTATTAAAATACAACTTTAGATAGTTATACACTTTGTTTCCGTTACACCCTGTAGGGGGTACTCCGGGAGTATGGGGTACTAGGCACTCTAATATGGGCTGTTAGGTACCTTTATGACCGGTGTCAGAGCTTGGTATGTATTGCCGGCAGTAAGTCAAGCTTGTTCCCAGTGAGAGTTGGACTCCACCAAGACTGCCCTTTGTCACCGATTCTGTTCATAACCTTTATGGACAGGATTTCTAGGTGCAGCCAAATGATAAATGATAAATGACCCACACTTGTATAGCGCCTCTCAGAGTAAGGACTCCAAAGTGCTTTACACTACAGTGTATCAGTCATCCATTCACACATACATTCACACACTGATGGTGATGTGCGCCAAAGTTGCCCTGGGGCACACTGACAGGCGAGGCTGCTGAGCACAGGTGCCACCGGTCCCTCCGACCACCACCAAGATGCGTTAATTGTCTTGCCCAAGGACAGTACAGCAGAATTCTCTGTCCAGAGCCAGGATTGAACCTGCAACCTTCCGATTACTGGAAAACACGCTCAACATGTTGAGCTACTACTGCCCTTAAGGTGTTGATGGAATCCGTTTTGATGGCCTCAGGATCGGGTCTCTGTTTTTTGCAGATTATGTAGTCCTGTTGGCTTCATCAGAACGTGATCTTCGGCTTTCACTGAAGCGGTATGCAGCCGCGTGTAAAGCAGCTGGGATGAGAATCAGCTCCTTTAAATCTGAGACCATGGTCTTGATTCGGAAAAGGGTAGAATGCCTTCTCCGGGTCAGGAATGAGGTTCTGCCACAAGTGGAGGAGTTTCAGTATCTTGCGTTTTTGTTCATGTGTGAGGGAAAGCTGGAGCGAGAGATCGATAGGCAGACTGGTACTGCATCTGCAGTTATGCGGGCAGTGTTCTGGTCTGTCGTGGTGAAGAGAGAGCTGAGGCAGAAAGTGAAGCTCCTGACTTACCAGTCGATTTATGTTCATACCCTCACCTATGGTCACGAGATTTGGGTAGTGACCGAAAGAACAAGATCGCGGATACAAGCGGCCAAAATGAGTTTTCTCCAGAGTGGCTGGGCTCTGCCTTAGAGATAGGGTGAGAAGCTCGGTCATCCGTGAGGGGCTTGGTGTAGATTGGCTGCTCCTCCACATTGAGAGGAGCCAGTTGAGGTGGCTCGGGCATCAGGTCAGGATACCTGCTGGACACCTCCCTGGTGAGGTTTTCCGGGCACGTCCAACCGGGAGGAGGCCTAAAAGGAGACCCAGGACCTGTTGGAGGGACTAAAGTTAAAGTTCCATTAGTTGTCACACACACTGATGTGTGTGCGAAATTAGTTCTCCCCATTTGACCCATCCCCTGGGGGAACAGTGAGCTGCAGACACAGCCGTGCTCAGGAACCATTTAGTGGTTTAACCCATCAATCCAAACCCTTAATGCTGAGTGTCAAGCAGGGAGGGATTGGGTCCCATTTTTTCAAAGTCTTTGGTATGACCAGACCAGAAATCGAACCCTGATCTCCCAGGGTGGACACTCTACCACTAGGCCATGAGCTATATCTATCACCTGGCCAGGGAACGCCTTGGGATTCCTCCGAAGAGCTGGCCCAAGTCGCTGGGGAGAGGGAAGTCTGGGCCTGTTGACTTAAGCTACTGCCCTCGCGACCCGACTTCGGATAAGCGGAAAAAAATGGATCGATGGATGGACGGATGGATGGAAATGCAAAATACCTTTACACTATCCTTCAAGACCAAAGAGGAGGAATGGACTGTACCCATTAGACTTGTTAGGCTACTTAGCCCTTTTTCATTAAATGTGTGGTACATTGAAAAAGCATTTTTAAATTATTATTTCTGATAATCATGTGTCACTGAGTTTTTTGTGCAGGCTGAATGTGATAATAGTGTCCTACACCTATCTCCTGCTGTAGCTTCTGACAGAAAAAACCCTAACGTCTACTCTAGTGGAAGCTAACCGTTAGTATTAGCAATTCCATCACACAGCAGAACACTTTCAGACATATTTGGTACATTCTTTCTGTGTTGACGCTCTGAGCGTCAGCTCTGAGGATGTTTGCAAATGCAAACGAAACTGTCAGCAAGGTAAAGGGAAACCTTTACTGTGTTTTAAAAAAGAAACAAAAATGGAATTAGAACTCCTTCAGGCTTGTGTTGTTTGGGGAGACAAAACATTAATGTTGCCGAGCAAACAGTCAGTGGTGTATTTGCATTGCTGTTAATCAATCAGATATGAAATGTCCAAATATCAGGAAATTATTTCCCAGATGCTGTCATCTGAATATACTTTCTCCTCCAGCTGACTTGTACTTCCTGGTTCATAATCCCCTTGATCTGTCCTGTGTAACGTCACGAAATGGCCTGATTTTGAGATCATACAGGTCAAGATCTACAGCCAGGTCAACTTAACCTGGCTATGACACAACTTACAATATTTCCCCCTCACAGGAGACTTGAAGTCTACACATAGTCCCTTTAATAGAGACTAGAGACGGGGAAAGTTAGTGAAAGTTGGTGGCCAGGACAAACAAGGTATGGGTCGGGACTTACGGTTCGTGATCCAGGGGAAGCCTGAGAAGGGGGGGAGGCTTGGTCTGGGGGGAGTCCGTGAGGAGTGGAAGACAGAGACACACACTTGCCTGTTCACAGGAGACTGGGCTCCCAGGTTGCGGGAGAGTTGGAGGAGCTGAGCATGGAATAGAGAGCAGGATCTGGTAAGGTGGTGGTCGGTAAGGAGTGAACAGCCAGGGACCGGCTGGGAGAAAGTGGGGCTGGTCCGGTAGGTTGCGGAACGGGGTGAAAGGTGGTGGTGGAAATCTGGAGAAGAGGCAAGTCACAAAAAATCAGGCAGGCTCAGAAAAACACACAGGAACTAGAAAACTGGCTAGAGGTACGACTTAGAAGTTATCCATATGGATTCTTCAGAAACTGACTCGGAGTCATAGATCCCCAAGTTGTGCTAATCATCCAGCAAATGAAGATGTCTCCCAGCAGCTTATATGTCCCTGGCCAAATGATGAGCAGATGGGCTGCAGCTGGCCCACTCCTTGGCACGCCCACCTGCAGGGGAAGCTCAGAGAAGGTTTAGTAGTGAGAGGAGGACTCACCCCAGACTATGACACTGCCCACCAATACAGCACTGTGATTGGTCTGCTAAGGATATCAGCCATAGCTCACAGGGCAGTGTACCATACATACACTGTCGAAGAAAATGCTACATCCCACCCACCAAACAGAGTGAGTGCTGTGATTGGACTGGCACCAGACGGCCGATGCTGCTTTGGTTCCAGACAGAGTAATTGATGTGCTATGTTCAAGCACTGTTTTTCTTAAATAGGAAACATTTATTCTGATTGGCTTAATGAACTGACCTGAATTGGATTGTTTATTATGTGAAGTGCCTTGAGACGACTCTTGTCGTGATTTGGCGCTATATAAATAAACTTGAATTGAATTGAATTGAATTTAACTTTGTTACTGAAAGAGAAATATAATTTGACACTTTGATAAATAAAGGAACAACAACATTTAAATTGTTTTATTTATGTTTTCCCAGTCCATATGTAATGTTTAGCACTAATATGCCCTCTGTTTTCCTGCAGGAGTAGCTGCCAATGCATTTAATAGAATTAAATGCTGTTTTTAAGGGGAAGTATTCCAAGTACTTAGAATACATTACCAAGATTCAGCAACATAATGAAAAATGTTACAACAGATATTTTAAAGCAAGTATTCAGTATTTTGTAACTAAATACATGTACAAAGTATTCTCCCCAACACTGACTATTAAAAATTATAAAAGTTTTCATGACTCAGTTTGCTTACTCATTTCAATGGTGGGGCAAGGTAAATTACAAAGTATGAGAGTCTGAATCCATTTTGACACTTTGCTGAAATTGAGAAATGTGTAATTTCTGTGTGCAAGGTACAAACATTTCCCCTAAGACATAACTACTTTTAAATGACATGTTTTTGAATGATATTCTCAATATGAAAATGTTATACTTTCTCCAAGGTATTTAGACAAAAGAAAATAGGAGACTAGCAATAAACTTTTAATGTGATTTGTTCCTTTATAAAGGTGTGTTCAAACCTTTTGGCCACACCGTATATTATTTCCATTATTAGGTTGTGAGAGCTGCATTTTAATTTCCCAGTTGACCATGTAAAATGAGGAACTTCAATTTTCAGTTTATGCACTACGTACCAAAATGTTAAACACATAGTTTCAATATAAAAGTAATATAATATCAGCCAAAAAAAAAAATGTTGATCAGATATTGCAGGCTAGTCTGCCTTTTGAGTTGGGCAATGTGACACATTTATTTAAGGACATGGGTGGCTAAAGCAGAGTTGTTGGTAAGTGAGAAATGCAAATTGATAAAATAATAACAATTTATTCAAAAGGTTGGTGTTTTAGGATGACAGAATGAAAATGATCAGTTTCCTCACAGATGATAAGTAGACATTGGTTTAGGATTGATATGTTTCAGGATAGCTTAATGGTAAGTATCCTTTTGTTATGAAAAATTCCCGAATCTGCTCTATTTTGCTGTTTAAAGAGCTACTTCTTTTACAAATTTGCCATCACTAAGTATAAACCTGCTTACTAGAATCACACTCTGGTCACATGTCCACTCAGACCCAGTGGCGGCTGGCCAGTAGAGGGCGATAGGGCACCGCCCTCCCAGTTTCCCCAGTGTTTTTAATTTTTATTTAAAAGAAAATAATAATAAAATGAACAATAATCACATATTCTAAGTTAATTGTGTGTTTTGTAACAAAAATAAATCATATATATATATATTTCTATATTGGTCTCTGCCGAGCTCTGCCGAGCGGTCGAGGCTGTGGGCTGTGTTTCAATCGCCCAAACGGGACGAGACCAGTCGTCCAATTGCTGACAAGAAAATCAAAGGGTAGGAATGGGAATGTATCCAATCAGCGTTGACGTTGTTTCAGAAGCATGATGGGGGATAGAGCTACCGCCAAAGGCTTTCGTTAGTGCTCGGTAGAACTCGGAGATTCTCGACTCCAGCACGTTTTTGGTCGTAACGCAGACGTAATAGACATGGACGCCAGTGCGCCTACAACCAGCAGCAGCATGGATACCGGATCTCAGCAGCCACTGAATTCAGTTCGGTCTCTTCTCCAGTATCCGTTCGAGAGGAGAACTATGGTGGAAAAACTTAATGTCAAAGAGCTTGGACCAGATCAGCCCGACGTAAAGATAAGCCAGCAGGAGGAGGAGAGAGGTAAACTGTACACACAAGGCTTCTGGGAAGGCTTGGCTAGCTGGATGCAATCACGCTAATGCGGACTGTGACAGATGAGGCATGGATTGAGTCAGGAGTTACGGACATGAAACATTTTTCTGAGAAGGTGAAGAAACATGAGTTATCCCGGGCGCACATGGACAACACGGTGAAGCTAGCTATGCTAGGCAGCGCAAACACTGCCATGCAGCTAGAGACGAGGGACGCAGGCTTGCAGTGAATAAACACAATGAAGAAGTGGATCAGAACCGGCACATTTTGTCCAAGAGAGAGATGTCAACACAGTGTATGAGCACAAGGATGACCTCCTCAGATTTTTCCAGATGATCAGAGACTCGGATGACTTTGATCCAGTCACTGAGAGAGAGGCAGGAGGCTTTGTGAGAATGCTGGAGGAAGAAGATTTCGGCTTTCTGCTGGCATTGCGTCACAAGATCATGCCACATGTGGACATGCTGTTCAACCAGCTGCAGAAGAGGAACATTGAGTCTGTCTCCATCACAGGGGTCATCCAGAGCTTCACCAACAGTATGCAAAAGATCAGGTACATACTTGTTTATTTAATATTATTGTGATGAAATTCTCCAGTATGTTAGTTTCACAAACAGTAATGTGGATGTGGACCATATATGGTCATGTTATTTTATGTGCAATTTAATGCAGTATTTTTCAACCTTGGTCTGCAAGGCAGTGTGCCAATAGTCAGACACACGTGGATTAATCCCTTTGTCCAATAGTGTAAGACAGGAAATAAAAGAGCTGTGCTTAATTCAGGAAATAGTGAAGTTGTGCACAAAGCTTAGAAAGCACAAGTTTGTTTAAAAAAAAAATAAAATAGCACAGCCCCACCAAAAATATATTTCACCAGCCGCCACTGC
>SSNQ01000242.1:0-5000 GCA_006942095.1 Nothobranchius kuhntae | reverse complement strand
TATCACAGCAACTCATTGCAACAGAATTTAACTACAACCGCTGATAAGTATTAAGCTAGTTGGTATGTAGTTTGAGTGAAAGACAATGAAACCAAAGAAACACTTAATTTCACAACCATTTTATTTTGGGTAAAAATTAATTTACTGAAGCATGGCTTTCTCAGCTGCATATCGATTCACCCCCCCCCCCCCCCCCCCCACCACCATTTTTCCAACTCTTTTATTGTTACCTGAAAAACATGCAAGATTACTTCATCGTCGTCATCGTCGTCTTCCTCCGCTTATCCGGGTCCGGGTCGCGGGGGCAGCATCCCAACTAGGGAGCTCCAGACCGTCCTCTCCCCGGCCACCTCCACCAGCTCCTCCGGCAGGACCCCAAGGCGTTCCCGGACCAGATTAGAGATGTAACCTCTCCAACGTGTCCTGGGTCGACCCGGGGGCCATCTGCCGGCAGGACATGCCCGAAACACCTCCTCAGGGAGGCATCCAGGAGGCATCCTGACCAGATGCCCAAACCACCTCAACTGGCAACTGTCGATCCGGAGGAGCAGCGATTCTACTCCGAGTCCCTCCCGAATGTCCGAGCTCCTCACCCTATCTCTAAGGCTGAGTCCGGCCACCCTACGGAGGAAACTCATTTCGGCCGCTTGTATCTGCAATCTTGTTCTTTTGGTGATTACCCAAAGCTCATGACCATAGGTGAGGATTGGGACGTAGATGGACTGGTAAATCGAGAGCCTGGCTCCCTCTTCACCACGACAGATCGGCTCAGCGTCCGCATCACTGCAGATGCTGAACAAATCTGCCTGTCGATCTCCCGATCCCTCCTACCCTCACTCTTGAACAAGACCCCGAGATACTTAAACTCCTCCACTTGAGGTAGGACCTCTCCCCCAACCCGGAGTTGGCAAGCCACCCTTTTCCGGTCAAGAACCATGGTCTCAGATTTGGTGGTGCTGATCCTCATCCCAGCCGCTTCACACTCGGCCGCGAACCTACCCAGCAAGAGCTGAAAGTCAGAGCTGGATGAAGCTAGGAGGACCACACCATCCGCAAAAAGCAGAGACAAGATTCTCCTGCCACCAAACTCTGTTAAGGATTACTTCATACACTGTCAAATGTTTTCGAAAAGTAACTTGCATACCAATCACTGCTGAAGACTGCTTTGTACCTCTGGAACAAGGACATCAAACACCAAGTCCAGAAACTGGAACTTTCCCTTCTTTATTACGCCGGGGACACACCAGCCGCGGAAGCGCAGCGAAAATGGGACCACCTTCATTCGGCGCCCTTGTTAAGCTATTCTATAGAGCACATGGGCCGCCGAAGCGCCTCGTGCCGGCGCGCGCCGGCGCTCCAGCCCACGCCGTACAGCGATCATTTCGGCGTCAGCTCTATTTTTTTCGCGAGCCGCGGGTGAATCGCGTCAATTCTGGCAGGAAGTCAAACCTAGACATAAGAGGCAGGCCGGTAAAGTTAACAAAATAAAGCATTTCAAAATAAAATTCCGCAATAGTCAAATGTGTTCGCAGACACTGCAGAAAAACCACACGAACACACACACACATACACACACATCAAACTTGTGTGCGTGTGTGACCACGTGAAGGGGGGTGTGGTTTTGGGTGTCTTCACCGGAGCAAACAGGACAGAGAGGCAGAAAGTCTGAGGCAAGCAGTTAAGATGGATGACTTTAAATTAATTGTGGAAGTTGAGAAACACAAGGAGCTGTACAACCCCCGAAAAACATGGTTATTTACGTACCCATTTCGGAAGAAACTGCTGCAGAATTGGAGCGGGTCCCAAGAGATTCATCTGGCAGAAACAACTCATACCATAGGTTCACACCACACACACACACACACACACACACACACACACACACACACACACACACACACACACACACACACACACACACACACACAAACTTAGAGGAAAAGAGCTGAGAAAAGGCAGAGAGGAAATGGAGGACACCAGGTGTTTAAAAGAAAAACTACAGCTGAGCCGAGGCGCGCCTCGACTGGGGCGCGTCTGATCTGAACTGAGGAGCGGCGAGCAGCGGCCGAATTTGGTTAGCGATTCGCTTCTCGGCGCTTCGCGGCGCTTCCGCAGCCGGTGTGTCACCAGCGTTAGTTTATCTATTCCTGAGCATAAACTAATCCGCTCTGTCAGCTCGTCAACCTATAAAACACGTTAACATAAAAATGAACAAAACATTCCTCTCAGCATTAGACAATGGACCCAGGTGGCCCACTGGCCACGCATCGAGATAAATAAATGTGATGCAGCTTATTGTAAGTCAGTATACATTTACTTGTGCATCAGCAAAGTGGAACATCAGTGGATTTAGTCTTTGCTTTAATTTAAGCGAGACACCTGGATTGTGCCACAGATACATGCGGCCAGACTTCACTCTACCGCTGCAGAGATCCTTATAAAGACAAGAGTTAAAAATAAGCAACATTACCACAGAAAACAATGGATTGCATTATCCTATGTCCAGTGGCGGAGCTTGATATGTGCAACATGTGCGGCCGAACAGGGCGGCAGTCTGGAGGGGGCGGCATTTAATTTCTTTTATTTATTTTTTTTTTTTCATTTTTAATTTTTTTTCTTCCATCAACTGATACATCAACAAAACATAGAAATCACATGTTCTTCATAATAATAATAGTGATGAGTGATGATAATAATAATATTTCTGTAATAAAAGAACAACAAAGTCATTGTTTGCGTTTATATTGGGATTTTATTGCGCCCCCTTGTGTCCGCCGCGCCTCTGTAGTGCGCTCTATAGCGCCCTTCATCAGGTGGGGGGCGGAGGGATCTCGGAGAGTGATGATGGAGGGATACAGGTACCGTTTCACATATCACCGCTCACAAACATAATGGAGAAGAAGCGGTCGAAGCCATCTGGTAACCAATTTCGGAAAAAAAGAAAAGAAGAGGAGGAGAAACGAGGAAAAGATGCAGGTATGCATCTCTTTATTATTTAGTTGGTATTTTTCCCACCTGTCCCCCAACTTATTGATTAACTAACCTCTCTAATCTGTACGCTTTGCATGGTGCTATGATGATGCCTTCAAATGTCTTTTGCTAGCTTCTTACACTGCATGTATTTAGAACTACTTCCAACCGCTAGCTTTTTCTTTGTCAAATGAGCTTTTATGAAAAGCTAAGAGTGGGAAAACCGAAAGGCTGATAACCAAACGCTATCAAATTAAAATGAGTCTTTGAGAATTTTGTTGAAATACATTGACGGCGGGCGGCAGGTCTCGCGCCGGCGCCATTCGCCTTTCTATTTGGACTCGGGAAATGAGCAGTATTATTTACCCCAAGAAAAACGGAGCAGCAGCGGGCCGCTGGAGGTGCCCTGCTAGTAAGATCCCGTTTAAACTGTAAACTGCCATAAAATAAAAACTATAATAGCTAGAGCGGTCTTTTTTTAGCTGAAAGTTGAGACTGTCTCGCCTTTCAGCACTGTACAAGTGTTGCGTTGTGTGCTGCACAGCACACCGCGGCTATGTTAACTCACAGTGACCAAGAAGCAGCGTGGGAGAGTTGAAGAATTTAACCAGTTAAAATGGATTCATGGATATTTAATCAATAGTTGTGGCTCCTCTGGTCATTTAGTTCTTTGTGTGCCGGAGACATTTGCTGAATAAGGAAATAAAAACTTAAAATGACAAAAAAAAAAAGGGAAAAACACTTGTTTTGTATTTTATGAATTATTAATGATTAATAGATTGTTGGTGTTTTAACTTCTGGTAAAGGAAAACACACAATTTCCAGGCAGCCCCAGTCTGGAGAAGTGATGGTGACATCAGCCGTTAAAAATACATAATACTCTGAGGTTTTTATGAATAATTTGTACTTTTACTTGAGTATTTCTCTAACAGCAGTACTTTTACTTGTAAATGAGTAATATTTTAGCAATGTAACAGTACTTGTACTTGAGTACAGATTTGCAGAATTCTTTCCACCACTGCTGAAAACTGTAAATGCTCATTGTAACATGTTAATTAAAATGCTAAAGCTACAGACGTGACATGAAGATTGTATTGTTTGTTTTATGCAACATCAGGAGCCCTAGATTGTATTGCTTGTTTTATGCAACATCAGGAGCCCTACGCAGATATTTTGGGATGACATCAGCTGCCACTGAGGAACAGCCATCTACCTCCACTGCTCATTCCAGTAGGCCAGTATTTGAACTTGAGGAGGGACAGTCTGCTGGCACCACATCTCCCCAGGAAGATACTTTAGGTGGGTTTTGCACACGTGTGTGTGTCCAGCAAACATTTAGCTATAGACATTAAAATAGTATTTTCACAGAATATGGGAATTGTTCCATATAGCAATGTGGTGAGTTATGCTTCCATTTTCTGTCAATAGAGAGACCTACCAGTATATGTGAACTTGATGAGGGACAGCCAGCTGCCACGTCTCCCCAACAAGATATGTCAGGTAAGTTTTGCACAAGTGTGTGTGTGTGAGTGTGTGTGTGTGTGTCCTGCACAATTTGAATGTCACATATTGTATTTTAATAGAATATGTGAAATGGTCCACATAGCAATGTGTTGAGTTACGCTTCTGTTTTCTGTCAATAGAGAAGCCTGAACGATCAACCAATGAGTCCCATTGAAGGTGATGATGAGCCTCTTTCTTCAGACCCAGCCAAGTGGCCATCACCAATTACCGACAGCATACGCACAGAGCTAGTTCGAAGAGGACCTACCAAGGTGCCAACTACTTTCATATTTCCCAGGAATGAAGGTGATGGCAGGTGTTGTCATCATCACTATTTCAGTAGAACTTTGACAAGTGGTGAAAAGGTGGCCAGGAGCTGGATGTTGTATTCAGTTAGCAAACGTTGTTATATATAGTACACTCCACGCCATTTGAAACAAAGTTGTAGGTGTAATTTTTTTTCTTGTGTGTGTCTGTGTTTGTGTGTGTGTGTGTGTGTGTGTGTGTGGGGGGGGGGGGGGCGCCCC
>SSNQ01000241.1:71757-93781 GCA_006942095.1 Nothobranchius kuhntae | reverse complement strand
GAAGTGTCGCTTAATCCCTGCAATAAAAAGTTCTGATCTTCTGGTTAAAATAGTCAAAGATCCATCAGATTGATATTTCATATTTCTATGGAATCTCACATTTTATGGTTCATAAGTAAGATGTAAATGACCCATTCTTTACATATACTGGTATTTAACCCCATCTTTGGTTTAAAAAACCACAGATGACTCCCTTGTAATGTCAGTTGTATTGTGTGTTTTACCTTTAGAAATAATAAGTGTACACCACCCAACCAAACTTAAGTGTCCACCTGGATTTAACTAAGCAAATAGATAGGAGCCTCCCATTGGATAATTACTGCATAAATGATTATCTTTCAGCTGTCAACAAGTTATTTAACCCCAACTGGTGCAACGAGTCTCTTTTCATTTCTTAAACAACCATGTGGAAAGACACATCTGGTGGTTGTGGAAAAGATGTTAGTCTGAAAACAATGGTAAATGGCTTGTATTGAGCCTTCTTAGGGTTCTACAACCCCCAAGGTGCTTCACAACACAATCAGTCATTCACCCATTCACACACACTTTCACACACTGGTGGGGATGAGCTACAATGTTGCTGAACATTGGGGCCTCTGGTCCTTCTGACCACCACCGGCAGGCAAGGCAGGTTAAGTGTCTTGCCCAAGGACACAACAGCAGCAGTTTCTGGTTGTAGCGATCAAACCTGCAACCTTCCAATTACTGGACAAGCTGCTCTACCTCTTGAGCTACTGCTGAAGGGTCAAATCATTGGCATGCGTCAAGCAGAGATACCATCTATGGAGATTGCAGAAATGACTAAAGTTGGATTAAGAACTGTCCAACGCATTATTAAAACTGGCCTGATGAGTCCAGATGGACCCTGTTCCAGAGTGATGGTGCAACAGGGTAAGAAGAGAGGCAGATGAAGTGATGCACCCATCATGCCTAGTGCCTACTGTACAAGTTTGTGGAGGCAGTGCTGTGATCTGGGCTTGCTGCAGTTGGTCAGGTCTAGGTTCAGTAACAGGATGTGCTCCAAGAACAGTGTTGGGAATGTTACTTTTAAAAAGTAATTACTTATATTTACTGATTACTTTGTCAAAGTCATAACTCAGCTACTTACTGAGTTACAAGATTATGAAAGTAACTAATTACCAAGAAAAATTACAATTTCATTTCTTCTCTAATAAAAGAATGCAAGAAAATGGGTTCGGCTCTTAATTAAACTGACTTAATTCACTACAAATTACTATAACGGCTACCATACCAAAATATAAATGACTAAAGACACAATAAAATGTATGTCCAAATGTTTATTAAAAAACTGAATAATGGGCACTTAATTGCAAAAAATTCAGTTTGTTTGAAATAAAACACTACTACTACTACTACTACTACTACTACTACTACTACTACTACTACTACAACTAATACTACTACTACTACTAAAAGAAACACCTGTGAAGGTTTCCTTTGTAGTCTGTGTAGTCAAATTACTGAAATAAATGTAATTTTACACAGCATTCAAATTTTTTTTCTGTTTCACATAATTGTGTTTTTAGTATCATTTCTAGTACTGGTAATGTAGTAATGGTAAAAATAAATAAATAAAAAGTCTCAAAATGACACTAGAAAAGGCACAAATCTGATCGAGGACTTAAACTTGCTAACTTGGGTCAGACCCAAACACAGAAAGGCTGAAGCTAGGAGGTAAAGACGCACAGAGTACACACACACACACACATACACACACACACACATATATATATATATTCCTTCCTGCTTATTGGGAGTTGGGTCATGACGGCAGCAACCTAAGCAGGGAGGCCTCTTTTTAACAATGGCAAGAGTGGTCACTCTGGTCTTTTGTTCACAAAGGGAAGAAGTTTCAGCTGAAATGTGTGCTGAGCTGTCCTGTGGCACCCCTTTGTGGACTTTAACAAACTCAGAAAACAGACCATCATATTTATTGCACTGAAACCATCAAATAATTTGATCCCCCTTTTTAAAAGAAAACATTATTTGCTTATTTAGCGATGAATGAAATTTAAAATAAGGTTCTTTTTTATATTTTCAATGGCTGATGTAATACATGAAAACAGGCTTCAGGGCAGAATTTGATTATCATATTTCATGGGTCTGATTTACATGGACAGATTTCTGGCCAATGTTGTTATCCCCAGCACAATGTGTATCCCTTACCAACAAACAGCTAGGATACAGTCAATTGCTTAGATTTCATCAACTAGATGTGGAACTGCTCTATCTGGCCCAATAATAAATCACCACCTAATGAACTGTCTCCCACACTGAGCGCCCTGACTTAGTGTGGAAGACCTGATGCTGCCGGGACAGACGGCTCCTCTGATGGCGTTTCCTTGCGTTACCTTACTTGGCTCATCTGGACTCAGCCTAATATAATTTTTACTCGTGTGTGTGTGAGTCTGTGTTTGTGTGCGTGCGATTGCATATGTTTGTTAATGTTTTTAACCTGTTATGGGAATCTGGGGTCATTTTGTAAAGCACTTTGAATAACACTTTGTTTGAAAAGCGCTTTAGAAATAAAATTTGATTGATTGATTGATTGATTTAGTTGGACCGCCTTTAGCCTTGATTACGACACACATATTCTTGGAGCACATCCTGTTGCTGACAGACCAGACCAACTGCAGCAACCCCAGATCATAGCACTGCCCCCACAAGTTTGTACAGTAAAAAGAAAGAAAACTATTTTTTTATATTTTCTTCTTCCGGCTCTTGGAGAGTACAGACGCTTTTTTCTCCTCTCCCTCCCTCCTTATCCCAAGGCTCTTTGTCCTGTCTTGTGTGCATAGTGCTTTCTGCATTTTTTCTGGAAACTGGAAATTATAAAAAATGGACCTGGTCAGTTGGTCTCTCAACGCGATTGACAAAATTTTTTCAACAATGAGAATGGGAGAAGGGGCTCTCTGATGTCCCTCTGGGACAGAGCCAGCTGGGTATATCATGGACTCTGGAAAAAGTGGAACCTGATATGCCTCTCTCAACTGTCTGTAGAGGATTCTGAAGATGTTTGGAGATTCGTCGTTTTGGTATTGGGATTCCTGCTGTTTGACATGAGCAGTTACCTAGCATACCGGAAAATTAATGAGCTTTCAAGGAATATTGGCTCAATCCCGGAGCTCAGGGATGGAATGCATTGTGCTGTGAACGCACAAACTCATATAATTGTCGAGATGAGTCGTGAGCTTGGAACTTTGGCTGAGATTCAGGCTCTAGCACAAAAGGTGGATACCATCAAGGAGCGAGTAGATGGATAAACACGAATTGGGATGGATTAATTGCGCCATTATTGGATCTAGAGGGGTTGAAAACCAACAGAACACTAAGGCAGAGAGGATATGATCTCTGTCTGTCCCCAAAACAATTTTTACTTGAATCTGGTGCCCTTGGAGCCTGTGAGGCTGAAGTGATAACTCCCCCCTCAGAAGAAATGTGGAATGCTGCCATCGCTATGGAAACTTTTTCTATCCTATCCCAGCCTGGGCGGGACTGTGACCGGTGAAGGCCGTGGAACCGTATATAGGAGTCACTGTGCTCTCTAACCCATTATCTCCCTCCCCTGTCCAGACGGAGGTGACGAGTGCTGCCCCATGCGGCTGCACGCACTGAAGTGAGGAGTGTCCCAACCCTACCTCCCCATCTAGTGGACACTTATGTTGTGTAATGTCTGAAGTCTGTGTGCATATCTGTCTGAGGTGATTTTTTGCATAGCAAAGCTGCCCTCTCTGTGGAGGGTAACTCTGAAGTGTCGTTTTTCCCCTCCCCCTGACTCTATCCTCATATAAACCCTCTTGATCTATTACGGTAGCGTGACTCGGGTTGCAAAAGACCACAGTCACCAATTCTTGTCATGTGTCTATGTATGTATGTCTGATCTCAGAATTGTGTGTACTGAAACTAATTTCCCTCTGGGATTCATAAAGTATTTTTAATTGAATTGAATTGAATAAAACCCCTCAACATAAAAATCACAAGGGGCTTCAAGTAGGCACTAGGCATGATGGGTGCGTCACCTCATCTGCCTCTCTTCTTACCATGATGCACCATCACTCTGGAACAGGGTCCATCTGGGCTCATCAGATCAGTTTTTAATCCAGGTCCACATTTTCCTACAGGTGGATCATCACAACTGTAACCTTCATTCATGTAAACTTTAATGCTCAGTAAACCACTCTTCAAGCAATTAAATAGATCTGATTGTTTCAGGGCTGTTGGCCATCATCGTAAAATTCTGTTTCCTGAAGAGAAAAATGCTTTTTCCCGAGTACACTGGCACGACACCTGTCCAAGTAAACATGAACAAAGAAATATGAAAGAGGACATATTTTGCAAATCTCATCTTTTGCCTCTTTCTATGTGGACTCTGCATCTAAAAGAAGTTCTGTTTTCAGAACTATGTCCTTAAAACAGAACTGAGACTGTCTAGAACAAACGGCTTAGCTAATTTAATATTCTCAGAAGGTTATGACAAGAAAGAAGAGAATTGACAATAATTACAATATTTTCACAAGTAAAATATTAGAGATATTCAGAATATTTATGCCACGGGAGCAGACTGAAAACAACCTCAATTATGTTTACATGTGATAACAGGTCAACCAGAATATAACATTAGGATTTGTACCTGCCACAACAGCAGGGGGTGCTAGAGTGTCACAATCAAACAAGATGTCTGACCTCAAGTAAGGAGGAAGACAGGAGCAGCAGCTTTAACTCTCAGAGCTTTTAAGGCTGCAGCTAAATGTTTTAAATCCGGACCAAAGCTCTGAATCATCCAGAGTATGATGCCAGGAGACATGATGAGACACAAAATTCACCTGAACAACCAGGTAGGAACATCTTCAGACTGTTCAGTTCAACTTTAATCTTTCTTTTTCAAGTTTTTGGGAGCTCGTATTTACAGGACTCACAGGATGATCAAATCCACATTTGGGTCATCAAATCCACATAACGCTAATTTTGAACAAAAGGATAAGTTGTAGATTACTTATTTCAGTAGAAAAAAAACCTGAAGGGGTTAAAATGTGGTGAATAAAATCACCACTGCTTCGAATGTCAACGTATAGAGAGAGCTCAATAAAAAATTCACATTCAAACAAAAGTTTAATTAAATTACCTTAATCCTAAATAAACTTTCCACTGCACTTTATTGCTGTCATTAAAGGACTTGCTGAGATCAATTCAGTAATCATCATCTTAACTCAGGTGAGAATGTTGATGAGTACAAGCCTGGACATCGTTATGTCAGGCTGATTGGGTCAGAATGGCAGACTTGACATGTTAAAATGAGGGTGATGCTGGAAATTATTGTTCTTCCATTGGTAACCATGATGACCTGTAAAGAAACACGTGCAGCCATGATTGCGTTGCATAAAAATGAGATTGCACCTAAATCAACAATTTATACGATCATTAAGAACTTCAAAGAAAGAGGTTCAATTCTTGTTAGGAAGGCTTCAGGGTGTCCAAGAAAGTCCAACAAGCACCAGGATCGTCTGTTAACAAGGATTCAGCTGCGGGATCGGAGTGCTACCAGTGCAGAGCTTGCTCGGGAATGGCAGCAGGCAGGTGTGAGCACATCTGCACGCACAATGAGGCGAAGACTTTTGGAAGATGGCCTGGTGTCAAGAAGGGCAGCAAAGAAGCCACTTCTCTCCAAAAAAACATCAAGGACCGATTGATTTTCTGCAAAAAGTATGATGAATGGACTGCTGAGGACTGGGGCAAAGTCATTTTTTCCAGTGAAGCCCCTTTCCAATTGTTTGGGGCATCTGGAAAAAGGCTTGTCCGGAGAAGAAAAGGTGTAGAAGCAAAGCATCCTGAGACCATTCATGTGTAGGGTTGCTTCTCATCCAAAGGAGTGGGTTCACTCACAATTTTGCCCCAAAACACAGCCATGAACAAAGAATGGTACCAAAACACCCTCCGACAGCAACTTCTTCCAACGATCCAACAACAGTTTGGTGAAGAACTAGGCATTTTCCAGCTCGATGGAGCACTGTGCCATAAGGCAAAAGTGATAACGTGGTGGCTCGGGGACCAAAACGTTGAAATTTCGGGTCCATGGCCTGGAAACTCCCCAGATCTTAATCCCATTGAGAACTTGTGGTCAATCCTCAAGAGGTGGGTGGACAAAACCCATTAATTCTGACAAACTCCAAGAAGTGATGATGAAAGAATGGATTGCTATCAGTCAGGATTTGGCCCAGACGTTGATTGAGAGCATGCCCAGTCGAATTGTAGAGGTCCTGAAAAAGAAGGGCCAATACTGCAAATACTGACTCTTTGCACAAATGTCATGTAATTGTTGATAAAAGCCTTTGAAACAAATGAAGTGCTTGTAATCACATTTCAGTACATCACAGAAACAACTGAAACAAAGATCTAAAAGCGGTTCAGCAGCAAACTTTGTGAAAACTAACATTTGTGTCATTCTCAAAACTTTTGACGACAAATATAAAAAAATTAGAGGAACAGCCTGAGGAAACAAACCCTGTTTTTTTACTCTCCTTTTTTCCTGGTTTTATTATTAAAACTGAGAGTTCTGGGTGTGTTTGAACCATGGATGCAACTTTGTTATGAGGGAGTTATTATTTATTATTTACCTAAAACTTTATTGTTATTGTTTTTTTAATGCTCTATAATTTCGATCAGACACAAAGACATAGGTGAAAGAGAAAGGAAGAAACAAAAGGAACAAAATTAACAATCAATGATGAACACGAGTCTGCTTCTAGACCTACAGAAAGAGAAAAACAACAACACAACAAGAGCAGTCTATCACTGCATCAACCTGATGAGGAAATATAAAAACAACATTTTTTACTGAACAATCACACAATGATAAATCACAGTGCATTAAGTGTCAACTGCAGCCTTAAGACGTGTTGAACGTGCCCAAGTCCATACTTTTGAGAGCACCTGTGCGTACACGCGCTTGCATATGAAAGGTTTCTCTAACGGAGCATCCAATAGAGAGTGTGAGGGGCCACAGATCTGCCCCCCAAAGACGTGTAGGATATGGAAGGAGCTCCAAGTCTCAGAGATCCAGGAGCTGCCCCAGAGCACAGGGACCCCAGAGAGACTGTAACGAGAAAAGCCCCTGCCCCCCTCTCGAGAGGCGCAGAGAATTGCCCCAGCGAACCACAACCAGCAGCCGACAGAGCCCCGGGAGATATTAGCGGCAAGCCCACAGGTTCGCCTGCAGCCTCCCACCCCCAAGCGGATGCACCACGTGCGTTACGAAAAAAGTTACTTTAAATATTAAACCGAAAAAGAGACGAGCTGAAGAAAACCTAGGGAGTACTGAAGAAACGTGAGCAACAGTGAAGCAAGCACAGAGATCCATTACTGTCTGTGTGTGCGTGGATTGGCCGGACTGAGCTCCCTGCTGCAGAGTTTTGTGTGTGGGGAGGGGCGGGCGCTCTGTGTGACCGGCCAATCACAGAGCGCGAAGACAGTCAGTTACCCAATGAGGATTTTCCTTCAGCACATGTCTCTTATGTTTTATGTGGTTTTTGAAGACAAAACATAAATGTGTTTTTCCAGAACAAATTATTTGAGTGGGTATGAGTGTAGAACAATAACAAACAAAACAAAAATAAATAACTGCTAAACTCAGAGCAAAAATAAATTAAACTCAAGGTTTATTTTATTATAAGGTCTCAAAAAAGAAATTTTACATTAATGTTAATGATCCAATGTGCATCTCGAATGTCTCATTTTGTTTGTCTTTACATTAATTACACATCATTCTGTTTCACAACAATTCTTGTTTGCATGTTTAGGTAGTTTCCCGAGAAATGCTTGGGGGAATTTTGCTATTCCAAAGTCACTTCATCATTTTAACATAACTTGGCCATCTTGTTTTCCTGGTTTTCTGGAATGTTGAGGCACCGGTTCCCTGCTTTGCTTATGGACTAGCAGACTTATTACCGCTGCACCACCTGGTGTGGCCGCTGTGTCACAACAGGTAAAGCCCAAGAAGCATTTACAGTTAAAGGTGGCCAAAATTGACTAGAAAAGATTAGTATTTATTGTCTGGCAGTGGGGAAATGTTGGTGCCACAGCAGTAATTACATTCACGACAGAAGCAAGGAAGAACAAAAATACAGAAAAAGAAAAAAAACTGCACATTGAACAAAAAATAACCATTCATTCATCCATTTGCTTCTTCTTATTCAGAGTTGTGTCATGGGGCAACAGCCTAAGTTGAGAGGCCCAGACTTCACTCCCCCCAGTGACTTGGGCCAGCTCTTTTAGGCAAGTCCTAGGTGTTCCCTTGCCAGATGAGATACATAGTACCTCCAACGTGTCCTGGGACTTCCTGGGTTGCAAGACCCATGACCTGCAACTGAGACCAAGATTTCTGACACTGGCCAGCACATTTCTCTCTAGAATCTCTTGGGAGTCTTGAGATTTCATTGTACCCTGCACATATGCACCAAAGCAGCCCAGAAAATAACAGAGCCTCTTCCACGTTTCACAGTAGGGACAGTGTTCTTGAGTTCATGTGCCTTGACAAAATGGTTCATTTTTCGTCTCATTTGTCCGTAGTAGGGATGTTAACCTCCATCACTCAGGCCAATTTGATTTGTATCTTGATATGCTACCTGAGATTTGATACAGTAACGAAGCAGGGAAGCCATCTGCCCTTACGATTTATCCCTGCTAACAATTCATTTATGATTTAAAAATGTGAGTTCATCTCAGCGGATTATTTGACTTCTCTCAACCACTGTTAAGGGCAAAATGTCATTCAGTCTGGAGTTTTTAGTTCTGCTCAATTGTTACAATAATAGGCTTCATATGTGCAGATCAGTAACAATGCTCAGAAAAACATGCTGCTGCAGAAACCAGAGGCTGTGTCACAGAGGAGGTTACCGTATTTTATTTTGGTAAGTTAAGACCGGAACCGCGCACGTCGGTCCCACAGTTGTCTAACTGCGCCCCACTTACCTTCCCATGAAAGAAATTGATGATGTGCATCAAAAAACGAAGACATAGCAGGTAAATTAAGAAGTCATCGATATAAATGTGGTTTTTACTGACGACAGGCATGCATGGAAAGATACATTTGCGATATAGCCGTCAGTTGTATTCGATACACACTGAAGTTACCAGTGCAGTCGCATCACTAACGTGATGAACGAACTACCAGTTCAGATCGGTGAATCTCCACATCCCTAGTCCTTAGGACATTCTCCCAGAAGCGCTCTGGCTTGTCAACCTGTAGTTTGGCATATTCCAGTTCGGCTTTTCTATGATTTGTTTTCAATCTAGTCTAGTCTGGTCTAGTAAGGGCCACTTAGTATCAGTGTTGGGCAAGTTACTTCAAAACTGTAATTCATTATTTATTACTTGTTACCCTCATTTTAAAGTAATTCATTACATTACAATATTACTGGGTTTAAAAAGTAAGGCATTACACTACTTTTGCATTACTCTGTTACTTTCACCAAAACAACTTCAATATGAATCTGGTAATGTGACGCTCAGTGAGCTCATGACATATATGTGGAAGGTGATGTGGTGTCTGAGCTAGGATTGCTGTTATAAACAGTCAGATATAATAACAGTGCTTTTAAATGATTGTTTATTAAATAAAAGCAACAACAATCTGTACTCTCAGCACGCTGCCATCTTATTTTAACTGAGCAGGGAGTGAGGTGGTGGGGGCTCCAAGCCTATATTTGCCTTGGTCCCCAAATGCCTTGATACGGCCCTGGATGTGGGACTGACTTCTGGGGTGATCTGATTCTATCACATGTATAAATATTAAATGCTTATATATTATTGCTGTTCACTGGTAAAAATGTGTATTGGGGATAAATCTACCTACTTTTTTTCTTTTCAAGCACTTTGTTTTGTTTTCTTGATTTTCTCTGAATAATTTCCTGCCCTTTCTCCCTCTAACCTTCCTGCATGCTGCATGTTTTCTCCGTCTTCCGGAAAAACTGTTTCCTAGATTTCCTACTTTCCACCTAATCAGCCAAAGGGATCTACCGAATGCAAAAAAAACCCCAAAAAAGAAATCTTAATATGTGCTGCACTCCAGCAGCAATGAGTTGAAATCACCGGGGCACAGATTATGAATCAGCTGAAAAGTACATGAAGTACCAGAGAATATGGGCTGATATAAACGATCGCAAACGAATNCAAATTATGAATTAGAAACGTGCCAAATGATTACATTTGGAGTCTTATAGAAAGTAAAAATACCATCAATCAAATAAGTACAGACAGGTATTTTAGTAAAGCCAGAAAACTTTTAACTCCAGAGTTTTGGCTAGCAGCTACAGTCTATGACAAGACGTCAAAAACTCTAAACACAAAATACTTAAATAAACGGGACACACTTCTTTCCTGCAAATACAATTTCACAGGTGTTGCTAATACCTATGATTCTTCAAGGGATGGGCTCAAAGAGGAGTTCAACATTATGAATAAGATATAGTGTTTTATTTTACAAATACCATTATAAACACAAACTTACGTCTTAAGAAACGTTATTTTAATAACGAAAGTGCTAAATTCTTTCCAACAGTATAGACGTGTAGTGTATTTTGTCCGAGTCGGTTTGCCGTACTTTGACGTCATCGGCAGTCGAAGGACCCCGAGCCGATCTTGCACCCCGAGCAGATCTTGTACCGACACCGGTACCGCTGCGTCCTCTCTGCTCATAGAATGCCTGCAAAGCTGAGTCCATAAATGACATAATATATGTAGATACTGGATCTTTTTTCAGGCTTCCCGCAATTTGAATTTTTAGGAAACCCACATCTTGATTCTGGGTTTAAAAATGCGTCGTAATTACTGTGTTATGGACAATTGTACCAAGTAAATATTACCATTTTTTTCCCTGTAATGCCTTACATTACCACATTACAGCAAAAAGCAATGCATTACAGTAATTAATTACTTTTGTACCGCGTTACTCCCAACACTGCTTAGTATCTGAACTCAACAACTGTAATCTAGATTTTCTCTGCCTGGTTGAGACATGGCAAAACCAGGTGACTTCACAGAACTATTAACTCAACTCCAACCAGGTTTGTTTATTCTAGCCTTGCTCGGCCGGTTGGACGTGGTGGCGGCTTTGCTTTTATCTATAAAGATAATTTTAAGGTCTCTCCTATGCAAAACCTTTTCATACCAGACTTTCGAATCAACTGTCTTACAAATGAATGGATCTATTCCCACAATTTTGGCTGTTATCTACCATCCACCAAAGTTCAATTAAGAATTTTTAATGAACTATCTGAATTTATAGATTTTTTATGTTCACTTTCCCAGAATGTGGTTTTGTTAGGTGACTTCAACATTCACGTTAATAACGCCTTAGACTCTAATGCAAAATGCTTAACACTCTGCCTGAACAACCATGGTTTCCAACAGTTTGTAAAAGCTCCTACCCATTCTAAGGGGCATACCTTAGATCTGGTTTGCTGTACTGGTGTTACTCCTTTGGATGTTATGGCATCTGATTTCCCCTTATCGGACCATAAGCTTGTTTCTTTTAAAATTAATTCACCATTATTTTAAAAAAAATTGTCACCCGCTCCATTTCTTTTAGAAATGTTAAAAATATTGATCTCAGTGCTCTGCTATCACAAACCTGTCTAGTGGAGATTGCTCAGCACCTCCTGACGTCTTACTCAACCTTTATGATGATAAATTACGGAATGTTTTTGGTGACCTGGCTCCTTTGAAAACATGTAATGTTTCTTTTTCTAAATCTGCTCCATGGTACACAGCTAACCTGCGCCAATTAAAACGCGAAGGCTGTCGACTGGAGAGACTATAGAGGAAAACACAACTGCATAGTCATAAAGATCTCTACCCTTGCCATTCGCTAAAGTATAATGAGAAAATAGCTAAAGCTAAATCTGCTTACCATACTTATCTAATTAGCGTTGCTAATGGTAATTCAAGAGCACTATTTAGTACTTTAAATAGATTGATTAAGCCTCAAAATACCATTATCTATCATTTTGATACAAATGCCACCGGTAGTCAATAGATGAGTCTGACGCTCCCTGGCGGTAAGGCGTTTCCTGTTTTCAGTGTTGCAGTACGTGTAGCTGTTTGGTGTTTAAGGATTGCTAAAACTGATTTAATTTCTCTGCACTAGGATATCTCTGAGTTATTGTAGCACATAAGCACGCTAAAACACACATTTTCTGCTGTTCCACCTACCTTTTAGGGAACCATTTGAGTTTGCACGCAGTATATGTGTATGACGTCATCAAGTCGACTCGATTTTCATTACTTGACTGTCGACTTTTAAAAAAAATTAAGTCATGCAACCCCTACTCCCTAATGCAATTTCTTCTTCCTCAGTGAGGCAGCATCAGAGGTAACTGTGGAACCTCATCTGTGTTTGAACCGTTTTGTTCCAGTTGAGCTTTCAGAGTTATCAAAAATATCAGCTCCATCTAAACCTTCAACTTGCATTTTAGATCCAATCCCAACCAAATTATTTAAAGATGCATTTCCTTTTGTTACTGCCCCCATTCTCGATATAATCAATCTATCCTTAGTAAATGGATATGTACTACAGGATTTTAAGGTTGCTGTAATCAAACCTTCACTTAAGAAGCCTTTTCTGGACCCAGATAACCCAATGAATTATAGACCAATATCTAACCTTCCATTTTTTATCCAAAATCCTGGAGAAAATAGTGGCCATCCATTTAAACACTAATGATCTGTTTGAGGAATTTCAGTCTGGTCTTAGAGAGTATCACAGCACTGAAACTGCATTAGTGAGTTACAAATGATATTCTCATGGCCTCAGATAAGAATCTTGTGTCTGTTCTAGTCTTGTTAGATCTCAGTGCTGCCTTTGACACAGTAGATCACAATGTTCTTGTAGAAAGACTTGAAAATGTTGTAGGGATCAAACAAACAACACTAGGCTGGTTTAAATCCTAACTGTCTGATAGATTTCATTTTGTAAATGTACATGACAAATCTTCATACTCCAGGGTTACTTGTGGAGTACCACAGGGTTCAGTGCTTGGACCAATTCTTTTTACTGTATATATGATCCCAATTGGTAAAATCATTAGACAGCATGGGATAAACTTTCACTGTTATGCTGACGATACTCGGTTAGGTAGATTACAGGCTTGTCTTGAGGACATAAAAAATTGGATGACTCTAAACTTTTTGCTTTTAAATCAAGACAAGATGGAAGTTATCATCTTTGGACCAGAAATCCAGAAAAGGAAATTGCTTAGTCAATCACCTGACCTGAATGGCATTACATTAATCTCTGAGAACAAAGTAAAGAACCTTGGTGTTCCCAGAATATCTAAAATTAGGATGGGAGGCAGATCTTTTAGTTATCAGGCTCCTCTCCTGTGGAACCAGCTCCCAGCCTTAGTCCGTGAGGCAGACACCTTGTCTACTTTCAACCGACTCCGGATAAGCGGATGAAAATGGAAGAATGGACAAATAACATAGATTTACATGTAAGTAGTTTAAATAGAGTACTGTGCTGTTTGAATGTATAAACTGAACGCCAAGAGAAATCACTAGTTTGATTTTTTTCCCGTGAATAAAATAAATATGTCGGGCAGGAGCATCTCAGGATCTCTCTGAGATCTGTCTCGGTGAGACAGATAATAGCAATCCAAAGTGCTTTTTATGTTTGATCCGACAATTGATCAACCATTGCTTAAAAATTAAATACAGCTTAGCCCAGGGGTGGGCAGTCCTGGTCCTCGAGGGCTGCTATCCAGCAGGTTTTAGTTGTTTACCTGCCCCAACACACCTGATTCTGGATGAATCACCTGTTCAGCAGCTCATCAGGCTCTGCAGCAGCCTGTTAATCACTAGTAGATTCAAATCAGGTGTGCTTAAGCAGACAAACAAGTAAAACGTGCTGGACAGCGGCCCTCGAGGACTGGGATTGCCCACCCCTGGCTTAGCCAGTTAATTTCTGTGATCATAAAACACGTAATCTGCAGCACGCTAGGGGTTGCATGACTTAATTTTTTTTAAAGTCGACAGTCAAGTAATGAAAATCGAGTCGACTTTGACTAGTCGTTGATGACGTCATACACCTGAAGCAGCGGCTGGGGGTGGGGGTGTGTGGGGGGGTCGGTTGGTTCACTGGAGTTTTTGACAATTAAAATTAAACACATCTCTTTTAACAACGGTAGTTTCTGCATATATATATATATATACTGTTCCTGCTTCAGCCCTCTCCCCCCTCCCTCTGCACAGCGGCCGCAAACTCACTGATGCGCCTGCAGCCTCTCAGAGTTCCTGCTGCTCTAAACATTAAAATAATTATTTCATTTTCTGTTCCTCACCTCTGATTACCTTCAATGGTGTCTGTTTGTTGCAACCACCAGGTACAAAAACTAACTTGTTTTTATTTGACTATTTTTCTGTCCTGTCTGTTTATTATCTTCCTGCATCTCCTCGCAATCCTAAAGAAAAACTGCTACCTGGCTTCATATATATTCACCTCATGAGTTATCTTTGAACTGCAGTTTTAAAAGATCCACCGACCGCAAAAACAACTGAGTGCGAGCTGCTCGCCGGCCGCAGTGCGTCACCGGAGGACAAAACAGATGATGTGCTCCGCTCCACAGCAGCGGGGTGCATCAGGCCAAAATAAAAGACAGAAAACATAAAAGGAAATGAGCCGACATAAACGATCACATTACATTTGTTTTTGAGTGGTGATACCTGATTTGATAATGTTACTGTGGCCGTGCTCAGGAAGCAGATGTCTGGAGCGCGTCAACGATCAGAGCTTTGCATGCGCAAGCTGGTTAAGATTAGGATGGGGTGAGGGAAAGGTTAAATTGCAAGAGGGAAAAGGTCACAATTTGGTTAAATGTCCGTTTTACGGCGGGTGTCAGTACCGACGCTCTGGCACAGCGCGCTGCCTCCGTCTCGATCTAGACGCGCAGGGGCTCGTCACCTGCTGTCTTTTCCGAGGACTGCATCTTATTATCACGTGACAGCGACTAGTCGATGACAGGCATAAAAAGTCACTACAGAGCAGTGAAGTCGACTAGTCGACTAGTTCATACAACCCCTACAGCACGCAGAAATCACGAGGCAACGTTTTCCGTGATGTTTATTTGTTGCTATGAGTAATAAGCCACACCAAAATAAGTTTAGGAAGCCCACTAAGAATCGTAATAAAAGCATTTAAAATAAGTACCATATACAGTTGAGGAAACGTTAGTTTAAGTACCTGATATGAAGTGGTCACTGCATAAGCGAAAACCTTTACTCTCGGGATCCCACAGCTTAATTTTAGCCCTGTCACTAGCGCGTTTTATTCCAATGATCGAACATTTGCGGTGCTCCGGATCTTGAGGAATCCTGTAGACGGCTCATCCCTTATGTCGTTCGTGTCTGTTCTGCATCCTGGGGCACAACAGGAATCTACCATATTTCTCATTTGATTGAGTTTTCTGACAATAACAAATAGTCCAGCTGCGGGCTTCTGCCTGCCAATATGGCGCTGTTTCGATTTTAACTGTTGCATGCCGGGAGATGTGACGTCAACTCCCGGAGCTCTATATGCTTGCTTAGTATGAGGATTGCTGTAAATTTACTGACACTAGTCAGTGACTTGATAAAATTTGCTGGGTTCCTTATATAGGAAACATTTTTTCTGATTGGCTTAATGAACTGACCTGGATTGGAATGTTTACTATGTGACGTACCTTGAGATGACTCGTCGTGATTTGGCGCTAAAATTGAATTGAATATGGATTTTCTCAATTCCAAGATTAGTAATATTCACTCCCAATTTACTCAATGTACAGATATTCATTGCCAACTCTGTAATTTTTTTCCACCCACGGTACAGTCTGTATTACCTGATCTCGGTCTACCTAGTTACGCCGAAATCTCTGAAATTGTCTTGCATTCAAAGAGGTCAACGTGCAGTTTAGATCCCCTACCTACGACACTAGTTAAATTGGCACTTCCATTGTTACTACCTCTTGTTGTTAATATTATTAATGCCTCACTTAACATGGGAGTGGTTCCACTAAAATTTAAAACTGCGACGATTTTACCTACTCTCAAAAAAACAAATCTGTCTATAACCGATTTTAATAATTACAGACGTATTTCAAATCTGCCATTTCTCTCTAAAGTGTGGGAGAAAGTGGTGGCTACTCAACTTCAAGACCACCTTAGTGGAAATCAGCTGTTTGAACAACTACAGTCTGGGTTCCAAAAAAACCACAGTACAGAAACTGCTCAAATTAAAATCACTCATGACCTTTTGATGGCATCTGATTCTGGTCTAGTTAGCATACTACTGCTCTTAGACTTGACGTCAGCGTTTGACACAATATTGCATCAAATTCTTCTAAAGCGCCGATCCACCATTGCGGTATGTGGGGACAGCACTCTCATGGTTCAAATCGTACCTTTTGACCGCTTGCATTTTGTTCAGGTTATGTCATATAAATCTCATCTCATGCCTGTATCATGTGGGGTTCCACAAGGTTCAGTTCTGGGTCCAATGTTATTTATCATCTATATTCTTCCTCTAGAAAACATCTTTAGGAAGTACAATGTGATCTTCCACTGTTATGCAGATGATACGCAATTATACATCGCTTCTTCATCTGTTCTAGTGATAGGAATTCCGGCTCTTTTTAGAGAGCCGGGTCTTTTGGCACAGCTCACCAAAAAGAGCCGGCTCTTTCTGCTCCCAAGTGGCTCCTCAGATTTTTTGTTGCCTTGAGTACATTTAAAACCAAAATAATGCAAAGCTATATGTAAAATGATTTACTAATGTAAAAGATGCAATATATCAAATATTTATAATTTCTATGGATTTAATAACTGAACACTTTAAGAAATCTCCACTTTCCGACTGCTGGCGCTCATTTTCTCACCCTCCGTCATACTCTCCTCTCTCGCTCGCCCTTTTCCTCCTCCTCATTCCCTCTCGTCTCCCTCCACTCGCATGTGTGCTGTGTGTCTGAGTGTTGTCCTCCCTCTTCCCCGCCCCTACTACTCTGTGTGTGGACAGTCTGGACACGCAGTTACACATGTTGACCAATCGCCTGTAGCTTTCACCAAAGCAAGAGGGGAGGGGGCAGGGGAGGAGACGGCTCCCAATGGCGAGCCGGCTCCTGTTGTTCACTTCAAAGAGCCGGCTCGTAGAGCCGGTTTGTTCGCGACCGACACATCACTAATCTGTTCAGTCATTACCTATCATGGCTATAACAAACTGCTTAAGTGAAATACAGACTTGGTTTGATCATAATCTCTTGAAACTGAATGTAATAAAACAGAACTTCTCACAGTCAGAACCAAATCACATGTTGCCAGATCTCTGAATTTCTCACTCAATATCAATAATACTCTCATTTTATCATCTGCCCATGTTAAAAGTTTGGGTGTTACTTTGGATAACACTCTCTCCTTCAATACCCATGTTATTGGATTGGTTAAGTCTGCGTTTTTTCGTCTGCGCAACATCAATCAATTACGTTCTTCCTTGACAACAAATGACACTAAGATTCTTGTAAATGCCCTGGTTTTATCACGTTTGGATTACTGTAATGCCTTACTCACGGGCTTACCTCAGAAACTTCTTCACAAACTTCAGTTAGTGCAGAATGCAGCAGCGTGTACAATTATCCGAACACTTTTTTCTCAACATATTACTCCGACTCTTGAGGAGCTTCATTGGCTCCCAGTATGCTACCGCATTGATTTCAAAATATTACTCTTGACATTCAAAACTTTAAATAACATGGTTATTTACGTGACCTGTTGAACTTGTACACACCATCACGATCACTTCGTTCAACTTCCCATAATTTACTTGCTACACTTCAAGTTCATCTATCCTCGGTCTTTCGGCTCACAGGCTCCGCGGTTATGGAATAGCATCCCCTTAGACATCCGTATGGCCAGGTCTATCACTCAGTTCAAATAATTACTGAAAACTCATTTTTTTAGACAGGCCTTTCTGAATGCCTAATTTGATTTTAGTTGATTGTGTATGTAATTCAGCTATACTATGTAGATTTAATGGGTAATGTATATCTTTATGATAATGTTACATTGACTGATTACTTGATGTATTTGTTAACATTTTTATTTTTGACCTTTAGTCTAGTATTTTAGCACTTAGTGGTTTTCACTTTTAATTTGTTTGATTGATTGATTTGTAATTTTAACTTGCTGAGGACTGTTTTATCTGTATTATGCAATTTCTGTAAAACGACCTTGAGAGTTCTGGAAGGCGCTCTATAGAGCTCTTAACAACCAGGCTCCAAGCTACCTATCTGAGCTTTTATCCCCACACACCACCTCACGGAACCTTAGATCCACATCTGAAAACCTCCTGGCTGTTCCTCGAACCAGACTGAAAACCAAAGGGGACAGGGCCTTTCAGACTATTGCCCCCAGACTTTGGAACAGTCTGCCTTCAAATCTCCGTCGCTCTAACACCGTAGAGGTCTTTAAAAATCATCTAAAAACTCACCTTTTCATCCAGGCGTTCCCTCCCTAAATGTTCCAAAAGATGGCTTTGTTCGGGTTCACACCTTCACTTTGTTTTTACTCCTGATTTTATTTACTATTTTATCACTGCTGTTGTTTTTCTGATGTCTTTATTGGTCAGAGGTATTTGCCCTGATTTTACTCGAGTTGTACAGCGCTTTGTGAGTTATATCTGCGAAAGGCGCTATATAAATAAACTTTTACTTACTTACTACTTACTAGTATGTATTTGGTCCTTTAAAAATGTTTATATTAACTTTTTTATCCGACTTTTATAAATGCTTCCATGAGACCTGAGAATCAACTGTGTAATGGGTCTAAGGCATCAACATACATATACTGGACAATGGGTTTCCATATGCTCCAATAAGTTTTTGTGCTAAAATGGGAGGTGGCCACCACCGCCATTTTGACCGTGTCACAGGTTCCGTCAAGCCCAGACAATTCCAAAAAAGGGAAGAGAGGTGGGGCTGAGGGTGGGGCTGTAAGGCTGGGATCAACTGACGACACCCGGTCGAACTAGCTACAAGCTAACCTGAAGCTAACCCAAAGCTAATGCGGAGGTGGGAGCTAAGCTAACGGAGGTAGCAACCTAGCTACAATCGGAGTTAACTGTGCACAACACCAGAGCTTCNAAAACGATAATTTAAGCCTCTCTGTACGATATTGTGGGATTTTGGATCTGGCAACACTGGTGTGGAGCGGACTTGTAGCAGTAATGTGACTAGTATCTGCAGCGGTTCTGATCCATAGCACTGCAGGATGCAGAATAAATAGGACGGTGGTGATTTTTCATCCGCTTGTAGAGCTTAGTCTTTCTTAGTTTTATCATCATCATAAATTTTTCTGTGCGCCACTTGATCGTGAGACTGCTACCCGTTAGCTTTAGCATTAGCTGATCTGCGTATAACTGCACTTTTGATCCCAAACTTTGGACCGGTTCTGCATTTGCTGGTTCCTTTATTTTCCTCCAATGCATCCAGATGACCACACTGTGCTCCAGTAAAAAGCATTTTTCTTACACGTAACTTACTTTTGTTCAATAAAGTTCCGGGGAAAATATAATTCAAAGATGTTGCACCAGTGCTATGTTTAAAAATAGACAGACACGCACAGACAGGTTTTTTCGTCACACTGTACAGTCCTGCTCTGACATGGAAGAGCCTGGGGGGAAATCGGGACGTCAGTAGCACCAACCATAAACTTGTACCAACTAGCGAGAAAAGCAGTTTTTGATCTTCTTTTTCTGCAGCGGTGGACATCTACTTTCCATAGGCTCCAATATCACTTTTTTGAGGCCAAATGGGAGGTGGCCACCACCGCCATTTTGACCGTGTCACAGGTTCCGTCAAGCCCAGACAATTCCAAAAAAGGGAAGAGAGGAGGAGCTGAGGGTGGGGCTGTAAGGCTGGGATCAACTGACGACACCCGGTCGAACTAGCTACAAGCTAACCTGAAGCTAACCCAAAGCTAATGCGGAGGTGGGAGCTAAGCTAACGGAGGTAGCAACCTAGCTACAATCGGAGTTAACTGTGCACAACACCAGAGCTTCTGAGTCAGAGATATGCCGGGCTGACCGCTGGGTAAAACCGGGTGGAACACAGAGGTCTACCGAAAGCTCCACAAGCCGGCAGCCACACAGCAGACAAGCGCCACTGCGATCTGAGATGCGCAGAGCTGCCGCTGGGGAGAACCGGGTGGAAAAGTTTCCATTCCAGAGCTCCACAAGCCGGCAACCCGCGCAGCAGACAGAAGCCGCGATCAGACAGAGATGCGCCGAGCTGCGGGGAGGGGAGAATGGGTGGAAAACATCGGTTTCCATCCAGAGCTTCACAAGCCGACAGCCTGCACAGCACACAGAAGCCGCGATCAGACAGAGATGCGCTGAGCTGCGGGGAGAACCAGCCGGCAGCCCGCCCGCAGCAAACAGAAGCCGCGATCAGACAGAGATGCGCCGAGCTGCGGGGGAGGGGAGAACGGGTGGAAAACATCGGTCTCCCGAGAGCTCCGCAAGCCGCTAGTCGGAACCCAGCTCCACCAACATGTTATATTTCAACCCATTTTCTAAAGTGCAGCATTATGTTAAATGCACTGGGTTTCAAACTGTGGGGAATATTTTTAAAACGTAGAATCAAACAAACTGAAATAAACCCATCTACAGCTCGTCCTCCTGCTCACAACCAACAAGCTGCACACAGTTAGCTCATTAAAGGTTATCTAGCAAAAACTGGCAACATAAAATATCATCGTTGGCTTATTTTGGTACGAAGCGGTTAGCTAACACTTGAGAATGCAACAAAATGATGACATTTCATCAACTGGCCGGAGAAAATCCTTCCGAAACACCGAAAATTAACTGAAGTCAATGCAGCAGCGGGGGCTGTTTGGAACTATTCGAAGCTACGTGAACCACGTGACTCCCGCATTCCATGTCGTAAGGTCATAACTCTCTCTACAGCTCTGACAGAACCCTGCCCTCCTCTCCCAATGATTGGACAGGAATTCGAGAAACGTGATTGGTCGCTAACACTCGTGCTCTCATTGGTTCCACCCAAGTTCCTCCCACTGACGCTAGAATCAAGACAAAAAGATCCGTAACTGTAGATTTAAGGTTTGTACCTGTAGAATGAAATGTGTGTTTTGAGAGTTTTGACTTCAAACTTGTACCTTGATTTTTTTCAATTTGGAAGTCTGCTAGTTACAAAACGAAAGTTTCATGTTTCTGAATGAATGTTTGATGTTACAAAATGAGTAGTAAATGTACAAAATAAGAGTTTGATTTTACAAAATAAAAAAATACATGTACAAAATACAATGTTCCTGTTACAAAACAAGAAATACAAGTACGAATTGAGAATTACAAGTTAGAAAACTAAAGTTACAAGTTACGAATCCAAAGTTACATGTGATGAAACATGTTCGAAGTTACAAAACTTGGTACAAGTTACGCTGAATACTGTCCCAATCCTAGCTCCATACTTTTTGAGTGAAAACAATAGCATGTCACACCCACTCCTTTTTATGTGAGATCTACGTTTAGTGAGGCTGCGCTGCTTTAACTCAGTCATCCTTCTGCTATTTCAGTGCAACCTAAGAAAAGTTAGACTGGTTTTTCAGCATCACTGTGTGAGTCCTTTGAAAGTGTTTACTAGCTTATCTGTCTAAAAGCACTTCTCTAACAATAAGAAATGCATCGACAAAACTATTTGTCTTGTCGATGCATTTCTCAGTTGCAGGTCATGGGTCTTGCAAGAACAGCTGAGGTCATCATACACTTTGGCCTTTAAGGAAGTTTGTATTTGGAACTTTTTTAGCATTCAAAACAAAATAGTAAATATAACCACAGGAACATCCTGAAAACGTTTCAAGGACACCTGGGAAAATGTGCAAAACGTGTTTTCTATATTGAGCTCTTGGTATTTCTGCAGTGTCTCGTGATCCTTTTGGTGTCACCTGAATCTGGAAGTCCAACAAGATCTTAGTT
>SSNQ01000241.1:55836-71606 GCA_006942095.1 Nothobranchius kuhntae | reverse complement strand
AATGTTTGATGTTACAAAATGAGTAGTAAATGTACAAAATAAGAGTTTGATTTTACAAAATAAAAAAATACATGTACAAAATACAATGTTCCTGTTACAAAACAAGAAATACAAGTACAAATTGAGAATTACAAGTTAGAAAACTAAAGTTACAAGTTACGAATCCAAAGTTACATGTGATGAAACATGTTCGAAGTTACAAAACTTGGTACAAGTTACGCTGAATACTGTCCCAATCCTAGCTCCATACTTTTTGAGTGAAAACAATAGCATGTCACACCCACTCCTTTTTATGTGAGATCTACGTTTAGTGAGGCTGCTATTTCAGTGCAACCTAGGAAAAGTTAGACTGGTTTTTCAGCATCACTGTGTGAGTCCTTTGAAAGTGTTTACTAGCTTATCTGTCTAAAAGCACTTCTCTAACAATAAGAAATGCATCGACAAAACTATTTGTCTTGTCGATGCATTTCTCAGTTGCAGGTCATGGGTCTTGCAAGAACAGCTGAGGTCATCATACACTTTGGCCTTTAAGGAAGTTTGTATTTGGAACTTTTTTAGCATTTAAAACAAAATAGTAAATATAACCACAGGAACATCCTGAAAACGTTTCAAAGACACCTGGGAAAATGTGCAAAACGTGTTTTCTATATTGAGCTCTTGGTATTTCTGCAGTGTCTCGTGATCCTTTTGGTGTCACCTGAATCTGGAAGTCCAACAAGATCTTAGTTATGTTGTTCTGTAACAAGTTAGGTCCCAGGTCTGTTGGTGAACTCTGGTGAAACCACCTATACATACACTGAATGACATGTTGCATGACTTCTCCTTCTTGCAAGAATAAATCCTTATTCATCTTTGGACCCAGCTGTTTGGCGCAGATCAATCATTTATTTCTCACTTGGGTCCTTGCTAGCTGAAATGTCCACTTCTTTGACCGTGACTTTGTATTCCAGCTTAGGCACGACATTTGATGCAATGTATATAAATATAAATACATAAATATGGTAAATGGCCTGTATTTGATATAGCACCTTCTAGAGTCCTGGAACCCTCCAAGGCACTTTACAACACAGTCATCCACCCATTCTCACACACATTCACTCCCTGGTGGTGATGAGCTATGATGTAGTCGGGTCTCTGTGCATCAGGGTAAAAGCCGTGTCCAGGAGTTATCCTGACCAGATGCATGAGCCACCTCAAGATTTTAAATGCCAAGCTATTAAAAAGAATAAAGAAAGAAAACAATCTTTTCTATAGCGCCTCTCAAGATAATAATCATGAGGCGCTTCACAAAAATAAACAGAAAAAATTAAAGTATAAAAGGATTTTAAATCATATTAAAAATCTGTTTAAAAGGAGAAACAATAAAAAATGTTGATTAAAAAATGTAAGGAAAGGGAGAGAGAAAATTAATTGAAAAGAGGGAAATCAATGGATCTCCGGCTCAACACTTAAAACTGCTGGGTTAAAAATAACCCAATTTGGGTTGTTTTGTAACCCAGGTGCTGGGTCAAAAAGGGACCGACCCAGTGCTGGGTTATTTTAACCAAGCAGGGTTGGGTTATGAGTTTGACCCAGCTTATTGGGTCATGCTTTCTACCCAATCAATGGGTTAAAATGACCCAACTGTATAGTTAGGTCTACCCAAAACTGGGTTAAAAATAAAACCCAACTTCTGGGTTATTAAATTACTAAAGCTTGGGTTAAAATGACCCAATTCTATAGTAAATACAATACAATAAATAAAATACAAATTGAATAATTCAATAAAACAAAATGAACATGTCTCAGTCAAATCTTTATCACAAAAATTATGTTAATTTTCAAAATACATACAGTAGATAACAAATAAAGCTGCATTTTCTACTTTCTCTAAACATGCATTCATATTCAAACTGGTTTTGTAAATGACTACTAATTGCATTTTTTAATGACAAATATTAAACATTTCGTAACTTGTAATGTCTTAAACATGTTAAACAACTTTAATGAAAGAACTGTAGTGAAGTAAATGTCCATATACACCCAANAAGAGACAGGGGGGAGAGAGGTCCAGAGTCTGGGAGTCACAGCAGCAGATGATCTGTCACCTTTGACCTTCAGCCTGGTGCTGCACAACCAGTAGGCTTTGGTCACTGGACCTCAGGGACCTGCTGGGGGTGTAGGGACTAAGAAGATCACCAACGTAAGATGGTGCTTGTCCATGTAAGGCCCTATAGACCAGAACCAGGATCTTAAAATGAACCCTGAATTTGACTGGCAGCCAGTGACGCTGGAGGAGAAGCGGGGTGATGTGGGTGTGTTTGAAGGACTTGGTCAGAAGCCGAGCACAGGCATTCTGAACCACCTGTAGACGGTTCAGGGAGGTTCTGCTCAGACACGTGAAAAGAGAGTTACAGTAGTCTAAGTGCGAGGAGATGAAGGTGTGGAGAACTGTCTCAAGTTCAGAGCGGGATAGAATGGGACTCAGCTTAGCAATGTTCCTGAGATGGAAGAAGGAAGAGGAACAAGAGAACTGACATGAGAATCCATGGTGAGAGCTGGGTCAAAGTTCACGCCAAGATTCCTGACATGGGGTTATCTTCATTCAGCTGTCGAAAGTTCCCAGCCATCCAGGTTTTAATAGAGTCTAAGCAGGAGTATACCAGTTGCAGCTTAGACATCTCATGGGGCTTAAAGCTGTACAGTTGGATGTCATCAGCATAAAGATGGTAGGAGATTCCTTTAAAGGAGCTCAGGATGTGCTGAAGAGGAAGCAGATAGAGGAGGAAGAGCAGAGGCCCCCAACTCCTCCAGTTGGGGCAGAACCTTGTTCCTTACCTGGAGAGGACATTCTACCTTTTTCCAACTCAAGACCATGTTTGTAGAACATCTCAGAGCAAGGAATAGTCCAAAATGAATATTCATTATTAATCAGAGATGGGATTCAATCTGTGTTCACCCTGTGAAGCACCTGAGCCAGCTTACCAATTTATCATCACGGCTCAGCCCCCTACTACTACTACTACTACTACTATTATTATTATTATTATTATTATTATTATTATTATTATTATTATTATTAGTATGATTATTTCATGTTTATGTTCGTGCTCTAATGTGTTTCTGTAATGAGACCAAACAAAACAAAAGCTAGTTATTTTGTGTCACTCGTTGATGTTGATATCATTTCATTAATAAATGAATTGATTTTTTAAAGCTTAGTTATTTCAACTAACTGTTAAAATGCACAGGAATGCAGGAAATTTGCTTTTCACTGTTTAAACTGATAAAAAAAGAAACTTAGGCAGAAAAAGAAATACATTTGGTTGCTTTTCCCTGCTGAGTAAGCAAAGCCTTTGAGACACCTTTTAGTGTTCGCTCTAAATTGTTGCAAAGACTGTAAAATGTCCTGCTCAACCACCCTTTCTGATGTCTTACAAGCTTCTCACACAGTTGAGCTCCTTCTTCAATTTCGTTTTGCCTCTAAGGAAGTACCGAGTGTGACCCCATTCCAAGGGTGCGACATGACTGATGCAGCAATGTCCGCTCCGTAGCAGGTTCTGTTAGCCGCTACCTAACAGTTATAGAAATGGTGTTCTTAAAACAAGTTAAGCCAACAGCACTAGTGCTTAATCCAGTCTTTGCTGCTTTAATTCCCACCACCCAACACACAGTCTGAAAAACATCCTGCTACTTGCACAGGACAAAACAGGAATGTTAAAAGCAGACCGGATTTGCATTAGGAAGACAAATTCTAAATGCTATGCTTGAGGGAATAAAGGATGAAAATGCTAATTGTAGAGAAACAGGGATGCTGAGAAAATGGAATCTAGAGATCACTGTGCAAATATCAATAAGACATTTCTAGATGTGCCTGCCACTTGCTGCAGATGGTTTTAGGAGTTATCCTCTAAATGCAGATGCATTACAAAGAACCAGTAACCAGAAACAAAATTAGAAAGTTCGGGAATCGTGGAGAATTAAAACGGGGTTTGGGACTTTTCCATTTGCTCTTTGACCAACTGCAAATGAGAGAAATGTTTCCTGAATCATGGAGGCAGCTTGATGCAGAGAGAGCAAGAGTTCTTTGCAGGATCGTGGTTGTCCTAGAGCTGTGCTTTTCTGGACAGGAGTGTTCTCTCTTTATCTGTTGGAGCCACTCTCCCAGTTTGTTCATTTTCAGAAGCAGATGTGTACATGCTAATTCTTTCAGGGATAAAGTGAGTAACACACCCACACTTAGCCTAAAGTTCAACTTGCAGCAAGGCAGGGATCTGTGTTTTTCAGCGTATTGTGCTTTTAGACAGGTTTCAGTGGGCCACTGAAGGTTCAATTGTAGCTGAATGTGGTTCGGTCCCAGCTCCCTGCAAGCCACATGCCAGAGTACCACTGGGAAAGGGACTGAACCTTATAAGTTGTCCCCCAGGAGCTAGGGCTGGGCAACTCAGATCCTCGAGGGCCGCTATCCAGCATGTTTTAGTTGTTTCCCTGCACAGCACAATTGATTTAAAAGTTGAATCACCGTTATGAAGGTCTGCAGAAGCCTGTTAATCACTGCTGATTAAAATCAGTGTGTCAAAGCCGGGAAACCACTAAAGCATGTTGGAAAGTGGCCCTCCAGGACCAGGATTGCCCATCCCGCTATACAAATGTCTGACAACTGTCACACACACAAAAGACACACACACACACACACACACACACACACACACACACACACACACACACACACACACACACACACACACACACACACAGTTGCTGCCAGAAAGGTGAAGCCAGGGCAAAATGACCTGCCCTCCAGAGTCTGGTTCCCGTGTAACTCCCGTTCCATCCCTGTACAAAAACAGGATGTTTGCCTGATTTATTTAAACAAACAAAAATTCTCTGCTCATGTTTTCATTTGTTGACTTCTGTACATCACACTTCTTACCTTGTTGTTATATTTAAACATTTTACAATAAATTAGGTTTCAATTTGCTATTTAATGCACAAAACTTTTACTTTAAAAACTGGTGTTTGTGCAGGTGAGATGGTGCAACCTTCAGCACCACATTCCAACTCTGGTTTAAAAAGTACGAAATAATAGAGCCTGTGAGGGCCATAAAAGAAAAAAATGGCTTCCATTCTCAACGACGTAAGGTGGAGACACTTGTTTAGGAAGTTGGTTTTCTAAATCAAAATGTTCTTGCTGATAATACCTGAAAAACTTTGATAAAACTTCAAAAGTTTCTTTTTATTTCCTTTGTTTTGTTAAACCAGACAAATTTCCTGGAAAAGCCCAGAAAATTAGACACACTCTCCAACTGTTTTAAAACTCGTAACATGGTTTTTAGTTAAGAATTTTAAGAATTTGCATCAGCCTGATGAGGAAATATAAAATCAACATTGTTTTACTGAACAATCACACAATAATAAATCACAGTGCATTTAGTGCCAACCACAGCCTTAAGACATGTGTTGAACGTGCCCAAGTCCATACTTATGAGAGCACCATGTGAGCACCTGTGTGTGTACATGCACTTGTTTATGTAAGGTTTCTCTATAGGAGCGTCCAATAGAGTGTGAGGGGCCACATATCTGCCCCCCAAAGATGTGTAGGAGATGGAGGGAGCTCCAAGTCTCAGAGATCCAGGAGCTGCCCCAGAGCACAGGGATCCAAGGGAGACTGTAACCAGAAAAGCCCAAGCTCCTTCTTGAGAGGCGCAGAGGTTTGCCCCGGGGGTGCACAACCAGCAGCCGGTAGAGTTCCGGGAGATATCAGCAGCAAGCCCACAGGCCCGCCCGCGGCCTCCCACCCCCAAACCGGCTGAGCCCAGAACCCAGCGACCGGGGACCCAGGGGCGACCAGCCCCACCAGGGACTCAACAGAGCCCAGGGACTCAGATTCCACCAGGCAGCCACCGGGATTGATCAGGCAGACGCCAAAAATCTTAAACCCCCTGACCCGGGAGCCACGGACATTCAGGCAGACCAAGACACCGCACTCCACACCAGGTGTGACAGGGGGAGGGGAGACAAAGATCTATATCATCAAAAGAAGTCCCAGGAGAGGGGAGGAGTCAAAGGCCTCACCTGACATATACAGTCAAAAACGGACACAGTCAAACACTCCTTCTCTCATGCTCACACACACACTTACAACCTAAGACTTACAAAAATGCATGTCAGACACCCACTCATGTTCCCCATACACACCCTATTCATTCTGGTCCCGGTACTGCTGCACATGGGGTACAACCATTACTGGTTCCCAGAGTTCGACCCTTTCTGCTGGGGTGCTGATGAGCAGGCTCCCCCACCCAACGCTGAGCAAAACAACCCACCACCCCAGACCCCAACCAGACGGCAAGATCCCCATCTAGGGATTGGTACCGAATTCGGTACTTTTTAAGGTACCGACCGAATTCCATAGTACCGACAGAGCACCGATTCACGTCATTTCAAACGGTGCCTCGTTTCGGTACCCGTCCATCATAACGAGAACTTGCCAAGACAGCTGTGCATGCGCAAGAGCGTTATGTCGTCGATCGCTGCGAGCGTGTTGTAAACAGAGCAGCATGGTAGAAAGAACGCACGCTAAAGCTCGGGTCCACTTCACTAAATGTGATGGGTAACTGGGTGATGATGAAACCAGCGACAACAATCTAAGTGAGACATCCTCATCTTAATCTGCTCCGGTAGGTAAATAAAATGTTTAAGATAGCGTTAGCTTGATATGTTAGCTTCCGTTTCGCTACTGGTGCGTTCGCTTTCTCCTCGGAACTCCGAATTTCTGACTAGAAGAACATGAACGCGCTCTAAAGTTTGGCTTCACTTTATTAAATGCGATGGGTGATTGCGTGAAGATGAAACCAGTGACAACGATCTAAGTGTGAGGCATCATCGTTTTAATCTGCTCCAGCAGCTAAATAAACTGTTTAAGATAACGTTAGCTTGATTCAAATCAATTCAATTCAATTTTATTTATATAGTGCCAAATCACGACAAGAGTCGTCTCAAGGCACTTCACATAATAAAAAGATATGTTAGCTTCCAATGCCACCATTGTTATCAGCTAATGGTGCGTTCGCTTTCTCCTCGGAAATTCTAGCTTCCCAGTAGGAAAAATCAAATGAAAAAAGACGGCAAAAGGAATGAAGATACACAGTAAATTTAGTTCACAGTAAAGATGTTTGCTTCAGTTTAATTATCAGCTTATAAAACTACAAGGACGATGTTAAAATACAAACAGTTGTATGTTATTTATCATGATATTTATCAAATATTGTTATATATTGAGAAAAATATGTGTTTAATTATAAAAGAGAATTAAAATAATAAACACTCAAAAGTATCGAAAATTGGTACCGTTAAGTACCGGTATCGATTCCTAGGTACCGGGAATTAGTACCGAATCGATTCAAATGTCAAAGGTGCCCATCCCTATCCCCATCCTAGCCTCCAGCCCCAGGAAGCCAAGCGACAACAGAGGTGTGCTGAGACTGCTAGTCTCCCTCTGCCTGCTCCAATATAGTGTTAGTGTGTGTTGATGAGTTGTATTTGTGGCTGTGGTGAGTGGGCAGTGCGGGCATCATCTGGCCTACGCCAGCTGATGCCACCACACCACTCCACAGCCCTCAGTGTCTAAGTGCAGTTTAAAATTGGAAGTGGGCACCGGCACTCGGGATGAGGCCGAATAATCCCCTTGCCAAATGCTGTTGAATGTGCTCACTCCCAAGGTCCTAAGTGTGTGTTTGCATGGAATGTCATTGGTGGAAGTGTTTAATGTGCAAATAAAATTGGGGGGCAGGCTGCCACACGAATGCGGAAATGGGGTCCATACCAGCACCCCCTGACCTATACACCCCCCAAGGTTCTATGTGCATGTTTGTGAGATGATGTGAGGGAGCAGGAGTAGAAAAATGTGTGGGGATGGGGAGGAATGGCTGGTTGGCCATTTTATGAATACTTCGACAAGAAGAGGAGTAAGGTTTTCTTATGATGCTGCAAAACAGGAGCACACACCCAACCAGTGAGGTCACTAATGAAGTATAAAAAGAGGAGCAAAGCTTCAGACTTTTCATTCAGAGTCCAGAAGAACACACCTGAGCATCACAATGAAGCTGCTTTTTTCTTTGACTCTCATCTGGACGCTTGCCTGCACAGGTAAAAATGATACTTTCACATTTGTTTCTACTTGTAAGTTGTTTTATTTTACTAGTAATTCACTTCAGAAAAAGAATTCTAATAGAATTTTCTGTAATTTTATGAGATCTAAAATAAGATTCAGCCATGTGAATCATTTAAATCAGATAATGCTAAATGTTCTGCAAATCTGGTCAGCTTAACTATTTTTCTCGGTTACAAAACAATTAAAAAACGGGACATCAGACTAAATTGTCATAAAAAAGATTGAATTTTCTCCTTGGTTAAGCTACCAGTGCTCCCTTACATGTACTTTACCATGAAACCTGTGTTGTAGCTGGTTGGAGTTACAATGATTTATTTATTTATTTATTTATTTATTTATTTATTATATTTTTAGCCAAAGCCCTGCAATGTCAGATCTGCTCAGATCAGCCGTGTTCATCCACAGTATTGAAGACATGTGCATCGGACACGATATGTATTACTGCTACTGTTCAAGGTACACTTCTTACGTTTTTATACATAATTCAGTACTTGTGTGGAAATATTTGATCAATTTTCAGTCAATATTAACAAACTATGTTGACTTTACAGCCACTTCAGCTGAAGGGACAGAAACACAATACTACAAGGCTTGTGCACAATCCTCTCTGTGTCCATCTGTAGGCAGTACAAACTTTTCAGTTGAAGTTGCCGGTGGAGGTGCACTTGCATCTGCTGAATGCTGCAACAGTGACGACTGTAACTCGAACACGCTAGCTCGTATGTTTCAACAAACAGAAATAAAAAAGTTTTGTGTTTTTCTCTTTTCTTTGTTTTGAAAACTTTTGTTTTGTTTTCTTGTGTGTTTTAGCTCCCGCTGCTCAAACCACTAATGGCATCCAGTGCATATCTTGCAGCAGCACTGGGACTTGTTCTCCATTGTCTTGTAAAGGACCAGAGACAAACTGTTTTTCTGCAACTAGTGAGTTTTCCCAATCAGTATCTTGGGGAAGAAAACTTCCCTTCCTTGACTCTATTCTTTTAAAAGATTGTGGAATTAAGAATCTTCTTCCCACCCCCCAGTTACCAGTGGATCTAGCACAGTTCCAGTGCTCGGCTGCATCTCTCCAAATACATGTGCAGCTGCTGCAAGTTTGGGAAGCATTCCCTTTATGCCAAAAGTTGGGACCATCACAAGTGGACCAAGCTGCTGTGGAAGCAGTTTGTGTAATAGTCCAACAACAACTACCACAGCACCACCAACTACAACACTACTAACTACATCAGCCCCAACTACTACTTTAGCCACTACATCAGCTAGACCAACAACAGCAGCTAAAACACTTAACCCATACCCAGGAGCCACAAATGGCACACACACCACTCCATCTCCTTCTTCAACCACGACACAAACAGCTACAACTCCACCAAAACAACAAACAACTACGAGTAATGCCTATAGAGTCCATTTTGGTATTCTTAATTTGCTTCTTGGACTATTTCTCTTTTTCCTTTAGAAAAAGATGGTCACTGGAGAACTCATGGGACTTTAAAAGCTACTAAATAAAAAAGTCTGCATAGGGATTGAGTAAGTAGCAGCAATTGTGATAAATATCTATAAACTTTTACTTTAAAGCAATTAATTTAAGTAATATTTAAGAAAATACATTAATTTATTTTAAGTGTATGTTTATATTTGTAGCTATCATTTTTGCTCTATTTCCTCTATGTGCTGTAATTTTAATTTATCTATCAAGATTTCTAATTTGTGTTTTAAATAAGTGAGGGCCTGTAAAATACTTTAACTTTATATCCATTTTGTTCATTTATTTTAGCCACAGTCACTCTGTTTTAGCAAGATAAGACAAGAACGTATTGTTCTCTGAGAAAAAATTGTAGTCTTGGAGTGGCAAGATGGAGGTTGATTTTTGTAAGTGTTGGTTTTTGTCTAAAATCACTCATTAAGTCTTTCTCAGTTTCTCTGATCAAAAGTAGCATTTTAAAAATTTGTGATGACGATTTTCTGGGTTTTACTTGTTATTTGAATTTAATAATACTCATATTTTGGAATTATATGCTAGTATTTAACCCCATCTTTGGTTAAAAAAAACCCCACAGATGGACTCCCTTGTGATGTCAGTTGTATCGTCTGTTTTACCTTTAGAACTAATAGGTATACACCACCCAACCAAATTAAAGTTTCCACCTGGATTTATCTAAGCAAATAGATAGGAGCGGAAACTCCAATTGGATAATTACTGCATAAATGATTATCTTTCAGCCGCCAACAAGTTACTTAACCCCAACTGGTGCAACGAGTCTCTTTTCATTTCTTAAACAACCATGTGGAAAGACACATCTCGTGGTTGTGGAAAAGATGTTAGTCTGAGAAAAATGGTGAATGGCTTGTATTGAGCCTTCTTAGGGTTCTACTGGTCCTTCTGACCACCACCAGCAGGCAAGGCAGGTTAAGTGTCTTGCCCAAGGACACAACAGCAGCAGTCTCTGGTTGTAGCAATCAAACCTGCAACCTTCCGATTACTGGACAAGCCGCTCTACCTCCTGAGCTTGGATGCACCACGTACGTTACGAAAAAAGTAACTTTAAATATTAAACCGAAAAAGAGACGAGCTGAAGAAAACCTAGGGAGTACCGAAGAAACGTGAGCAACAGTGAAGCAAGCACAGAGAGATCCGTTACTGTCTGTGTGTGTGCGTGGATGGGCCGGACTGAGCTCCCGGCTGCAGAGTTTTGTGTGTGGGGGGAGGGGCGGGATTACACGTCTCTTATGTTTTATGTGGTTTTTGAAGACAAAACATAAATGTGTTTTTCCAGAACAAATTATTTGAGTGGGTATGAATGTAGAACAATAACAAACAAAACAAAAATAAATAACTGCTAAACTCAGAGCAAAAATAAATTAAACTCAAGGTTTATTTTATTATAAGGTCTCAAAAAAAATTTTACATTAATGTTAATGATCCAATGTGCATCTCAAATGTCTCATTTTGTTTGTCTTTACATTAATTACACATCATTCTGTTTCACAACAATTCTTGTTTGCATGTTTAGGTAGTTTCCCGAGAAATGCTTGGGGGAATTTTGCTATTCCAAAGTCACTTCATCATTATAACATAACTTGGCCATCTTGTTTTCCTGGTTTTCTGGAATGTTGAGGCACCGGTTCCCTGCTTTGCTTCTGGACTAGCAGACTTATTACCGCTGCACCACCTGGTGTGGCCGCTGTGTCACAACAGGTAAAGCCCAAGAAGCATTTACAGTTAAAGGTGGTCAAAATAGACTAGAAAAGATTTGTATTTATTGTCTGGCAGTGGGCAAATGTTGGTGCCACAGCAGTAATTACATTCACGACAGAGGCAAGGAAGAACAAAAATACAGAAAAAGAAATAAAAAGCTGTACATTGAACAAAAAATAAAACATTCATCCATTTGCCTCTTCTTATTCAGAGTTGTGTCACAGGGGCCCAGATTTCCTCTCCCCAGCCTCTTGGGCCAGCTCTTTCAGGAAAATCCTAGGTGTTCCCTAGCCAGACGAGAGGCATAGCTCCAGCGTGTCCTGGGTTGCAAGATCCATGACCTGCAACTGAGACCAAGATTTCTGACACTGGCCAGCACATTTCTCTCTAGAATCTCTTTGTGACAGTCTGGGTTGTTTTTGCCATCACTCTCTGGTTTTGAGTTTCCCTCTGCAGGTGGGCGTGTCCGGAGGTGGCCAAGCCGCAGACTTTCTGCTCATCAGCCAGCCAGGGAGTATTTAAGCAGCTGAGAGACACTTTCACTTTGCTGTATGATTACTCTACCTGGGTACCTTCTAACAGCCACTATTGAATCTTATTCGAGCTCCTGACCCTTTGAGAATTAGATGTGTTTTTGGAAATCGGATTTTGAGAATTGGTTGTGTTATTGGATTTTGGAATTTTGCCTTTTGACCTCTTGCTCTTGTCTCCGGACAAACCCTCAACCTCATCTTCGACTGGCAGAACTCTGGAGCCTACACCATCTGGAACTCCAACCCCGCTCGTCTCTCAGTCTCTCCCTGGCCAGAACCACCTCCGGTAACCCACCTAAACTCCCCTGGATCTACAAACTCAGCTCCCTCCACGTCTTTCCCTCTCTGGATTTCAGCATCAGGATAACCCCGTCAACCCAGACCAGACCACTCTCCCCCTCGAGCCATATTCTCCCTCTCCTCCACGCCACTCGGATTCCCTGTTCTTCCCCCCTCGAGTTGGCTCTAACTCCTGTCTGTCTGGAGATCTCCCGCACCGGATTCCCGTTGAAGATGTCAACTACGTTTTATGCTGCTCCCTTGGTTCTCCTTCTAATAAATTATTATTTAACAACTTTTACCAAGACTCTGTACTGATTCTGTATGTCGTGGGTTAGACATTAACCCCACATCAAGGCACTCTTGGTAATCTTGAGATTTCATTGTACCCTGCACAGATGCAGCAAAGCAGCCCAGAAAATAACACAGCCTCCTCCATGTTTCACAGTAGGGACAGTGCTCTTGAGTTTATGCGCCTTGACAAAAAAGTTCAGGCCAATTTGATTCGTATCTTGATACGCTACCTGAGATTTGATACAATAACGAAGCAGTGAAACCATCTGCCCTTACGATTTATCCCTGCTAACAATTCATTTATGATTTAAAAATGTGAGTTCATCTCAGCGGATTATTGGACTTCTCTCAACCACTGTTAAGGGCAAAATGTCATTTGGTCTGGAGTTTTTAGTTCTGCTCAATTGTTACCAGAGGTGGAAAGTAACGAATTACATTTACTCACGTTACTGTAATTGAGTAGCTTTTTTGTAAATTTATACTTTTTAAATCGTTTTTAAAATCCGTACTTTTACTTTTACTTGAGTAAGTTTTTTAAAAAGAATTGTAATTCGCTACATTTTAAATCATATCCGTTACTGAGTAAAAATAAATTGTAGGCTTAATAAATTAAAAATATTACGTGTAGTAGCGTCGGAACAGAAAGAGACACCTTTGCGCACCAGTGTGACGTCATCAGAATTCTGCTCGGTTCGGCAACCAGACTCGGTTCCGTGTTTGAAATGTGTTTCCTTACCGCGCACGGAAGCGGCAAAATTACGTTTAGCGCTCCTAAGTCGATTATCAGCGATCTGCTCATAAAACAGAAGACTTGCAAGCCTCTGTGAGTTAATCCTGATACTGTTCAGGTGTAAACATTGTGCTCCATCCCTGTGTTTGAACTCAGAAGTTGCTTCTTGATGCCACAGATATGTGATGATTTAGCTTGTTTCTTTATTTTACTCCAGAATAAGAGATTAAATTATTACTAAAGCAGTTCAGTGTAGTTAAATTAGTCATTCAAAAGATTCTAACATGCTGTGTGTGTGTGTGTGTGTGTGTGTGACTCCATAAGACAGCATGGCTTCATCAAATCCATGCATCCTATATCTTGGCTGAAGTAATGGCTCAGGAAAATAACTTGTATTTAATAAACAATGATGTCTCTGCAGTGTTTATGATAATGTTTTATCTTATATTGGACCTATCTTTGGTCTAGGAGGTGTAACTTACCATGATGCAAGTCTTTTAAAACATGGTAAAGTGTTACAAGAGGAGATAAATGCATGAATTTGAAGTTCATATTTGGAGACCAACCTTCACAGTTTGGAGGCTCACGCTGGTGAGGAGACACCATTAGTTCTAGTAACACCTGGGCTCCCAAGGCCTATTCTGACAGGATGTACGTTACGGGGCCCTTAAGGATTCCAGTTGAATGATTGGAGGATTATTTAGGAGGATTGGGATGAACAAACTGGTTTCAGTGGTGAAGGGTTAAAGGTATCGGCTCGGCATTAAAATTGTAGAAATGCAAAATAACTACACTTTATTATCTATATAAACATGTACTGGGTCCAGTTTTTTATTTTATTAAGGACTTTTGTCATAAATGATTACAGAAAATCCAAATCCTCTCCTCCAGACAGTGAAGAACTGTGTTTCGCATACGTCACTCCAGCACGTAAAACAAGCTAGCTGCTGATGCTAATATTGTGAATCACTGTTATTTGTTTACTTTCATGCTCCTAATTATTACATAAAATTGCGTTTACAGCTGCAGCAAAAGGTCTGAGCCATGTGTCTGTGTCCTACATGCATTTTTAAATAACAGGTCTGATCTAAAATAATAACCTACATCTATAAATCCATCTAGAACCGCACCGCTACTTCTGGACTCCAGACGAGTCCCGTTAGCATGACTGCAGCAAAACTAACCGTGTTCGCTCCGGTAAGGAAAGTACAAGTCCTTTGGGAAAGCTACGACACACACACGCACGCACTCACACACACACACACACACACACGCACACACACACACACAGATATAATCTAGATGATCTCTATATTTCAACATGAAAACCTCCATGACATCCTGGATTAGTGCAAACAACGAGTTGAGCTAAGGAGTTACTCCAGCATCAGGAGGATTTATTCTGGTAAATTGTTGGTTAAATATTTTCCAGAGTTATATCAATAAATACACACAGCAGTAAAACTGTAGATTACTGAACTATATTGGGACACATGATGGAGCTAAAACCAGCTGAAAACTTGTCAGCTTAGAGCTCCCAGTGGAGCACAGAAATGAAATATTTAAGAAAAGTAAACAAACTGTACCGATTTTGGTTCTGAAGAGGAACAGAATCCTCCTCTATGTCCAAATCAGGTCGCAGTTCTTCTGAGTCAAACGGTCTAAAACATGTCTGCACCTCTGGTAGTGATATCCAGCTGGCAGGGTCGGAGTTTGGTTGAACTTCTCCAGTAATCTAACATCCGTTCTCGTCGCCGTATCCCAGAGAAAAAACAAATCTGACCGACTAGCAGAGGCTTCAGAAGCTACATCTGATTGATGACACATTGTTCTCTGCTATAACGCTAACGCAGAAACAGCGGAGCCAGGCGTTGTTTACTACAGCTGTTTCAGCAGAGCTCCATGTGAAACGTCAACTGCTGCCCAGGGCTTAGACCGGACGTTAGTTTCTGTTTTTCCTGCGCCGGTCACAAACATCAGATTTTCTTACAATTCCAGCCATCAAAATCCAAAAACCTTTTTCATCTGAGATTTTAATAAACATTTACACATGCTGTTCAAACGAATTTTGCCTCTGGTCGATATCTTTAAATGAGTGAGTGAACCCACTACCAAAGATGAACTCTGCTAACTTTAAAAATCAGCTGCTCTAAATAAGCATTCAGGGAAAAGTCATGGGCTTGTGACTATAACCTAATTTATGTTACTAGTTTGCAGTGTAACTGCCTTTGTACTTCAATATGCATATTTGTTCATTTAATTAAAAAAAACGGCCACTTTGACATTTATACCCCCATTGTCTTTTTTTAACTATTCAGAAGAGCCCATCCTTGCACAGTCAAAAAAGTAACTAAGTAACTTTTACTCTGACTACATTTGAAATAAGCTACTTTTTATTTTTACTTGAGTACATTTTGAGGCAGGTAATTTTACTTGTAATTGAGTAAGATTTCATGAAAGTAATTATACTTGTACTTAAGTACAACATTTTAGTACTCTTTCCACCTCTGATTGTTACAATAATAGGCTTCATGTGTGCAGATCAGTAACAATGCTCAGAAAAACATGCTGCTGCAGAAACCAGAG
>SSNQ01000241.1:27992-48027 GCA_006942095.1 Nothobranchius kuhntae | reverse complement strand
GCCGCGCACTGTGCCGCCGCGCGTGGTCGAGACAGCGACATGACATCCCGCCCCACCCAACGGCGTGGGGAGAGCGGGAAGAGTTGGGCCTGGCCGGATGCTGGGGCCAGAGCGCAAATGGAGCGCACCCTTACGGCTGGCCGTGTATTATGACTACCTGCAGGAACATGTGTGCGTGCAGCAGTGCTTGGTGTGGGGAACATGTGTGAAAACTCGGCAGAGGATTCTGCGGAGGACTGTAGGATTGAGCTCTTTGAGTGACGTTTTTTGGGTTTTATTTCAAAACCAACAACATCAGAACAATCAGTAACACACACATTCCCCCCAAAGAGTCACTTCCGTGGCTGCTTTCGGCGAGGCTCCTGCACCTGGGACTGCCAAGACGGCGTCTGCTGGCCCCGCCGGAACCGTTGTCCGCCATCTCGCTGGTCCCGCTGATGTGGAGCCGAAGCGGGAGGCCGGCTCCGTGGAGCGGGCGGTGCAGCTGGACGTCTGAAGCTTCCGCGCCGTTCGTCCCATCCTCTGGCTGAACGGCCGGAGTGCGAGGCTGACCGAGGGTGGACCAGGTCTCGCACCGTAGCCGATAGTTCGGCCGTCTTCTGAGCCCTCTCAATGACGCCCCTAAGATGGGGACCAAACAGAACATCGGTGGTGATGGGGCCATCCAGCATCTCCCTTTGCAGATGTTCCGGAATGGAGGGCAGGGCCTTCAGCCAGATCGCTCGCTGGATGAGGGTCTGCCAGGCAGCGATGCGAGCAGAACCGGTGAGCACAGCAGCACACAGATTGAGGATAGCATCAGCAGTCTTAGTTATGACGGCTTTCGACTCCTCGGGAGCTTCCAGCTCCTCCATCATCTTGGAGACGCCGAAGGCAAGAAGGGCGATGTTATTCCCTGCAGCGCCGGTCTGAAAGGCACACTGATGTGCGCGGTCGGTGAGCCGCGTCAGCAGCTGGTCATGTTTTGAAGCGGGAACAGCTCGCGGGCCAGCGAGGTGGTTCTTGGCGCCGAACAGCGAGGCCAAATCCGGCTCTAGTGGAGGAACGGACGGCCAGCCTTGGTCGGAAAACCCCTCGACCTTGGTGATGGGCGCATACGTGGAGACTGGCGCCTTGAGCTTGGCAGGCTCGGAGAAGGCGGCAGACCAGCAGCTCATAGCAGCGGGGAAGCGCGGCCAGACAGGGTCTGGACAGCGTGTCTGAGTTGCCCCGAAAATTCCCGCCAAATCATCCGCTTCAGGCAGGGCCGGTTCTGGCACAGCTAGCCCCTTGCGGGCTGCTGCCGCAGAAATGATGGCGGGCAGCTCCTGGAGCAGTGCTCTTACTGCTGGCAGGGAGGAGCGAGAAGCCACTGGGGCAGAAGGACCCGCTGAGCGAAGCTCGTCGACCTCCGTTATGTCTAGGAGGGATGCCGCCTCATCGTAGTTTTCGCTGTCGGTGACGTCATCCAGCCGGTTGAAGCCAGCCGGCTCCTGACCGGCGTCGAAGAAAACCAAAGCCTTGTCCAGCGGGTAGGAGTCAGCCACCGGAAATTCTTCGTCGGCGGCGGGAGTGAAGTACTCGACCCGGCGAATCTTCTCTGCCACAGGCAGAGCGGCACAGAACGGGCACGAGGCCTGTGGGGTCAAGGCCAGGCCAGCGTGGTGAGCCCCGAGACAGACCTCACACTTAGCGTGCAGGTCGCCGCTGGAAATGGAGCCCGTCTGGCAGGTCGGGCAGGGTCTGGCGTCGCTGGACATGGCTGGTAAGTCGTCTTTGGATAATTTCGCTCTTTTGAGATAATATTTGCTCTTTAATAAAGCTCTCAAGCTTGGCATGAAGAGAAAAAGGAGGTGAGCAGTGGGGTCACTGCGGTTATATACCACGAGGGGGCCCACTAATGGTGGGCGTACATTTAAGCTCTTCATGATTGGCTGATGCGGAGATCATCCTTCCAATAGCAGCTAGCTTAAGGGCTAAGACTAGACGAAATAGAACAACAGTGGGCCTATAGGCACAGCCCTAATTTTAGGGATTATTTTTATGTGAAATAATATCACAAAGATTATATTTTACTGGAACAAACACACTTTCCCTGAAACTAACAGAGCAATATGAAGTATAATCAATGAGCTCATGTGCTAATTCTATAGCTTGGGCAAGAGTGGGCACCGCTACTTCATATGCCAGTAAGTCTTTATTTAAGTTCAATGTGTCATAGCACTGGTACTCAAATGCAATAAAAGATGAATCAATCAAATAGATATCCTTTATCAGTCCAAACACCGGAAAAGTGTCATTCACATCTGCAATAACCATAGACTTTCCAGTAATGTACTTGTGGCCATTGAGAACATACCATTTCACAGACACGACAGATTGCATGACCTCTATTCCCAAAAAATCTTTGAATATTCAATATTTTTAACAGCTGACACAGGCCCCGACTCCTTTTCATTTGCAAAAATAGGATGTTCCGTGCCTAATTCATTCTGACACCACTCAAGATACTGATTGTGATTTGCTAGTGATTTACAAACATTTTTAAAATTCAACTTAGAAGCCCGCTGTTTAAAATAGGAGCGTTTAGCCTCAAAGCGCATGCACATACTCCTTATTAAAGGTCCAAGGGATAAGATTTGACTGGGAAGATGCAACATATAATGTTGCTTGGGTATCATGTTGGCGTCAGGGAAAAGTGTTTTGAACTGATACAGATGTTCTTCAGTCGTACTTCTCAGTTGCAATGCAGTTTGTACAGAAATAATGGGAGCAAGAACTATTTGAACAATCTTAATTAACTTTCTAATAAATATACCGTAGTCATTGTCCACATCATACAAAAGAAAGGATAATATTTTCAATAGAACTAGCATTTGCCCACAAGACTGTTTCAGTTTGTTGTTGTTAGCTGCTAATGTGCCAAAACTAATAGGACACGGTTTATCACGTATTTCATGCAGTGAATAAGGAAATTTTTGAATGTCTGAATTAAACTGATCTACAGTTGTGGTCAGAAGTTTACATACACTTGTAAAAAATATAATATAATGGCTCTACTGAGTGTCCCGTTATTTCTAAAACTCTGATTTTTCTCTGATAGAGTGATTGGAACAGATACTTCTTTGTCACAAAAAACATTCATGAAGTTCGGTTCTTTAATGTCTTTATTATGGGTTAACAGAGAAAAGTGATCACATTTGCTGGGTCACAAATATACATACAGCAGTGCTAATATTTGGTTACATGTCCCTTAGCCATTTTCACTTCAATTAGGCGCTTTTGGTAGCCATCCACAAGCTTCTGGTTGAATCTTTGACCACTCCTCTTGACAGAATTGGTGAAGTTCAGTTAAATTTGATGGCTTTCTAACATGGACTTGTTTCTTCAGCACTGTCCACATGTTTTCAATGGGGTTTAAGTCAGGACTTTGGGAAGGCCATTCTAAAACCCTTATTCTAGCCTGATTTAGCCATTCCTTTACCACTTTTGATGTGTGTTTGGGGTCATTGTCCTGTTGGAACACCCAACTGCGCCCAAGACCCAACCTTCGTGCTGATGATTTTAGGTTATGTTGAAGAATGTGAAGGTAATCCTCCTTCTTCATTATCCTATTTACTCTCTGTAAAGCACCAGTTCCATTGGCAGCAAAACAGCCCCACAGCATAATATTCCCACCACCATGCCTGACTGTAGGCATGGTGTTCTTGGGGTAAAAGGCCTCACCTTTTCTCCTCCAAACATATTGCTGGGCATTGTGGCCAAAAAGCTCGATTTTCGTTTCGTCTGACCACAGAACTTTCCTCCAGAAGGTCTTATCTTTGTCCATGTGATCAGCAGCAAACTTCAGTCGAGCCTTAAGGTGCCGCTTTGGGAGCAAGGGCTTCCTTCTTGCACGGCAGCCTCTCAGTCCATGGAGATGCAAAACACGTTTGACTGTGGACAATGACACCTGTGTTCCAGCAGCTTCTAATTCTTGGCAGATCTGCTTTTTGGTGATTCTTGGTTCACTCTTTACCCTCCTGACCAATTTTCTCTCAGCAGCAGGTGATAGCTTGCGTTTTCTTCCTGATCTTGGCAGTGATGAAACAGTGCCATGCACCTTATACTTACAAACAATTGTTTGCACTGTTGCTCTTGGGACCTGCAGCTGCTTTGAAATGGCCCCAAGTGACTTTCCTGACTTGTTCAAGTCAATAATTCGCTTTTACAGATCCATGCTGAGCTCCTTTGACTTTCCCATTGTAGCGTTTGTGGGCGTTTGTATCCAATGAGCCCTATTTACCTGGCCTAAGAGAAGTCACCAGCTGTAGTCACTCATAATCAATCATAAGAAGTTAAGAGGCCATGCTATGAAGCTCAGTTCACTGACACGTTTCTAAGTCACCTAAATTGCTAGATCATGTTGCTGTATGTATATTTGTGACCCAGCAAATGTGTTCACTTTTCTCTGTTAACCCATAATAAAGACATTAAAGAACCAAACTTCATGAATGTTTTTTGTGACAAAGAAGTATCTGTTCCAATCACTCTATCAGAGAAAAATCAGAGTTTTAGAAATAACGGGACACTCAGTAGAGCCATTATATTATATTTTTTACAAGTGTATGTAAACCTCTGACCACAACTGTAACTCCAACTGTCCTGAGAGAATGAGATGTTTTAATACTAATTTAACTTCCACTGATGCAACACCTTTGAAAACATCATGCATGATGTCCAGGAGAGTTTGTTTGATCTGGTCAAATGCAGGAAGATCAATTAGCCTGCTCCTTCTACTGATTCCATATGTGGTTTTGAGGGATGCTTTCAATGAATTTGTCCTTGCTTTGTCTATTTCTAAACTGCCTGATGTGTTTTTTTTTTCAAAGTTCTTTCAACAAACTTCCTCTCATCAAAAAAATGTTTGCATATCCTCAAAGTTGCATTCACAGTGTCTACATTTGCTATAAGCAAAACCGACCCCTTCTTGAAGGCCAGCAACCTCATGCTGGGCAAGAGTGTCTCCACAAACCTCTATAACAGCACCAAACAATTCAATTTCACTGTTTGAAATTTCAAGCTTCATGCCATCATGATTAATTCTTTTCAATACAACATCCACACCCCACTGAGAAATGTTATTTGCTTTAACAATAGCAAGAGGGCGTATTGCAGCTAACTTTGACCTAAATTTTGGATCAGTACTACCTAGAGTGTAATAAAACATAACCAACTTGTTTGTAGAAGCATGGGAACCTAAAGGGTTACATATTTCTATTTCATCTGTGTACAGTATTAATTGCAAAGCACTGGGCCTGTGAGAAAATAAAGGGTGAAATGAAAAGAGGGATCCGTCTGTAAAATCATAGAAGAATCCATCTCTGCTTTTTTGTGGTGCATAGTAAAAACATTTGTTCCTTATGGCCATGACCCTTGAAAGACCTTGTTTAACCCAACAAATCTTCTGGGAAACTACTACTTCCTCTGCATTGACAAGATTGAATAGTTCCCCTATTGCCCTATTCTGTCCACATGCAATGGTGGAAAAAGGATCTGTGAACTTATCAAGTGTAGCCAAGGCGTCATCTTGCAGCTGACTGGTCATCTCGGGATGCTCTTCAAACACTGTCCTCATTCTTTCCCTGAGTGTTGCTAAAAGAACAGCCTGATATTGTTGAACTCCTGAGATGATAAGGTTGACCGCTCTCTGTAAAAATATTTAAAAAAACAAAGGAACTTAATTTTCAACACACACACACACACATTTCATGAATGCCATCGTAGAAAGCTTTGGGCATCATTTGATTTTGAACAATTCCGATTCAAATTCCTCGTTTCCTTTCCGGTTCCTAACGATTCCCGATTTTGATTCTTTCAAGTGGCAGGATCCAAAAACCTTAAAAGTTTTCAGTGATCCCCCTAACCACAGGCCTTACTTGAGGAAATAATCTGATTTTCAACATGAATTTAAATTCTATGAACAATAACATCAACTTCATTTAGACAAAAACATGTTTTCAGGAAAGAAAGAAAAGAACTTACAGCTAAATCGGTGTGTTTGCTTCTGACCACAACTAAAGTCTGGCAACTGAAAAAGCCTCTAGGATGAGGCAAAATGTCTTCAAGATAACCAGAAAAGTCCTGCTGCTTTCAACTAAAACAATCAGGATGATCATGTCCAGGATGACTGAGAGTCTACACCTGCGTGCTGCAGCAGCGTTCAGTCAGAACAGAAACTGAAACATGAATGTTGCTGCTGTCAGTAACAATCTAACAGATTTACAAACATTAAAACTCTCAGAGTAACTAGTTCAAGAAAGAAATAAAAATCTCACAAGATTTATTATTATTATTATAATTACTATTATATTTATTTATTTATTTATTTATTACCCTATCGGCTCATAGTGGCCAGAACCTGGTGTCAGTTGTACAGCGAAGGCTGCTCTAGTAGGGGTTGTACGAACTAGTCGACTAGTCGACTTCACTGCTCTGTAGTGACTTTTTATGCCTGTCATCGACTAGTCGCTGTCACGTGATAATGACTGACAAGATGCAGTCCTCGAAAAAGACAGCAGGTGATGAGCCCCTGCGCGTCTGGATTGAGGCGGAGGTGACGCGCTGTGCGGTACTGGCACCGGCGGTAAAACGGATATTTAACCAAACTGTGACCTTTTCCATGTTGCAATTTAACCTTCCCCTCACCCCCATCCTAATCTTAACCAGTTTACGCATGCAAAGCTCTGATCGTTGACGCCCTCCAGACATCTGCGTCCTGAGCACCGCCAAATCAGGTGTCACCACCTCAAAAACAAATTAAACACGCGATCGTTCATGTCGGCTCATTTTCTTTCATGTTTTCTGTCTGTTATTTGTGCCTGATGCATTTCGCTGCTGCGGAGCGAGGCGCATCACCTGTTGTCCTCCGGTGACGCACCCCCAAGATTCCACTATCTCCACTCCGCTCCGCTCCGGCACGAACTCCGCAGCAAAAACGGTCCCGTTGTAGTCGGCCGGCGAGCAGCGGCACTCCGCTGTTTTTGCGGTCGGTAGATCTTTTAGAACTGCAGTTCAAAGGTAACTCATAAGGTGAATATATATGAACCCAGGTAGCAGTTTTTTCTTTAGGACTGAGAGGAGATGCAGGAAGATAATAAACAGGCAGGACAGAAAAATAGTCAAATAAAAACAAGTTAGTTTTTGTACCTGCTGGTTGCAACAAACAGACACCATTGAAGGTAATCAGAAGTGAGGAACAGAAAATGAAATAATTATTTTAATGTTTAGAGCAGCAGGAACTCCGAGAGGCTGCAGGCGCATCAGTGAGTTTGCGGCTGCTGTGCAGGGGGAGGGGGGAGAGGGCTGAAGTAGGATGCAGAAACTACCGTTGTCAAAAGAGATGTGTTAACTTAGAAAATGTGGGCGCAATTTTAATTGTCAAAAACTCCAGCGAACCTACCGACCGACCCCCCCCCCCCGCTTCCGGCGTATGACGTCATCAACGACTAGTCGAAGTCGACTCGACTTTCATTACTTAACTGTCGACTTTAAAAAAAATAAAGTCGTGCAGGCCCTATGCTCTAGCTTGATAACTTTAATTATTTTACAGGTCATTGCTCATCCTTCTGACTGTCACCCTCACACAGACGCGTGTTGTTGAGTGGCTGCGTTTGACTTGTTAATGCTCCGTGTGTGTTTAATGTCTGCAGTGAGACAAACTCACCACACACTGCCCAGAGTTTGTTCTTTAAAACTTATATTAAATACACTGTGCTGACGCATTTTAACAAGCTTCCTCTGTGCTGCCGTATTTTTTTGCTGCAGGATGCAAAGTTTAAATCACTGAGAAAGTTTGGCTGAAGCGATACCCGTTGCGTGCCTGCACAGTGTGAGAAGGGAGGGTGGACGCGATGCCGCTCTCAGGGTCTCTGCAGGCTGCAGAGTAGGAGCAACAGACAGCTGGTGTGATCAGCCATGAAAATCGTTAATCAGAATTTGCAGATCACGTTTTTTTTCCACGGAGATTGGCCGTGGATTCGTCTTCTGGTCGACAGCCTGGGAATCAAAACTAGGAATTGAAATAAAGAAATGTAAACAATTCTGAGAAAAACTGAGTTAGTCAGTCCAATATTCCAATTTACGCTTGATGCCCTAACGTAATTGTAGACAAGATATCGATATCATGACTAATGCATTGATCCATTAGAACATACCTGTGACAAGTGGCACTGTTCTTTGACACTGATGGCAAAAGCTGCAGCAGATCTTGTAACATCATAGCTGGTAGAGGATGATGCAGCAACAGCTTCTTCCTTTAGAGAAAAACAACAAAATTACTTCAGACATCAGGCAAAAAATAAATCTTACATTCTCAGGTTACTACGACTAGAGAATATTTGAAAATTTGGAGTGAGGAGCAAAAAGAAATGAGAAAAAAAGTCAAAGAACTATGGAGTCTCACAAGACCTTCTTTTCTGATAAAGGGAGTCACTTTGGGTTCTGGAAAGCAAAATTTTTAAGTCCTGTTTTTGAGACACTTAATTAAAGCTATTAATATATGATCATGTTTGTGTTGTATTTATGAAATTGTTAGCTTTTTTTAGATGAGTCAATTCATTTGCACTTTCATATTAAAGCAGGGGCGGCGTTAGGCCCGGCTACTTGGGCTGAAGCCCCGGATGTTTCATGGAAAGCCCCGGATCTAAATCGCGGAAGTAACATGCAGTACCAAAGTCCAACAGATAGGGAGCAGCTGGCAGTAGTTTGTATACAGCCTGCCTGAGCCTCCACCACTGAAGAAGAAGCCCTTCAGCAGCCGGCTTCTTCTACACTCTCTGCCTGAAACGCATGAGTGAAGATGGACATAAGGACGTTTTTTAGACGAAAAGTACGGCGACAGAACCCCAGCTTTGATGAGACTGGTGTTGACTCAGGTTTGTGAGTCTTATTTGAAAATATTTGTTGTGCTGCTGGTTTGCCTAAAGTTAGCTTATCAGGTAAAGTTGTTGGAGAAAGAAAGGGAATATTTACTATCATCTCACACTAAACACTAATAGGAACAATACTCTGCCCTGAATGTGCTTAATATGTAGCTTCAGATTAAAAATTATGTGGTACAAGACATATATGATGTTGACTAGTGCGTGTCACGTGTGTGTGTGTGTGTGCGCGCACGTGTGTGTGTGTGCGTGTGTTAAGCCCCGGATGTTCTTCAGTCCTTAATCCGCGCCTGTATTAAAGTATTATTTTAAGAAAATGCAAGCGCAACATGCTTAGTGAGGATAAGCGTGAGGAGAAATATTGAGAAAGTACAATATTGTGCGATGTCGACACACTCCAGGTCAAAAATCCAGAAACATTTTGTAATGGTAATATATGATTAAAATATGAGTTAGGTCTGCATCTGTCACCAGAAGCCAAAATAAATTTTATTAAAGATAGTTTAACACTTACCGTGACCGGGCAGGCCGTAATGTGAGGCTCCTGCACTTCAAGTAAAGATGCACCTGCCGATATCTCCAAATTGCTGCTGGATGTTGCAGCAGTACTGCACTTAGAAAAAACGGAAACACCAAAATTTTCAAACCCTAATGAGTGGGATGTTGTGGGGTTCCTCGGTCCTTCTGGTGGGCTTCCATTGATCAAATACAGAGGGTGTGTCTTTTAGACCTTACTTAATATGGATGGGAGAGGCACGGGTCAAACAGTTCCCCTGCACCACAAAGACCACGTGCTGGAAACACAAGTGACGTAGCAGACAAAATAAAATGCGGATGCATTTTAATTATGCTGATAATACAAAGGTAGAGTTTTGTGATTGCAAAAGTAAAATAGAATGCAAGTGAACGGAACTATAAAAGTTATTTTCTTATTTGTTTTGCCTTACGCCTTGAATCGCACATACCGTAAATCCTCTAATACAGGCCTGTATTTTACTCAAGCTCATCAAGCTCCAGGCCTTTATTGGAAGGAGGGCCAGAATTAGAGGCAGGCCTCAATTTCTATTTGAGCAAAATGAACTAATGGTTCGCTGGAGTTTTTGACAATTAAAATTGCACCCACATTTTCTAAGTTAAGCACATTTCTTTTAACAACGGTAGTTTCTGCTTCAGCCCTCTCCCCCCTCCCCCTGCGTGGCGGCCGCAAACTCACTGATGCGCCTGCAGCCTCTCAGAGTTCCTGCTGCTCTAAACATTAAAATAATAATTTCATTTTCTGTTCCTCACTTCTGATTACCTTCAATGGTGTCTGTTGCAACCACCAGGTACAAAAAGGAACTTGTTTTATTTGACTATTTTTCTGTCCTGTCTGTTTATTATCTTCCTGCATCTCCTTTCAGTCCTCGCCCTAGTCTTCATAGGCACGTGAAGGGGGGCTGATTAAACACAAATTATCAGCAGGGCCACTCCCCGGCCCCACTGAGTGTTACCGAGATGTCTGCCGAAGCAGACAACGCTACCGTCCATTGTTCCCAACACTACAAAATAACAAAGGAGCCCCACCCAAAGGGGTGAGGATCATAGGCCTACAAGGGAGCCTCATTTTCAAAAGTCCGGGACAAGGCATCTGGGATGATGTTGTCGGCCCCCTTTTTGTGCTGGATCTGGAAGTTAAACTCCTGGAGCAGCAAGGCCCACCTCATCAGTCTTTGGTTATGCTTGAACATTCGGCTGAGAAACACCAGAGGGTTGTGATCTGTAAAGACGAGAGTTGCGAATGAACTGTTCCCAAGGTAAACATGAAAATGCTGTAGAGCCCAGATGAGTGACAGAGTTTCCTTTTCAATGGTCGAGTAGTTCCGCTGAGCCTGGTTGAATTTTCTGGAGTAATAGCATACAGGGTGATCAAGCCCGCCAGCATCCTCCTGGAGGAGAACAGACCCCGCACCGGTGTGGCTGGCGTCAACCTCCAGCTTAAATGGATGGGAGAGGTCAGGAGCAGCTAGAACAGGAGCAGAGCACAGCAGATGTTTCAAGGAGACAAAAGCAGTTTGGCAATCTAGGGTCCACGAGAAAGGAATTCGAGTGTTGAGCATGTTGGTAATTGGCTGGGCCACAACAGAGAAATTACAGCAAAAACACCTGTAGAACCCTGCTAGGCCTAAAAGTCGCCGGAGTTCACGTGTTTCCGGAGGGGGAAACAAAATCATAGCCTGGATTTTATCCGACAAGGCTCTCATTTTCCCATGGCCGACTTCCTTCCCCAAGTAGCAGACGGTAGCTTTCACAAACTCGCATTTCGCTAGGTTCACCGTGAGATTAGTGTGTCTGAGGCGATCGAACACGGTACGCAAAGTTTCGACATGAAGATCCCAGGATGAAGTAAAAACAACAATATCATCCAAATATGCACTGCAGTGAGGAACATCACCTAGAACCTGGTTCACAAGTCTCTGAAATGTAGCAGGAGCTTTCCTTAAACCAAAAGGCAGAACAGTGTATTGCAAGAGGTTTTCTGGAGTTACAAAAGCTGACACCTTAGAGGCAAACTGGGTCAACGGTACCAGCCAATAACCCTTCAGGAGGTCGAGTCGGGTAACAAAAGAGGCGGCCCCCACACTATCTATGCAGTCATCGACACAAGGCAGCGGGAACGCATCTGGGACAGTCGTGGCATTTAACTTACGGTAATCAGTGACGAACCTATAGGTACCGTCGGGTTTGTTCTCCAACAAACGGGGAGAACTCCAGGAGCTAGTGCTAGGTTTTGCCAGGCCATTCTCAAGTAGATACTCCACTTCCTTTTTCATTAACTCCCGCTTATGTGGGCTGGCTCGGTAGGGGTGCATAAGCACGGGTGTTGGGTCTGAAAGAGTGATGTCATGGGCTATGAGATGGGTCTGTGACGGGACATCCGAGAACAGTTCAGGAAATGAGTGAATTACATCTTTTAGCTCAACCTGCTGGGAAAGCGAAAGATGAGTTAGGCTGTCATGTAAATTTTTCATTGCTTCCGAATTGCACAATCGGGGGGTCGTAGGAGGACCCACAGCAGAGGCGCGACAGGACACATCAGGGTCCTCAGGTGGAGAACCACGGTAGTGGCCACAACCCCTGACTGAGAGGGGCAGGAGTCTCTAGCACAGAACAACTTAAGGCGGTTGATGTGACAAACCTTGGTTTTCCAGCGCATCAGAGGGGTCTTTATAACATGGTTGCTGTCATCTAATTTTGGCACAACGTCAAAGGGGCCCTCAAACTTTGGAGATAGCAATGTATCCATAGTGAGATTCAAGGACTTGGTCTCCTACTTGGAGATCTCTAGAGCGAGACTTTAGGTCAAAACGAGCCTTCATGGAGGCTTTTGCCGTCCTCAGATGCTGCTGGGCTAATTGGTTAGCTTCTTTAGGTCTTCTCTGAAAGGTGTTTACATAAGAGGGTAAACTGGACCCAGCCGGAGGAACAGGCCAGAGAAACTTTTCCTTTAAAGCCTTCAGCGTGCCTCTAGGTCCATGACCAAACACTAGTTGATGCGGGCTGAAACCAGTAGAATCCTGTACGGCATCCCTTGCGGTAAACAAAACAAAGGGAAGACCTTCTTCCCACGAGCGGCCCGAGGAAACGCAGTGCTTCCGTAGCATAGTCTTTAAAGTTGGGTGCCATCTTTCTATCGCACCCTGACTTTCGGGATGGTAACTAGACGAGGTTACATGTTTAATCTTCAGTGTTTTTGCTACCTGGGAGAAGATCCACGACGTAAAATGTGTCCCTTGATCTGATTGTATGACCTTGGGCAACCCGAAAACCGAAAAGAACTCAGTTAAAGCTTTTATTACATTTTTGGTTGAAATGGAGGGTAGAGGAATAGCTTCCGGGAAGCGAGTTGCAGAACACATGAGGGTAAATAGATATTTGCGTCCAGACCGGGATGGAGGAAGAGGCCCCACGCAGAATAACAATATGATCGAAGGGCGTAGAACCCACCGGAGTTGGGCACAAAGTTACAGGTTGAACCTTTGATTCAGGTTCCCTACTGTCTGACAAGTAGCACAGCTACGACAAAATTCAGAAACACTTTGTTTCAGACCGGGCCAAAAGAAGTGGCGTAGGATAGCATTATAGGTTTTGTTAATCCCTAGGTGGCCAGACCACTCGCTTTCATGGGCCCGATTGAGAATATGAGGACTAAATTACTTATTTCAACAAACTGTTAAAATGCACAGGAATGCAGGAAATTTGCTTTTCACTGTTTAAACTGATAAAAAAGAAACTTAGGCAGAAAAAGAAATACATTTGGTTGCTTTCCCCTGCTGAGTAAACAAAGCCTTTGTGACACATTTTAGTGTTCACTCTAAATTGTTGCAAAGACTGTAAAATGTCCTGCTCAACCACCCTTTCTGATGTCTTACAAGCTTCTCACACAGTTGAGCTCCTTCTTCAATTTCGTTTTGCCTCTAAGGAAGTATCGAGTGTAACCCCATTCCAAGGGTGCGACATGACCGATGCAGCAACGTCCGCTCCGTAGCAGGTTCTGTTAGCCGCTACCTAACAGTTTTAGAAATGGTGTTCTTAAAACAAGTTAAGCCAACAGCATTAGTGGTTAATCCAGTCTTTGCTGCTTTAATTCCCACCACCCAACACACAGTCTGAAAAACATCCTGCTACTTGCACAAGACAAAACAGGAATGTTGAAAGCAGACCGGATTTGCATTAGGAAGACAAATTCTAAATGCTATGCTTGAGGGAATAAAGGATGAAAATGCTAATTGTAGAGAAACAGGGATGCTGAGAAAATGGAATCTAGAGATCACTGTGCAAATATCAATAAGACATTTCTAGATGTGCCTGCCACTTGCTGCAGATGGTTTTAGGAGTTATCCTCTAAATGCAGATGCATTACAAAGAACCAGTAACCAGAAACAAAATTAGAAAGTTCGGGAATCGTGGAGAATTAAAACTGGGTTTGGGACTTTTCCATTTGCTCTTTGACCAATTGCAAATGAGAGAAATGTTTCCTGAATCATGGAGGCAGCTTGATGCAGACAGAGCAAGAGTTCTTTGCAGGATCGTGGTTGTCCTAGAGCTGTGCTTTTCTGGACAGGAGTGTTCTCTCTTTATCTGTTGGAGCCACTCTCCCAGTTTGTTCATTTTCAGAAGCAGATGTGTACATGCTAATTCTTTCAGGGATAAAGTGAGTAACACACCCACACTTAGCCTAAAGTTCAACTTGCAGCAAGGCAGGGATCAGTGTTTTTCAGTGTATTGTGCTTTTAGACAGGTTTCAGTGGGCCACTGAAGGTTCAACTGTAGCTGAATGTGGTTCGGTCCCAGCTCCCTGCAAGCCACATGCCAGAGTACCACTGGTAAAGGGACTGAACCTTATAAGTTGTCCCCCAGGAGCTAGGGCTGGGCAACGCCGATCCTCGAGGGCCGCTATCCAGCATGTTTTAGTTGTTTCCCTGCTCACCACGATTGATTTAAAAGTTGAATCACCATCATCAAGGTCTGCAGAAGCCTGTTAATCACCTGCTGATTAAAATCAGTGTGTCAAAGCAGGGAAACCACTAAAGCATGTTGGAAAGTGGCCCTCCAGGACCAGGATTGCCCACCCCGCTATGCAAATGTCTGGCAACTGACACACACACACACACACACACACACACACACACACACACACACACACACACACACACACACACAGTTGCTGCCAGAAAGGTGAAGCCAGGGCAAAATGACCTGCCCTCCAGAGTCTGGTTCCCGTGTAACTCCCGTTCCATCCCTGTACAAAAACAGGATGATTGCCTGATTTATTTTAACAAACAAAAATTCTCTGCTCATGTTTTCATTTGTTGACTTCTGTAATTCACAATTCTTACCTTGATGTTGTTTAAATAAACATTTTACAATAAATTAGGTTTAAAGTTGCTATTTAATGCACAAAACTTTTACTTTAAAAACTGGTGTTTGTGCAGGTGAGATGGTGCAACCTTCAGCACCACATTCCAACTCTGGTTTAAAAAGTACAAAATAATAGAGCATGTGAGGGCCATAAAAGAAAACAATGGCTTCCATTCTCAACGACGTAAGGTGGAGAGACTTGTTGAGGAAGTTGGTTTTCTAAATCAAAATGTTCTTGCTGATAATACCTGAAAAACTTTGATAAAACTTCAAAAGTTTCTTTTTATTTCTTTTGTTTTGTTAAACCAGACAAATGTCCTGGAAAAGCCCAGAAAATTAGACACACTCTCCAACTGTTTTAAAACTCGTAACATGGTTTTTAGTTAAGAATTTTGTCTGCGACCCATGGGATCGTAAAAGTTTTTCTCCACCTCTCCACCACCTCTGCTGATCAAGTCTGGTCTCTGTGGTCACCAAGGACAGTTTCTGTATAACAACCTCACTTATCTGACTCTTTGGTTCTCTTCATCACTTCTGGATGTACCTCACACATCTGATTTAATATAATTTCATGCTAAACTACCAACACTGAATATAAGACTAAAATACACAAAAAGAGTAAATTTATTGTAATAAAATCTTCACATTTCTGAGTGTTTGTGCTGAAGAAGAAACTTTGTAAACAAAGTCTGAATTTTTTAGAGATTGTCGGACTGGTTTCTGGTTTCACCAGACCTGGAAAGGTCAAGGACAACACCTAAAGTAATAAGAAAAGGGTAAAAACTATTTCAGTAGAGCCTGTTCTGGAGAGGCTGCTGGTGAGCACGACAAGGCATTTGCTTAGGTCAATGACTCGTTATAATTATACGTTAAGGGAGAATCAAAAGGTGTGTTAGGGTGTGCTCACTTATTTTATGAATACTTCGACAAGAAGACGAGTAAGGTTTTCTCATGATGCTGCAAAACAGGAGCACACACCCAACCAGTGAGGTCACTAATGAAGTATAAAAAGAGAAGCGAAGCTTCAGACTTTTCATTCACAGTCCAGAAGAACACACCTGAGCATCACAATGAAGCTGCTTTTTTCTTTGACTCTCATCTGGACGCTCGCCTGCACAGGTAAAAATGATACTTTCACATTTGTTTCTACTTGTAAGTTGTTTTATTTTACTCGTAATTCACTTCAGAAAAAGAATTCTAATAGAATTTTCTGTAATTGTATGAGATCTAAAAATAAGATTCAGCCATGTGAATCATTTTAAGCAGATAATGCTAAATGTTCTGAAAATCTGGTCAGCTTAACTATTTTTCTCGGTTACAAAACAAATAAAAAAACGGGACATCAGACTAAATTGTCATAAAAAAGATTGAATTTTCTCCTTGGTTAAGCTACCGGTACTCCCTTACACGTACTTTGCCATGAAACCTGTGTTGTATCTGGTTGGAGTTACAATGATTTTTTGGTTTATTTATTTATTATATTTTTAGCCAAAGCCCTGCAATGTCAAAGCTGCTCAGATCAGGCGTGTTCATCCACAGTATTGCAGACATGTGCATCGGAAACGATGTGTATTACTGCTAATATTCAAGGTACACTTCTTACGTTTTTATACATAATTCAGTACTTGTGTGGAAATATTTTATCAATTTTAAGTCATTATTAATAAACTATGTTGACTTTACAGCCACTTCAGCTGGATCAACAGGAACACAAATCTACAAGGCTTGTGCAAAATCCTCTCTGTGTCCAGCTGTAGGCAGTTCAACCTTTTCAACTGAAGTTGCCGGTGCAGGTGCACTTGCATCTGCTGAATGCTGCAACACTGACGGCTGTAACTCGAACACGCTAGCTCGTATGTTTCAACAAACAGAAATAAAAAAGTTTTGTGTTTTTCTCTTTTCTTTGTTTTGAAAACTTGTTTTGTTTTCTTGTGTGTTTTAGCTCCCACTGCTCAAACCACTAATGGCATCCAGTGCATATCTTGCAGCAGCACTGGGACTTGTTCTCCATTGTCTTGTAAAGGACCAGAGACGAACTGTTTTTCTGCAACTGGTGAGTTTTCCCAATCAGTATCTTGGGGAAGAAAACTTCCCTTCCTTGACTCTATTCCTTTAAAAAATTGTCGAATTAAGAATCTTCTTCCCACCCCCCAGTTACCAGTGGATCTAGCACAGTTCCACTGCTCGGCTGCATCTCTCCAAATACATGTGCAGCTGCTGCAAGTTTGGGAAGCCTTCCCTTTATGTCAAATGTTGGGACCATCACAAGTGGACCAAGCTGCTGTGGAAGCAGTTTGTGTAATAGTCCAACAACCACAGCACCACCAACTACAACACCAACTACTACACCAACCACAACTACTACTTCAACTACAGCTCCACCAACTACAACACCAACTACTACACCAACCACAACTACTACTTCAACTACAGCTCCACCAACTACAACACCAACTACTACACCAACCACAACTACTACTTCAACCACCACACCAACAACTACAACTACAACACCACCAACCACAACTACTACTTCAACCACTACACCAACCACAACTACTACTCCAACCACTACACCAACCACAGCTGCTACTCCAACCACTGCATCAATCACTACAAAACCAATATCTGCCACCACAGCAACCACCACCAGTGATGCATCTAATGTACAAATGGGCATTCTCAACCTGCTGCTGGGACTTTTTATCTTCATGCTCTAGTTGATTACAATGATAATGTGAGGGTTGATTTAAAAACCATCTAGAAAAGCTTGAATTATTCTGGGTAATCTGTGCTAAACTTGTTTCCCATTTTTGTTCTCTGAACTCAGTGATATTAGTTTTATCTTTGTTGCAAATAATTTAAATGTTATTCTAAATTAAAATTATTCATCAGTAAGTTTTTATGTTTACCTGACTTTTTCTAATTTTCTGCAAGCATATTTCATTCTATAAATTAAAATAATTCATATATTTTCTGAAATCTCACCACTGTATTATATGTTTTGTTGAAATGTATATTAATCTACTTACTATTAAGAGTAGTGTCTATGATTCGGAAATCTTACGGGTGCTTTTGTAGTAAACAAGGAAGACAGAAGTTTCTGATGAGTGATGCAATAAAGTGAAACATTTTTCAATTGTGTTTCAATAAACATTCATGATGCGAATTTAAAATGCCATTCTTAAAGCCAGACAATTTGAAATGCTAATGGCCTGCTGTTTTGGGGGTACAGCAGGGTACTGTTTCAGGTTTGCTTCAGTTTGTGATAGAAAAACTTTTTCTCTGGAGCCAATCAGTAGCATTTTGTGCAACAAATGATAAATGGCCTGTACTTGTACAGCGTCTTTGAGAGTCAGAGGACTCTAAAGCGCTTTAGATTACAGCAGTATCTTATAAATATACATCATATAATGTATATAATTTAGATGACAACAACCCCCTTCCCATCCCCACCCCCAGCAAAATATCATTGAAAAGATACAGAACAAATAAGACACTCATCTAAATAACATTGAAATTTGGTTGGAAGCTAAAGAGTAAAAAATGTATACAAAGCAGAAAAGCCTGAATTTTTGCTCTTTGAAGAAAACTTGGATTGACAGAAGCCCAGTTGCTGTTTTTTGGACTATTTAATCACTGAGCAATCTGAAACAGCCATACGAAGTTGGGTGATTGCGGACAAGTATTTTACCAACAAACTCTACTTGGAAAAAATGTCAGGTTTCACTGGTTTCTTTACAGCCATTAAATTGGGTTTTCTGTACTTTGAATAAGTAAAAAGTAATTAAAAATGTAGCGTGTTTAACTACATACTAGAATCAGCACTGTTTGCTATCAGCTTTGTTAGATTCTGAGAAAAGATCCAAACGAGTTAACAATGAAGCTTCTATCATATATACCGTAAATCCCCTAATACAGGCCGGTATTCAATTAAAGGCCGGGTCTCCAATTTTGGCCGGTGTCGGAGTCAGCGGAGGTAAATAATGGCCGGTCTCTTATTGTGGCCGGATGGAATGTGGTAACAAGCAAGTATGAGCGTCCCAGCGGCAGGGTTATAGTCCCCAAATCAACCAGCAGGAGGCAGTGGTAACAAGCAAGTATGAGCGTCCCAGCGGCAGGGTTATAGTCCCCAAATCAACCAGCAGGAGGCAGTAGAGGTTCACGCAGACCTTTATTAGGCTTTTTCTTCAACGCTTTGTAACGCTACAGACACGATCCTCTATCACGCTCCTACCACACAGAGTCACGGTGTCAGTTAACCATGCTAATTCAACCCGCTCCACAGAACACACATCACCTTCCCTGTGGCTTACATAACACTCACACAACACGCAAATCAGCACATAGGAACTAGCAGAACGATAGGAAACACATATAACACAATACCCAGAATGCACCTGGCTTACAACCCCAGCCAGGTCATTACACTATCAAGTTCAAAGAGAACGTGCTGATTATGCTGCAGAACACTCTGGAGAGCAGCAGTAGGGGGTGTATGAACTAGTCAACTTCACTATAGTGACTTTTTATGCCTGTCGTCGACTAGTCGCTGTCACGTGATAATGACCGGCAAGATGCAGCCCTCGGAAAAGACAGCAGCCTGCTGTCAGCAGGTGACAAGCTCCTGCGCTCGGGGGGGTGGGGGGGGGCAACGCGCTGTGCCAGACCGTAGGTACTGACACGCGATCGTTCATGTCGGTTCATTTCCTTTAATGTTTTCTGTCTTTTATTTGCGCCTGATGTGTATCGCTGCTGTGGAGCGGGGCGCATCAACTTGTCGGTAGATCTGCCTCCTGAGCACGGCCACAGTAACAATCAGGTGTCGCCACCTCAAAAACTAATTTAACACGCGATCGTTCATGTCAGTTCATTTCCTTTAATGTTTTCTGTCTTTTATTTGCGCCTGATGCGTTTCGCTGCATGCTGTGGAGCGGGGCGCTGCGCGCATCACCTTGTCCTCCGTCGCACTGATCACTGATACGGCCGCCAAACAGCGAGCGCTCCGCTGTTTTTGCGGTCGGTAGATCTTTTAGAACTGCAGTTCAAAGGTAACTCATGAGGTGAATATATATGAACCCAGGTAGCAGTTTTTCTTTAGGATTGAGAGGAGATGCAGGAAGATAATAAACAGGCAGGACAGAAAAATAGTCAAATAAAAACAAGTTAGTTTTTGTACCTGGTGGTTGCAACAAACAGACACCACTGAAGGTAATCAGAAGTGAGGAACAGAAAAT
>SSNQ01000241.1:3780-20273 GCA_006942095.1 Nothobranchius kuhntae | reverse complement strand
TCTCTTTAGGATTGAGAGGAGATGCAGGAAGATAATAAACAGATACAGGACAGAAAAATAGTCAAATAAAAACAAGTTAGTTTTTGTACCTGGTGGTTGCAACAAACAGACACCATTGAAGGTAATCAGAAGTGAGGAACAGAAAATGAAATAATTATTTTAATGTTTAGAGCAGCAGGAACTCCGAAAGGCTGCAGGCGCATCAGTGAGTTTGCGGCCGCTGCGTAGGGGGAGGGGGGGAGGGGGCTGAAGCAGAAACTACCGTTGTTAAAAGAAATGTGTTTAACTTTGAACATGTGAGCGCAATTTTAATTGTCAAAAACTCCAGCAAACCATTAGTTCATTTTGCTCAAATAGAAATAGAGGCCTGCCTTTAATTCTGGCTCTCCTTCCAATAAAGGCCTGGAGCTTGATGAGCTTGAGTCAAATACAGGCCCGGGCCTGTATTAGAGGATTTACGGTATATTTTCTATTGACTGTTTGATAAAGTAACAAAAACAATTTTATCATTTTATTTTTTTCCCCCAGTCGGTACATGACATTTATCATTAATATGCCCAGCTTTCCTGCGGGAGTAGCTATCAACACATATTGTGACATTTAATAGACCTAAATGCTGTTTTTATGGGAAAGTATTCTTAGTATTCTGAATACAGTACCAAGATTAAACAAAGTAATGGAATACATTCCAGAATACATTTTAAAGCAAGTATTCAGTATTCTGAAACTAAATACATTTACAGAGTATTCTCCCCAACACTGCCTGTGCTGATGGCCGCAGGGCGAACACATTCTCCCCCAGTCTCACTTCGCTTCCTGTCGGTCAGGAAGTCAGTGATCCACCTGCAGATGGGATCAGGCATGCTCATCTGAGACAATTGGTCTTGGAGGAGGTCTGGGCAGATTGTGTTAAAGGCAGGGCTGAAGCCCACAAACAGGACCCTGGGTTAGGTACCTGGGGAGTCCAGATGCTGCAGGATGAAGCATAGAGCCATGTTGATGGCCTCATATACAGACCTCTTGGCTCTGTTTGTAAACTGCAGGTGGTCCAGGAGGGGGGCTGTGAGAGTCTTGTGTTCGAGGAGATCCAGGTGCTCAAATGGCTTCATGACCACAGATGTCAGAGCCACAGGTCTGTAGTCATTGAGTCCAGTGATCCTTGGCTTCTTGAGGAAAAGGACTACCGTGGAAATCTTGAAGCAGGCAGGCACATGACTGTTACATCTCCTGCAATGAGAGACACCACACACCCATCTGACAAACGTATTTTGCTGTGCCAGTGCGACCAGCTTATTGGCTGCTTCGGATGTCTATGCCCACGCCCCTCTGTCACTATTGGTCTGGCTTTGTGTAGCCTGTCATGATCATGAGTTGCTGCACCTATGGGTGCAGCATAAAAGGCTGTTTGGTGCAACTCCAAAGTAGTTGAGACTGATAGGGATATCTCCTTGATAGCTCCTGCATGTGTGGCAGTTGGTGAGGCCTTTCAGGGGTGGATTGTAAAGTGCAGATACTCTAAAACAACTCTGGGTTGGCTCAGTCCTTTCCTCACCTAGCAGTTGGGTTACAAAGCAACCTAAATTAGTTAATTTTTAACCCAGCTCTCTTTACTGTGTTGGGAGTTGAAAATGCTGATAAACACGGGGCCCAGCTCATCAGCACAGTGCTGAGGTACACTATCAGGGTCTGGGGCTTTCCATGCACTCAGATTCTTGAACTACTTTCTTACATCTACTTCAAGAACGCAAAAGGTTGTGGTGGAGGTATGTGATGTGAAGTCCTCACCTGTCTACCCCACAGTCAGTTAGACTCCAGCTACTATCATGGGCAAGACCAAACAGGTGTCAAAAGACACTAGAAGCAAAACTGGACCTTGAAAAGGCTGAAAAGGGCTACGGGGCAATTACCAAGCAGCTTGGTGAAAACAGATCAACAGTTAGAGCAATTTTTAGAAAATGGAAGAGGCTAAAGACAACTGTCACTGCCTCAGACACGGGCTATATGCAAGATCTCAGCTCGTGGGGTATCACTGATAAGAAAAATGAAGAATCAGACCAGAACTACACAGAAGGAGATACTTTTCTCTTTTTGGAGTATTTTTCCTGTCCAATCGCACAATTTAGTGGTTGATAAGCATATCACGCGAATAATTTATCTTTCCGTTTTTTTTAAGATGGCGACTTCACATTTCTTGTTAATAAATGTGCTTCTGTAGCTGACAAACAGAGCTAAAACACGTTGTTTTGCAAGTGTTTTCACGTTGTGTCCTCGTATTTATATTTTAGAGACTCACTTACCCATGAAAAGTTCATCAACTCTGCATCAGCTGAGGTATTCGTTAAATTTAAAAGCACTTAAGCGGTAGTCTAACGCCATTTGTTAGTTCTGGTCAATACTCTGCTTCCTTTTGCATGGAGCTCTGTGGGGCAGGGGCGTGCTTAGTAAAAAATAAATAAAATGATGTATCACTACATTATATCACAGTAAATGATGAGACAATCACTTTTACGGACTTCTGAAAAATCACACAATTCTTGAAAGGAGAAAACTCCGGAAAGATACTTTAATGACATGAAGAGAGCTAGGACCACATTTTCAAAGGTCACTGTTGGTAGCCTACACAATGCTGTCATGCATTGTATGGAAAGATCCCCTGCTCAAGTCATCACATGTCCAGGCCCAGCTGAATTTTGCCCATGATCATCTGGATGATCCAGACAAGGCATGGAATGGGTAAACCAAAGGTGTTGTGGTGCCACAGACCCCACCTGACAATTGCACACGCCCACCCTCACACTCACACATAAACACATCCAACCTAAAGACCCCCAAGAGTGCACGTCATACACCCACTCACACACTCTGGTCCGGGTACAGCTGCACTGCGGGCATGACCATTCCTGGAAGGAGATGGCCCAGCTCTTACTGGGGTAATGATGAGCAGGCAACCCCGCCCAACGCAGGGCGAAGCGACCCACTACCCCAGACCCCAACCAGACGGCCAGCTCCCTCTCCTAGCCTCCAGCCCCGGGCAGTGAGCTGAGAATAGAGGTGTGAGAAGACCTCTAGTCTCCCTCTTTTAGGGACAGAATTGGTTTTATGAGAATTTGACTCAGTAGTAGACAAAGGGTTAAAACTAGATTTTGCCCCCAACGTGGGTGTAACAATTTAGAAGTTGAAAATTTGTTTTTAATAAATGAATTAAAATTTATGTGGGAAAGCCAGTGATAGTTTCAATAAATACAATTTCAGATCATATTTAAATTGTTTCTTTAACAAATTTTTACAAAATCCGAATACATTCTCACCTTGACTGACTGATGAAACTATTCTCTAAATTATACGACACAGGTCAATGGCACAAAATCTACATCTCTACAAGATGATCCAACCTATGTTTGAATTTTATAACATAAGAAACTGATGAAGCCAAAGTACAAAATTAAAAAATCCAACCAGCTGGTTTGCACTTTTACACGGAGGGCAGGGCCAAGAACAAGCTCAAAGACAAATTGGGAAAGCCGGTTCTAGATTCCATCATATTGGTATGTAAATAATATTTGTATTGTGAACCATTCCACCTAATACCATATTGACGTGCTGAAAAGGTGTGTCAAGGTGTGTTGTCTTATTGTCAGGATATTTTGACAAAGACAGGTCGGCTTTTGAATTATGACGCGGGTATGTGCTAACACACCCAGTCACCCAGGCAGTATATAAGATGTAGTGAAACCCTGAGATCTTAGTTTGAAATTATCTACAGAACTCTCCTGAGACAATGAAACAATGAAACAATTATTTTCTCTAACTCTCGTCTGGGTGCTCACCAGCACAGGTAACTCCACTTGTGATTTTGTAACCATTTCTGTTGATAGAAATATGCTCAAAGGTGGATTTCTTTGTTGTTGTAAAGTTTAAAATGTTGAAATATTAAATTTGTATTATTCACCAAAGTGTGCAGTATTTCATTTGATGTTTCAGATTTTACTATTTTATTTCAGAGTCATTCCAAGTATTAATTGTAGACATCTGCAATTTGCAAAGATTTTTAGATACTTTCTTATCAACAGTATCAAATACATCAGTGATTGTAGAAATGCAAATTGCTCCCTAAACTTCATCCCAGAATTTCCAATGAAATTCTAATTATTAGGGGGAAATATGATGGACTTGTAGTGAAATAGGTCAAATATTAAAAATGACATTCTGGGATCTTACTACCATGTTAACCTCCTGAGACCCTGCGTCCATATGAGGACATTGGCTTCTTGCACTAGATAATTTTATTCTTTTCAATTTAGACCTTTTTAATTATTTAGAAACATTTGATATTGAATTAAAGTCAAACATATCTTTTATTTATGTTTGCTCTAGGAAACCTGTCATTTTTGTAATTTTATTTTATTTTACATCACACCAAACAAATCCAGTTGTGGAAGCTATACTGTTAAAGCCTTTTCTGTGTTGACTAATGTTGATTAGCTATGTAGATGGGATTTGCTTCAAAAACGTAAGGAGGTGTAAAGAAAAATTGAACCAATTCTTTCTGAAAGTTTAACATTTCTCCAGTGGTGCAGGAGTAAATAGTACATATTTGGTCAGAATACAGCACTGACGACCGCAAATGCAGAACTGCATTCTGTACTGCTTCAAAATGTGGTTGAATGATTGTGAAACTGACACACAACTCTACTGTGCTGACTGAGTTTGACTAGCCATAGCTGCCATATTGCATTCCATTTCAAATGGAGAGAGAGAGAGAGAGAGAGAGATCAAATTCAAGCCTCCTTACAAGGTTCTAACACAGTATAGCTAGAAATGTATTGTTATGTTTTAATAGAAATAAATAATTAATAAAGATAAATAATTAAAAAACAATATGGGTTTAACAACCAACCAAAATTACAAAAAAATTACATTCTTCTCATAAATTCTTGATTAATTCTGTGGATTTTTTAGTGACAGTTTAGAAACTTCCAGGGGGGAAAAAACTGATGAAATTGTGTTTCTCTTATTTGCAGCTGGAGCCCTGCAGTGCAACACCTGCACAGATCAAGCATGCTCAACCACGATACAGAAGACATGTACCACAGAAACGATGTGTATAACAGCTTCCATTACAGGTACTTTTTCTGTGTTGCTTTATATGACGCAGTATTTATATAGAATTATTTTGTACATTTTAAATTAAATTCTCTAACTGAATGGGGCAGCAGCAGCTTAGGAGGTAGAGCAGGTTGTCCAGTAACTGAAATGTTGCAGGATCAGTCCCAGCTCCTGGCAAGGAAATGCTGCTGGCGTGTCGTTGGGCAAGACACCTAACCAGGGTTCGAATTACAGGGGAGCTAAGGGGAGCCCACTGTTGTGAGATTGGGGGGTTAAATTATGACCAGTAAGATGTGATGATTCTATATAAATATAGAATATCAAGCTGATTGATCTTTGAATGTTTAACCAGAAGAATCTAGGATTTTTTGCTTATTCAGGGACCATAAACACACTTCGTATTAATTCAGACAGAGTCAAGTATATACTTAAAAATAAACTTTATTTTCAAGACTAATTATAATAAATGACAAGCTATGAATGATATGTGATGAGTGTATGATGGAATGGTGATGTGTGATGGAATGGTAGATGTATATCCGAACCTTTGTATCTGGAAGAAAACTGTGAGTTCTGGTTGTAAAAGAATTTGGTCTGCTATAAACTAGAGTTGATTATTAATATAACAACATCAGACGCAATCTGTTGAGTCTACAAACCCTGATGGAGACCCACGTTGTAGATCCGGAATGTCAGGAAGTCTGGTGGACCCCAAGGCACCGAGGTTCACAGAATAACTGCAGCGCGACCAGACCGGTCTCGAGTTATCTCCAGGTCACAACAGGCATGAAGGTTGGTTGCGTCTAAGACAGATGGACTCTGAAGTAGAGCCCTGCACGGGCCTAAAATCTGAGCCCGTGTCCGGCCCGGCCCGGCCCGAGGGGGTGGAGCCCCAGCCCGACGCGGTCCGAAAAGGTTTTCAGGATTCTCTGGCCCGGCCCGAGCCCGACTTTTTTTTAACCAACTAAATGAAAACAAAGTGCGTCAATCCTGACCAATGTGTTAAAAGATGTGCAGGATCCGATCAATTTGTTTTTCCCCCATTTACCGTCACGGAGATAACGGCACAGGCTCTGGTGGTAATCAAGTTAAATTTTATCTCTTTCCAACAATTTTCACAAGAAAACAAAACAGTCAAAAGCAGGGCTTGTGTTGTATTGACCGGATAGTTCCCGTATTTGACGGTTTATTTTGACGGAGAAAGAATAGAAAGAATTACCCCGACGCATTCCATTTTCCATTCCATTCCATTTATTTGACAAAGCACATTTAAAAACAGCATGTGAGCTGACTAAAATGCTGTACAGGGGTAAAAACATATAAGGTTAAACGAATAATATATAAGAATAAAACAACTAGAGCATAGCACAAAGAACCAACCAAGAGAAGTCAACAAAATCAGTTAAAGAACAGTGTAAATAAACCATTGATAAAATAGCTAGGCAGTAAAAGCAAGGGAATAAAAGTAAGTCTTTAAGTGAGACTTAAAAACCCCAATGGAGGAGGAGAGTCTGATATTCAGCGGGAGATCATTCCAGAGTTTCGGAGCGCAGACAGAAAAAGCTCGTTCACCACGAGTTTTGCAGCGTTGACGGGGAAACTGTAGTAGGTGTAGGTCACCTGAACGGAGAGTCCTGCCTGGCACATAAGGAGTGAGTGTCATGGTCTGCGTCTCTATATTGTGTCTTTTGGTTGTAGGTCCTCATATTATCCCTTCAGGTCCGGTGTTTCATTTAGTCATCCTCAGCCTCCTCCAGTCTGTAGCCCCAGCCTTGTCCCCAGCTCAGTGTGTGTGTGTGTGTGTGTGTGTGTGTGTGTGTGTGTGTGTGTGTGTGTACGTGTCCTGCCCAGTTGGTGTTTGTGTGTGTGTGTGTGTGTGTGTGTGTGCGTGTCCTGCCCAGTTAGTGTTTGTGTGTGTGTATGAGTGTATATGTGTGTGTATTATGTCCTCCTCCAGACAGTTTGTGTGAGCCTTTCCCTCAGTCTTTAGGTTTAAATATTGTATTTTAGGGTTATCTGCCATTCTCTGTTCTGTTTCCCCATTTAGATTATTATCGTCACCTGCCTTCCCTCCAGCAGCTCACTCCGCACACCTGCTGCCTGTTTTCCTGGTTGCCTCTCCCAGTCTATTTAAGCCCTGTCTTGTCTTTGTCTTGTGTCGGTCCATTAATGTTTGTTTGTAATCCTGTCAGTCTCGTTCTCCCTTTTGGATTATTAGTTTTTTGGTCTTCTTGTGTTCTCTAGAGTTAGTGGATTTTGGCGCCCTGCCTTGGATTTATTTTTGTTTTTGCTCACCTTAAAATAAAGGATTTTTATTTATTCAACCATCTGCCTTGTGTCATCCTGGGTTTCTGCATTTTGGGTCCAACCATCCCCTCACCGTGACAGTGAGTAACTTGGATATGTAAGGTGGTGCTAAGCCATTCAGCGACTTAAAAACTAACAATAAAATTTTAAAACGTATACAGTAGTGCTCAGGAAGCCAGTGAAGTCTTGCTAAAATTGGAGTGATGTGCTGCCGACGGCCAGTATTGGTCAGAAATCTTGCTGTCGTATTTTGTATCAGCTGAAGGCGAGATAATGCGGCTTTTGAAATGCCAAACAGAATTGCATTGGAGTAGTCCAACCTTGAGGTGATGAAAGCGTGAATGGTTGTCTCGAGGTGGTGCCGATTCAGAATGGGTTTTAGTTTGGAAAGATGTCTCAGCTGATAAAAACATGATTAAACCATGTGATTAACATGAGGGTCCATTTTTAGAGCCACATCCATTTTAATTCCAAGATTAGCAATTGTTTGACTAATTTTAAAAGGAAGAGCAGAAAAGTCAGGAGCAGAGGAAGACGAGCCATTCGGAGTAAAAACAATAAATTCGGTCTTAAAATCATTCAGCAGCAGAAAATTTGCTGACAGCCAGTCTTTAACCTCACTCAGGCAATCAAGGAGCGGCTGGATGGAGGTAAAAGTCTTCAATGGAACATAAATCTGGCAGTCGTCCGCATAAAGATGAAAGTTAATGTTAAACTTCCTGAAGTTTAGTCCCAGTGGAAGAATATAAATGCTAAATAAAAGGGGGCAGAGGATAGACCCCTGTGGCACGCCCCAAGGAAGAGCAGCAGAGGGAGATAAACAGCCGTCCATTCTAACTCTAATAGACCTGTTGTCAAAGTAGGAGCAGAACCAGTCAAGCGCGGATCCCTTAATGTCGACCAAATTCTCAAGGCGGGACAATAAAATGTCATGGTCAGCCGTGTCAAATGCAGCTGAGAGGTCCAACATCACCAGGGCAACATGGGAACCGGAATCAGTGGCTAAAATAATATCATTAAAAACCCTGATGTGAGCAGATTACCAGACTGAAATTTATCCAAGACCCCAAAATTGTTCAGATGTGGCATAATGTGATTATAAACAGCCTTTTCCATCACTTTTGACAAGAAGGGGAGCTTTGAAATGGGGCGAAAGTTCCCGAGGTCAGTTGGGTCTGAAGGCTGGAGTTAATAATGTTGAGCACATGAGGGGCTACCACTGGAAGAACCTCCTGGAAGAGTCTGGCTGGTACAATGTCATCAGGACATCCTGATGGCTTCATGGAAAATATTAATCTCTCCAAGGCAGGCAGTGTGATCGGCTCAAAATGGTCAAAGCATCTGGTACAAACAGATACGGGTAGCAGAACATCTCCGGGGGAGATGATTAGACTCCTAGTATTGGAGACTTTGTCTAGGGAAAAACTTAAAAATTGGGAGCAAAGATCATCTGTGATTGCAACCGTAGGAGAGTCATCAGTGGACAAAACTGCATTTAGCGTTTTATATAAAACCCTCTGGTTCCCAGAATGGGTAGTAATAATGCTGGCGAAGAATTTATTTCTAGAATTCCTGACTGCTTTCTGATATTCATCTAGTGCATTTCTAAAAAGCTCAAGGGTAATGGATAGTTTATCCTTCTTCCATCTGCGTTCACACCTTCTGCATAATCTTCTGAGTTCATGTGTGTGAGAGTTTAACCAAGGGTCAGATTTTGGCTTAGGGCGTCTAACCTTTAAAGGAGCAAAGGTATCCATCACCATGAGACAGGCTGAGTGAAAAACACACAAAGCATCATCTGGATTGGTGTAAAATAGGGTGGAGGCCGGCAGTTCAGTGAAAGAAGCACAAAATCTATCAGCTGTAGCCGGGGTAATAACCCGTGTCTGGCACAGCGCCACATGCCTTTTATCTAAGCTCACCGGACTATCAAAATCAAACAAAACTGGAAAATGATCAGAAATGACAGTTTCGTCAACACACAAATTATTAACATTTATCCCATAAAACATCACTAAATCTAAAATATGAGACTGGTTATGGGTAGGAACCAACACAACCTGCTTAAGACTAAAAGAATCAAGTGTATCAGTAAAATCTTTCACAAGGGGCTTGGCAGGACAGCAAACATGAACATTAAAATCACCCATAATCAGGACTCGTTCGTATTTTGTTATTATTTGTGCCAAAAGTTCTGACCGTTCTTCAATGAAGTCCTTATTGAATTTAGGGGGGGCGATAAACAAGCACACATAGGACTGGAAGGGTATTACCCAGTTCGAACGTAATCAGTTCAAAACTGTTGATGATGGTTGGGAAGGACACCATCTTGCAGGGGATATTCGCTTTAAAAATAGTCAGCAATCCTCCCATGCAGGCGAACTGACATTTTATTCGTTACGCTCATTGCAGATGTAGCTAAGTCACTCAAGAAAAGATTCCCATCTGAACATCTGAGCTGGACACTGCTCAGCGCAGCTCGCTGTCAGCGCATATGTGCACAGCGAGCTGAAGTTGTAGATTGGCTTGGAGCATGTTGCAGAACTAGAGCGCATGCGGGAAGATTCCTCCCACTGAAGCGAGTGTTTTCCAAACCCTGTCTCTCAGAGAGACTTGTCACTTAGAAAATGTTCCCTGATTATGAAACCTTGGCTGAATGGTGCTTGTTCCTGTCTCCAATGTGGCGACACATCCAGGAGCCGTCTGTGGAGAAGCCCAGAATCTCACATCTTCAGCTCAGACAGCGCATATGATTACTCACAAGCGTGACCCAACCCGGTCTCACAGTAAGACTGGGTTGGGCCTGTTCAGGTTTACGCAGACCATCTTTACATAGAATTGACTTCCAGATATAAAATTAATTCAGTAAAATATAAAGCATTTTATTTAAATATCATTATTTTACAAGCACAGAGAGCCGCATCAGATGGATGGAAGAGCCGCGGGTTGCCGACCCCTGGTATAGTCTATAAAATGACATGTTGAGGACGCAAACTCAAGACATCTCTTTTATTGTGAGGTAATAATTTCTCCGAGTTTTGCGGTTGCGAGCGGGAGTAGACATGTACGCTGCAGGTGCGGGCGGGAGTGTAACACACGTTGCAGTTGCGGGCGGTAATGGTCAGAAATTCAGCGGGAGCGGGCAGGAGCGGGATGAAGGAAACAGTCCCGTGCAGGGCTCTACTGCTGCGTTTAAGTGTTTCATTTTTTTTAATGAATTTGATTAAAAATAAAGGCGCCCGGCCCGTGTCCGAGGTAATTACACAGTCATTGGCCCGAAGCCCGGCCCGACAGGCCGGGCTTCAGTGCAGGGCTCTACTCTGAAGGAGTCGTGCGGCTGTGTCACCTTGCAGCAGGTTTTTACTGTACGTCAAAGAGATGTTTCAAAAGAGGCTGGTTCTGAATTGGCCACTTTGGAGCGTCAGCTGGAAACTGAATAACTCGGGAAGTCATCCTAGTTTTTTGATCCACCATGTTATGACTCTGGCAAATCAGAATTTGACATGTTGTAGGTTTACCAAACATCCCTCAGAAACCACACCTTCATCAGATACAAAAATGTTGTAACTCTGTGAATAAATAATCTTTAAACATTATGTGAGATATGACCTTAACTGTAATTTATATCTTATATCTGAACATTGTGTATGAGTGTAGATAATGATTCACTTGTTAACTCAAACAGTACTGATCATAACATATAAATGTTTCATTGTAATAATAGTATTCATTTCAACTTCACTGAATTAGGCACAGATTATCCAAACATTATTATTATTATTCATATAACATCTGGTTCATTCAACCATATGATTTATTTAATGATTATTTAACTTATGAGTTGTAAATGTTCACTTTTCATTCAGTGTGGGAAATCCTGCAGTCCCATCAGAAGAAAGCTTTGTTTGGAGACACAGGCTGACAACCTTGTCTTCATGGAATGTCAACAAGCACTGCAGAATCTTCTGGGTGTTAGAAGATAGAGTAGCAGCTCCACTCAGATAGTGGAATTATGTCTATTGTTGACCGGCCACTATGTAGTCAATATATAGGTCAAAATTGACCCTTTCTGGATGTTACACCGGCACACCAAAATGGTTACGTCGGGCTTCCCTGGAAGCCCTCAACTCACACACTCAGGGGGAGCCCAAAAAAAAAGTTCTACTTCTATTACATTATTAATGTGGACTCTCTGGGATTCTTTTGAGCGGAGAGGATGCAGAGCGCTGATTGCTGTTGTGCTCCAGAAAGCTCACGGACACAGGAACATTCTCAAATTGTCGCCTTGCACCCCCCAAAAATGCACTTAACACACAATCGTTTTTGCCAGATCATATCCTCTTGTGCTTTTTGTCTTTCGGGCCTCATACGCTGCGGAGCGCATCACATGTCTTGTGCTCCGGTGACTCACCGGTGCGTCCAGCGTGCAGTGCACATTCTGCTATTTTTGCAGTAGGTAGATTCCTTTGATCTGCTTTGATCACAAGGAACTCAGGAGGTGAAAACATAGGACACCAGGCAGCAGGCTTTTTGTAGAATTGAGAGATGATGCAGGAAGAAAAGAGACCAACAGGACAGAAAAATTATAAGAAAACAAAACAAAGTTTTAAAATGTAGGTTGATTTATCCCACTACATGTTTTCAACTTCATAAAGCAGCTATCTACACTCACCTAAAGGATTTTTAGGAACACCTGTTCAACTTCTCCTTAATGCAATTATCTAATCAACCAATCACATGACAGTTGCTTCAGTGCATTTAGGGGCGTGGTCCTGGTCAAGACCATCTCCTGAACTCCAAACTGAAAGTCAGAATGGGAAAGAAAGATGATTTAAGCCATTCTAAGTGTGGCATGGTTGTTGGAGCCAGATGGGCCGGTCTGAGTATTTCAGTGTCTGCTCCGTTACTGGGATTTTCACCCACAACCATTTCTAGGGTTTACAAAGAATGGTGTGAAAAGGGAAAAACATCCAGTATGCGGCAGTCCTGTGGGCGAAAAGGCCTTGTTGAGGCTAGAGGTCAGAGGAGAATGGGCTGGCTGATTCAAGGTGATAGAAGACCAACTTTGACTGAAATAAGCACTCGTTAAAACCGAGGAACACAGCAAAGCATTTGTGAAGCCACAACACGCACAACCTTAAGGCAGTTGGGCTACAGCAGCAGAAGACCCCATCTCCACTACAAATAGGAAAATCTGGCTACAATTTGCATGAGCTCACCAAGATTGGACAGTTGAAGACTGGAAAAATGTTGCCTGGTCTGATTAGTCTCGATTTCTATTAAGACATTAAAATGGTAGAGTCAGAATTTGGCGTAAACAGAACGAGAACACGGATCCATCATGCATTGTTACCACTGTGTAGGCTGGTGGTGGTGGTGTAATGGTGTGACATTAGTAATTTACATTTAATTAAGGACCATAAGACATTAAAATTTCATATCTAGTATGAAATCCATCTTGCGGACACTGGGTTATTTAAATCAGAAGATTGGAACTTTTTCATGCAGGGATTTAGATAACACTTTGTATTAACTGAGAGACAAGAGAAGAGAGAGACCTTCAACCGTTTAAAGATGATTTATTACTAAATAATTTTAAACAATTTAACAAGACTAACTCTGCTAAAGATGGATGTTCTGTTTGAATGGGGTGTGAGATGGTTGGTGCATGTGAATGAGTGTCATTCAGAACCTTTGTATCCGGAGAGACAAGTCTGAGTGGGATGATGTTTTTCTCCTAACTGATCAGAATAGTTTCATAACCACATGAGACGGCATATTGTTGCATCCACATCCCCCCAGAATTGAGATATCTTTGACTCCTACCCTCTCCTGGGACCTCCTTTGATGATATAGATCTTCGTCTCCCCTCCCCCTGCCACACCTGGTGTGGGGTGTGGTGCCTTATTCTGCCTGAGTGTTCGTGGCTCCCGGGTCTGGGGGTTTAAGATCTTTGGAGCCTGCCTGGTCAATCCCGGTGGCTGCCTGGTGGGGTCTGGGTCCCTGGGTCTGCTGGGTCCTCGGCGGGGGTGATCGCCCCTGGGTCCCGGGTCGCTGGGTCCCGGGCTCGGCTGGCTAGGGGTTGGGAGGCGGCGGGCGGGACTGTGGGCTTGCTGCTGATATCTCCCGGGGCTCTGCCGGCTGCTGGTTGTGGCCCCCCGGGGCGATCCTCTGCGCCTCTCGAGGGGGGCAGGGACCTTTCTGGTTGCAGTCCCCTTGGGGTTCATGTATTCTGGGGCAGCGCCTGGATCTCTGGGACTTGGAGCTCCCCCCGTCTCCTACGCATCTTTGGGGGGCGGATCTGTGGTCCCTCGCACTCTCTATTGGACGCTCCTATAGAGAAACCTTACATAAACAAGCGCGTGTACACACACAGGTGCTCACATGGTGCTCTCAAAAGTAGGGGCTTGGGCACATTCAACACTTGTCTCAAGGCTGTCGTTGCCACTAAATGCACTGTTATTTATTATCGTGTGATTGTTCAGTTAAACAATGTTGATTTTCAGTGGCGGCTGGTGAAAAATATTTTTGGTGGGGCTGTGCTATTTTTTTTTATTTTTAAACAAACTTGTGCTTTCTGAGCTTTGTGCACAACTTCACTATTTCCTGAATTAAGCACAGCTCTTTTATTTCCTGTCTTACATCATTGGACAAACTGATTAATCCAGGTGTGTCTGACTATTGGCACGCTGCCATACAGACCAAGGTTGAAAAATACTGCATTAAATTGCACATAAAATAACACGACCATAAATGGTAAATAGGCAATGCAAGAGGCAAGTAACAAAAACATTTTGTTTAATTTCAACATTTGAGTGAACACCAAAAATTACGAGCAGGTCACTGTTGCAGTAATGGTAGTAAACACCACTTAGACAAAATGCCAGAAATTTACACTGTTAAATATTTCTGGAGTGTTGTGCCAAAGTCAACTTTATACAAAGATCAAGTGGATGCATTTGTGTGTGTGTGTGATACCTCATTTGTACAGAAACTTTGCCCTTCTGTCCTTCTGAGTGGCAAAGCTCTCGATTAGCTTTTTATTGAAGTCAGGAATGTTTGTGACAAGCTTTTTTTCCCATGGAGAGCATGGCAAGAGCATTCAGCTCATCCTGTGTCATGGTGTTCCTCAAGGAAAGTCTTAATCCTCTTTAAATTAGAAAAGCACATTTCTGATTTGGCTGTGGTCATGGGTGTGGTGACAAGAATCTTCTTTTGCATGGCTCAGGATGGTGTGAAAAACCTGTCATATGATAAATAAAAAACAACAGATAAGTACATAGGAAACACTTTTATAAGAAATAATGTCATCAGTATCCTCTTACAAATGTCATATTTCCCAGTTTTTTGGACAACAAAACATTTCTGATTCTCAATCAGATGTTTTTACATTTGAGGTAAAAACATCTAATTGAGAATCAGAAATGTTTAATTGTCCCAAAAGCTGGGAAATTTGTTTGCTGCAGCAGAAGTGTAACAAGTAAAATGGAATCAGATTGATGTATGTACAAATTTACATGAAATACACATTTACGTGATTAAATATGTATAATAAGTATGTGTGTTGAAATTAGTTTTTACAGTTATTGCACATTAAACATGTTATTAAACAAATGTCCCGGTTTGTGGGACAACCAAGGATTTCTGATTCTGATTGTCTTGTTCACAGAAATGTAATGTACAGCTTACCTCTGCATCCAGCTGCTGTTGTTCCCTGCATGGCAACGTTAGCTCTGCTGCCTAGCATGGCTAGCTTCACCGTGTTGTTGTCCATGTGTGCCCGGGATGACTCGTGTTTCTTCACCTTCTCAGAAAAATGTTTCATGTCTTTAACTCCTGACTCATCCATGCCTTATCTGTCCCAGCCGTTTTGAATAACAAACACGGAAAGCAAAATAACGCATTAGCGTGATTGCATCCAGCTAGCCAAGCCTTCCTGGTGTACCAATTTCGGGAGAAGCCTAGTGTGTACAGTTTACCTCTCTCCTTCTCCTGCTGGCTTATCTTTACGTCGGGCTGATCTGGTCCAAGCTCTTTGACATTAAGTTTTTCCACCATAGTTCTCCTCTCGAACGGATACTGGAGAGGAGATCGAACTGAATTCAGTGGCTGCTGAGATCCGGTATCCATGCTGGTTGTAGTCACCAGCGGCGTCCATGTTACATCTGCGTCACGACCAAAAACGACTCTGCCGAGCTCTACCGAACACCAACGAATCCTTTGGCGGTAGCTCCATCGCCCATCATACTTCTGAAACGTTCTGAAACAACATCGACGCTGATTGGATACATTCCCATTCCTACCCTTTGATATTCTTGTCAGCAATTGGACAGCTGGTCTCGTCCTGTTTGGGCGATTGAAAAACAGCACACAGCCTCCACCGCTCGGCAGAGCTCGGCAGAGACCAATATATATATATATATGATTTATTTTTGTTACAAAACATACAATTAACTTAGAATATGTGATTATTGTTAATTTTATTTATTTATTTTTTAAAATAAAAATAAAAACACGGAAAAACTGAGAGGGCGGCGCCCTATCGCCCTCTACTGGCCAGCCGCCACTGTGATCCGGTGACCTTTGGTACATGGTTTGACCCCCTTACGAATGTGCTATCATCATGAAACGTTCACATCACTTACAACTCAATAGATTCTACCTTCCTGTAGCGTTTCAGCCTGATTGGACCATGTTATCACACAAATGGACCCAGAATGATGTGAAATTGTGCTTCGTGCAACATAATTCTGGGTGCCATTTAAAAACCATAAGTGCTAATGACTCCATTCCTTTTTGGGGTAATAGGGGCTGTTGATTGGAGTACCCTCAAACAAACCTGACCTCTCTGAGACATTCAGAAGCCAAGTTATAAGCCCCCAAATGTGTGTTTGGAATACCGCCTTTAAGGAACAAGTGATCCGGTGACCTTTATGACCTAACTTGACCCCCTTAGGAATGTGCTATCATCATGAAACACAGGAATCATTTACAACTCAATAGATTCTACTTTTCTGTGACGTTTCAGCCTGATTGAAGCTTTTTTCTGAGAAATGGACCCGGAATGATGTGAAATTGTG
>SSNQ01000238.1:354310-365826 GCA_006942095.1 Nothobranchius kuhntae | reverse complement strand
TCTGTTTATCTGTTCTTCTGTTCGTCTGTCTATTCGTCAGTTTTTCTGTTCTGTTCGTCTGTTCTTCTGTTCTATTCGTCTGTTCGTCTGTTCTTCTGTTCGTCTGTTCTTCTGTCTGTCTGTTCGTCTGTTCTTCTGTTCTGTTCTTCTGTTCTGTTCGTCTGTTCTTCTGTTCGTCTGTTCGTCTGTTCTTCTGTTCTGTTCGTCTGTTCTTCTGTTCGTCTGTTCGTCTGTTCTTCTGTTCGTCAGTTCTTCTGTTCATCTGTTCTTCTGTTCGTCTGTCTGTCTGGTCTTCTGTTTTGTCTGTTCTTCTGTTTTGTATGTCTGTCTGTCTGTTCTTCTGTTTTGTCTGTTCTTCTGTTTTGTCTGTCTGTCTGTCTGTTCTTCTGTTTTGTCTGTTCTTCTGTCTGTCTGTCAGTGTGTTCTTCTGTTTTGTCTGTTCTTCTCTTCTGTCTGTTCTTCTTCTGTTTTGTCTGTTCTTCTGTTTTGTCTGTTCTTCTGTTCTGTCTGTCTGTCTGTTCTTCTGTTTTGTCTGTTCTTCTGTTCTTCTGTTCGTCTGTTCTTCTGTTCTGTTCGTCTGTTCTTCTGTTCTGTTGGTCTGTTCGTCTGTTCGTCTGTTCTTCTGTTCTGTCCGTCTGTTCTTCTGTTCTGTCTGTCTGCTCGTCTGTTTGTCTGTTCGTCTGTTCTGTCTGTCTGTTCTTCTGTTCGTCTGTTCGTCTGTTCTTCTGTTCTGTCTGTCTGTTCTTCTGTTCTGTCTGTTCTTCTTTTCTTCTGTTCTGTTCGTCTGTTCTTCTGTTCTGTCTGTCTGTTCGTCTGTTCTTCTGTTCTGTCTGTCTTTTCGTCTGTTCGTCTGTTCGTCTGTTCTTCTGTTCTTCTGCCCTGTCTGTCTGTTCTTCTGTTCGTCTGTTCTTCTCTTCTGTCTGTCTGTCTGTCTGTCTGTCTGTGTGTCTGTTCTTCTGTGTTGTCTGTTCTTCTGTTTTGGCTGTCTGTCTGTCTGTTCTTCTGTTTTGTCTGTTCTTCTGTTCTGTTTGTTCTTCTTCTGTTTTGTCTGTTCTTCTTCTGTTCTGTCTGTTCTTCTGTTTGTCTGTCTGTTCGTCTTTTCGTCTGTTCTTCTGTTCTTCTGTTCTGTTCGTCTGTTCTTCTGTTCTGTCTTTCTGTTCTTCTGTTCTGTTGGTCTGTTCGTCTGTTCTTCTGTTTGTCTGTCTGTTCGTCTTTTCGTCTGTTCTTCTGTTCTTCTGTTCTGTTCGTCTGTTCTTCTGTTCTGTCTTTCTTCTTCTGTTCTGTCTGTTCTTCTTCTGTCTGTCTGTTCTTCTGTTTTGTCTGTTCTTCTGTTCTGTCTGTTCTTCTTCTGTTTTGTCTGTTCTTCTGTTTTGTCTATTCTTCTGTTCTGTCTGTTCGTCTGTTCTTCTCTCTGTTCGTCTGTTCTTCTGTTCTTCTGTTCGTCTGTTCGTCTGTTCGTCTGTTCTTCTGTCTGTTCGTCTGTTTGTCTGTTCTTCTGTTCTTCTGTCTGTTCTTCTGTTTGTCTGTCTGTTCGTCTTTTCGTCTGTTCTTCTGTTCTGTTTGTCTGTCTGTTCGTCTTTTCGTCTGTTCTTCTGTTCTGTCTTTCTGTTCTTCTGTTCTGTCTGTTCATCTGTTTGTCTGTTCTTCTGTCCATCTGTCTGTTCGTCTGTTCTTCTTTTCTTCTGTTCTGTTCGTCTGTTCTTCTGTTCTGTCTGTCTGTTCGTCAGTTCTTCTGTTCTGTTGTCTGTTCGTCTCTTCTATTCGTCTGTTCGTCTGTTCTTCTGTTCGTCTGTTCTTCTGTCTGTCTGTTCGTCTGTTCTTCTGTTCTGTTCTTCTGTTCTGTTCGTCTGTTCTTCTGTTCGTCTGTTCGTCTGTTCTTCTGTTCTGTTCGTCTGTTCTTCTGTTCGTCTGTTCGTCTGTTCTTCTGTTCGTCAGTTCTTCTGTTCATCTGTTCTTCTGTTTGTCTGTCTGTTCGTCTTTTCGTCTGTTCTTCTGTTCTTCTGTTCTGTTCGTCTGTTCTTCTGTTCTGTCTTTCTTCTGTTTTGTCTGTTCTTCTGTTCTGTCTGTTCTTCTGTTCTGTCTGTTCTTCTTCTGTTCTGTCTGTTCTTCTTCTGTTCTTCTGTTCTTCTGTTCTGTTCGTCTGTTCTTCTGTTCGTCTGTCTGTTCTTCTGTTCTGTTCATCTGTTCTTCTGTTCTGTTCGTCTGTTCTTCTGTCTGTCTGTTTGTCTGTTTGTCTGTTCGTCTGTTCTTCTGTTCTTCTGTTCTGTCGTCTGTTCTTCTGTTCTGTCTGTTCGTCTGTTCGTCTGTTCTTCTGTTCTGTTCGTCTGTTCTTCTGTTCTGTCTGTCTGTTCGTCTGTTCGTCTGTTCTTCTCTTCTGTTCTGTCTGTTCTTCTGTTTGTCTGTCTGTTCGTCTTTTCGTCTGTTCTTCTGTTCTGTTTGTCTGTCTGTTCGTCTTTTCGTCTGTTCTTCTGTTCTGTCTTTCTGTTCTTCTGTTCTGTCTGTTCATCTGTTCGTATGTTCTTCTGTTCATCTGTCTGTTCGTCTGTTCTTCTGTTCTTCTGTTCTGTTCGTCTGTTCTTCTGTTCGTCTGTCTGTTCTTCTGTTCTGTTCATCTGTTCTTCTGTTCTGTTCGTCTGTTCTTCTGTTCTGTCTGTCTTTTCGTCTGTTCGTCTGTTCTTCTGTTCTGTCTGTCTGTTCGTCTGTTCGTCTGTTCTTCTAGTTCTTCTGTTCTGTCTGTTCTTCTGTTTGTCTGTCTGTTCGTCTTTTCGTCTGTTCTTCTGTTCTTCTGTTCTGTTTGTCTGTCTGTTCGTCTTTTCGTCTGTTCTTCTGTTCTTCTGTTCTGTCTGTCTGTTCTTCTGTTCTGTCTGTTCGTCTGTTCTTCTGTTCTTCTGTCTGTCTGGTCTTCTGTTTTGTCTGTTCTTCTGTTTTGTATGTCTGTCTGTCTGTTCTTCTGTTTTGTCTGTTCTTCTGTTTTGTCTGTCTGTCTGTCTGTTCTTCTGTTTTGTCTGTTCTTCTGTCTGTCTGTCTGTTCTTCTGTTTTGTCTGTTCTTCTGTTCTGTCTGTTCTTCTTCTGTTTTGTCTGTTCTTCTGTTTTGTCTGTTCTTCTGTTCTGTCTGTCTGTCTGTTCTTCTGTTTTGTCTGTTCTTCTGTTTGTCTGTCTGTTCGTCTGTTCGTCTGTTCGTCTGTTCTTCTGTTCTGTTCGTCTGTTCTTCTGTTCTGTCTGTCTGTTCGTCTGTTCGTCTGTTCTTCTGTTCTGTCTGTTCTTCTTCTGTTCTGTCTGTTCTTCTTCTGTTTGTCTGTTCTTCTGTTTTGTCTGTCTGTTCGTCTGTTCGTCTGTTCTTCTGTTCTTCTGTTCTGTCTGTCTGTTCTTCTGTTCTGTCTGTTCGTCTGTTCGTCTGTTCTTCTGTTCTGTTCGTCTGTTCTTCTGTCTTTCTGTTCGTCTGTTCTTCTGTTCTGTTCGTCTGTTCTTCTGTTCGTCTGTCTGTTCGTCTTTTCGTCTGTTCTTCTGTTCGTCTGTTCTGTTCGTCTGTTCTTCTGTCTGTCTTTCGTCTGTTCTTCTTCTGTCTGTTCGTCTGTTCTTCTGTTCTGTTCTTCTGTTCTGTCTGTTCGTCTGTTCGTCTGTTCGTCAGTTCTTCTGTTCGTCTGTTCTTCTGTCGTCTGTCTGTTCTTCTGTTCTTCTGTTCTTCTGTTTTGTCTGTTCTTCTGTTTTGTCTGTCTGTTCTTCTTCTGTTTTGTCTGTTCTTCTGTTTTGTCTGTCTGTCTGTTCTTCTTCTGTTTTGTTCGTCTGTTCTTCTGTTCTGTTCGTCTATTCGTCTGTTCTTCTGTTCTGTTCGTCTATTCATCTGTTCTTCTGTTCAGTTCGTCTGTTCGTCTGTTCTTCTGTTCGTCTGTCTGTTCGTCTGTTCTTCTGTTCTTCTGTTCGTCTATTCGTCTGTTCGTCTGTTCTGCTCGTCTATTCGTCTGTTCTTCTGTTCTGTTCATCTGTTCTTCTGTTCTGTTCGTCTGTTCTTCTGTTCGTCTGTTCTTCTGTTCTGTTCGTCTGTTCTTCTGTTCTGTCTGTCTGTTCTTCTGTTCTTTCTGTTCATCTGTTTGTCTGTCTGTTCGTTTGTTCTTCTGTTCTGTTCGTGTGTTCTTCTGTTCTGTCCGTCTGTTCGTCTGTTCTTCTGTTCTGTCTGTCTGCTCGTCTGTTCGTCTGTCTGTTCGTCTGTTCTGTCTGTCTGTTCTTCTGTTCGTCTGTTCTTCTGTCTGTTTGTCTGTTTGTCTGTTCTTCTGTTCTTCTGTTCTGTCTGTCTGTTCTTCTGTTCTGTGTGTTCTGTCTGTTCGTCTGTTCTTCTGTTCTGTTCGTCTGTTCGTCTGATCTTCTGTTCTGTTCGTCTGTTCGTCTGTTCTTCTGTTCGTCTGTTCTTCCGTTCTTCTGTTCGTCTGTTCTTCTGTTCTGTCTGTCTGTTCTTCTGTTCTGTCTGTTCGTCTGTTCTTCTGTTCTGTTCGTCTGTTCTTCTGTTCTGCTGTTCTGTTCGTCTGATCTTCTGTTCTGTTCGTCTGTTCGTCTGTTCTTCTGTTCGTCTGTCTGTTCGTCTGTTCGTCTGTTCTGTCTGTCTGTTCTGTTCGTCTGTTCTTCTGTCTGTCTGTTCGTCTGTTCTTCTGTCTGTCTGTTCGTCTGTTCTTCTGTTCTTTTCGTCTGTTCGTCTGTTCTTCTGTTCGTCTGTTCTTCTGTTCTGTTCGTCTGTTCTTCTGTCTGTCTGTTCTGTCTGTTCTTCTGTTATGTCTGTTCTTCTGTTTTGTCTGTTCTTCTGTTCTGTCTGTTCTTCTGTTTTGTCTGTTCTTCTGTTTTGTCTGTCTGTTCTTCTTCTGTTTTGTCTGTTCTTCTGTTTTGTCTGTCTGTCTGTTCTTCTTCTGTTTTGTTCGTCTGTTCTTCTGTTCGTCTATTCGTCTGTTCTTCTGTTCTGTTCGTCTATTCATCTGTTCTTCTGTTCAGTTCGTCTGTTCGTCTGTTCTTCTGTTCTTCTGTTCGTCTGTCTGTTCGTCTGTTCTTCTGTTCTTCTGTTCGTCTATTCGTCTGTTTGTCTGTTCTGTTCGTCTATTGGTCTGTTCTTCTTCTGTTCTGTCTGTCTGCTCGTCTGTTCGTCTGTCTGTTCGTCTGTTCTGTCTGTCTGTTCTTCTGTTCGTCTGTTCGTCTGTTCTTCTGTCTGTTTGTCTGTTTGTCTGTTTGTCTGTTCGTCTGTTCTTCTGTTCTTCTGTTCTGTGTGTTCTGTCTGTTCGTCTGTTCTTCTGTTCGTCTGTTCTTCCGTTCTTCTGTTCGTCTGTTCTTCTGTTCGTCTGTTCTTCCGTTCTTCTGTTCGTCTGTTCTTTTGTTCTTCTGTTCGTCTGTTCTACTGTTCTTCTGTTTGTCTGTCTGTTCTTCTGTTCGTCTGTCTGTTCTTCTGTTCTTCTGTTCGTCTGTCTGTTCGTCTGTTCTTCTATTCTTCTGTTCTGTTCGTCTGTTCTTCTGTTCTGTTCGTCTGTTCTTCTGTCTGTCTGTCTGTTCTTCTGTTTTGTCTGTTCTTCTGTCTGTCTGTCTGTTCCTCTTTTTTGTCTGTTCTTCTGTTTTGTCTGTTCTTCTGTTTTGTCTGTTTGTCTGTCTGTTCTTCTGTTTTGTCTCTTCTTCGGTTCTGTCTGTCTGTCTGTCTGTCTGTTCTTCTGTTTTGTCTGTCTGTCTGTCTGTTCTTCTGTTTTGTCTGTTCTTCTGTTCTGTCTGTTCTTCTTCTGTTCTCTTTGTTCTCCTTCTGTTTTGTCTGTTCTTCTGTCTGTTTGTCTGTTCTTCTGTTCTGTCTGTTCTTCTGTTCTGTCTGTTCTTCTTCTGTTCTGTCTGTTCTTCTTCTGTTCTGTCTGTTCTTTTCTGTTTTGTCTGTTCTTCTTCTGTTTTGTCTGTTCTTCTGTTTTGTCTCTTCTTCTGTTCTGTCTGTCTGTCTGTCTGTTCTTCTGTTTTGTCTGTTCTTCTGTTTTGTATGTCTGTCTGTCTGTTCTTCTGTTTTGTCTGTTCTTCTGGTCCACCTTAAATCTGATCCAGCTCAAAACTACAACACTGAGACTCTTTACTAGACTGGATAATTCAACATAAAACGTAATAATCATAAAACTTGTGAAACCTTTAGTGGATTAGTGCAAATTCACAGAAGGCAATTATTTATTCTGAGTTTGGATTATCATATTATCAGCATGTTTTCTCAGTATGATGAGGTTTCTAAACAAACCATTTATTTTGAGAGTTCTGATTGGTCACCGATGAAATACAAAAATGCAAATTAAAGATGTAGGAAGTGCAAAAATTGTCTGAAGTTGACCTTTCCAAACAGCGAACTAAAAAAGGGAACCAACTTCAGTTTTGTTTGTTTGTTGTCCAGAATGTTTGGAAACCTTTATGTTCATCATGTGTAAGAAAGATGGCATCAAGGGAATTAGAGTTTTTAACTCCGATAAGACTTTACTGTCACCCAGCAAACTGGGGATGGTTTTCTGCTCAACATCTGACTCCTTAAACCCAAACCAGGTGTGTATAACTGACTGACCCATCTTTTAACAAATACCGTAAATCCTCTAATACAGGCCGGTATTCAATTAAAGGCCGGGTCTGTTCTGTTCTTCTGTTCTGTCTGTTCGTCTGTTCTTCTGTTCTGTTCTTCTGTTCTGTCTGTTCTGTCTGTTCGTCTGTTTGTCTGTTCTTCTGTTCGTCTGTCTGTTCTTCTGTTCGTCTGTCCGTTCTTCTGTTCTTCTGTTCGTCTGTCTGTTCTTCTGTTCTGTCTGTTCTTCTGTTCTGTCAGTCTGTTCTTCTGTTCTGTCTGTTCGTCTGTTCGTCTGTTCTTCTGTTCTTCTGTTCTGTTCGTCTGTTCTTCTGTTCTGTCTTTCTGTTCTTCTGTTCTGTCTGTTCATCTGTTCGTATGTTCTTCTGTTCTGTCTGTCTTTTCGTCTGTTCCTCTGTTCGTCTGTTCTTCTGTTCTGTCTGTCTGTTCTTCTGTTCGTCTGTTCTTCTCTTCTGTTCTGTCTGTTCTTCTGTTTGTCTGTCTGTTCGTCTGTTCGTCTGTTCTTCTGTTCGTCTGTCTGTTCTTCTGTTCTGTTTATCTGTTCTTCTGTTCTGTTCGTCTGTTCTTCTGTTCTGTCTGTCTGTTCTTCTGTTCTTTTTTTCTGTTCGTCTGTTCTTCTGTCTGTCTGTTCGTCTGATCTTCTGTTCTGTTCGTCTGTTCGTCTGTTCTTCTGTTCGTCTGTTCTTCCGTTCTTCTGTTCGTCTGTTCTTCTGTTCTTCTGTTCTTCCGTTCGTCTGTCTGTTCGTCTGTTCTTCTATTCTTCTGTTCTGTTCGTCTGTTTTTCTGTTCTGTCTGTCTGTTCGTCTGTTCTGTTCGTCTGTTCTTCTGTCTGTCTGTTCGTCTGTTCTTCTGTCTGTTCGTCTGTTCGTCTGTTCTGTCTGTCTGTTCTTCTGTTCGTCTGTTCTTCTGTTCTTCTGTTTTGTCTCTTCTTCTGTTCTGTCTGTCTGTCTGTCTGTTCTTCTGTTTTGTCTGTCTGTCTGTCTGTTCTTCTGTTTTGTCTGTTCTTCTGTTCTGTCTGTTCTTCTTCTGTTTTGTCTGTTCTTCTGTTTTGTTCGTCTGTTCTTCTGTAGTTCTGTTCTGTTCTTCTGTTCTGTTCGTCTGTTCTTCTGTTCTGTTCGTCTGTTCTTCTGTTCGTCTGTCTGTTCGTCTGTTCTTCTGTTCGTCTGTTCTTCTGTTTGTCTGTCTGTTCTTCTGTTCTGTCTGTTCTGTCTGTTCTTCTGTTCTGTCTGTTCTTCTGTTCTGTCAGTCTGTTCTTCTGTTCTGTCTGTTCCTCTGTTCGTCTGTTCTTCTGTTCTGTTCTGTCTGTTCTGTCTGTTCGTCTGTTTGTCTGTTCTTCTGTTCGTCTGTCTGTTCATCTGTTTTTCTGTTCTGTTCGTCTGTTCTTCTGTTCTGTTCGTCTGTTCTTCTGTTCGTCTGTTCTTCAGTTCTGTTCGTCTGTTCTTCTGTTCTGTTCTTCTGTTCTGTTCGTCTGTGCGTCTGATCTTCTGTTCTGTTCGTCTGTTCGTCAGTTCTTCTGTTCTGTTCGTCTGTTTTTCTGTTCGTCTGTTCTTCTATTCTTCTGTTCTGTTCGTCTGTTCTTCTGTTCTGTTCGTCTGTTCTTCTGTTCTGTTCGTCTGTTCTTCTGTTCTTCTGTTCTGTTCGTCTGTTCTTCTGTTCTGTTCGTCTGTTCTTCTGTTCTGTTCGTCTGTTCTTCTGTTCTGTCCGTCTGTTCGTCTGTTCTTCTGTTCTGTCTGTCTGCTCGTCTGTTCGTCTGTCTGTTCGTCTGTTCTGTCTGTCTGTTCTTCTGTTCGTCTGTTCTTCTGTCTGTCTGTTTGTCTGTTCTTCTGTTCTTCTGTTCTGTCTGTCTGTTCTTCTGTTCTGTCTGTTCTGTCTGTTCATCTGTTCTTCTGTTCTGTTCGTCTGTTCTTCTGTTCGTCTGTCTGTTCGTCTGTTTGTCTGTTCTTCTGTTCTGTCTGTTCTTCTGTTCTGTCTGTCTGTTCGTCTGTTCGTCTGTTCTTCTGTTCTTCTGCCCTGTCTGTCTGTTCTTCTGTTCGTCTGTTCTTCTCTTCTGTTCTGTCTGTTCTTCTGTTTGTCTGTCTGTTCGTCTTTTCGTCTGTTCTTCTGTTCTTCTGTTCTGTTTGTCTGTCTGTTCGTCTTTTCTTCTGTTCTTCTTTTCTTCTGTTCTGTTCGTCTGTTCTTCTGTTCTGTCTGTCTGTTCTTCTGTTCTGTCTGTCTGTTCATCTGTTCTTCTGTTCTGTCTGTCTGTTCGTCTGTTCTGTCTGTCTGTTCGTCTGTTCTGTCTGTCTGTTCTTCTGTTCGTCTGTTCTTCTGTTCTGTTCGTCTGTTCTTCTGTCTGTCTGTTCGTCTTTTCTTCTGTTCTGTTCGTCTGTTCTTCTGTTCGTCTGTTCATCTGTTCTTCTGTTCGTCAGTTCTTCTGTTCGTCTGTTCTTCTGTTCGTCTGTCTGTTCTTCTGTTCTTCTGTTCTGTTCGTCTGTTCTTCTGTTCTGTCTGTTCTTCTGTTCTGTCAGTCTGTTCTTCTGTTCTGTCTGTTCTGTCTGTTTGTCTGTTCTTCTGTTCGTCTGTCTGTTTGTCTGTTCTTCTGTTCGTCTGTCTGTTTGTCTGTTCTTCTGTTCTGTCTGTTCTGTCTGTTCGTCTGTCTGTTCGTCTGTTTTTCTGTTCTGTTCATCTGTTCTTCTGTTCTGTTCGTCTGTTCTTCTGTTCGTCTGTTCTTCTGTTCGTCTGTTCTTTTGTTCTGTCTGTCTTTTCGTCTGTTCGTCTGTTCTTCTGTTCTGTCTGTCTGTTCTTCTGTTCGTCTGTTCTTCTCTTCTGTTCTGTCTGTTCTTCTGTTTGTCTGTCTGTTCGTCTTTTCGTCTGTTCTTCTGTTCTTCTGTTCTTTTCGTCTGTTCGTCTGTTCTTCTGTTCTGTCTTTCTGTTCTTCTGTTCTGTCTGTTCATCTGTTCGTCTGTTCTTCTGTCCATCTGTCTGTTCGTCTGTTCTTCTTTTCTTCTGTTCTGTTTGTCTGTTCTTCTGTTCTGTCTGTCTGTTCGTCTGTTCTTCTGTTCTGTCTGTCTGTTCGTCTGTTCTTCTGTTCTGTCTGTCTGTTCGTCTGTTCGTCAGCAGTCTCCTCCTGATATCATGTAGAAACAAGATATATATGTCTGATTTATATCAGAATATATATATGGTTGTTGAATATAAATCTTCATTAAAACGTTTAAATGTTCGTTTTTTAAAAACATTAAAATCATCATTAAAACGTTTAAATTTTCATTAAAACGTTAAAAGGTTAATCAAAATGTTAAATTCGTCATTAAAACGTTTAAATGTTCATTTTTAAAAACGTTTAATGGTTCTTTAAACGTTAAAATGTTCATTTATTAAAACAAGCAGTCTCCTTCTGACATCATAAAGAAACAAGCAGTCTCCTGACATCATAAAGAAACAAGCAGTCTGCCTCCTACATCATAAAGAAACGAGCAGTATCTGACATCATAAAGAAACAAGCAGTATCTTTCTGACGTCATAAAGAAACAAGCAATCTCCTTCTAATATCATGTAGAAACAAGCAGTCTCCTTCTGATATCATGTAGAAACAAGCAGTATCTTTCTGACATCATAAATAAACAAGCAGTCTCCTTCTGATATCATGTAGAAACAAGCAGTCTCCTTCTGACATCATAAGGAAACAAGCAGTCTCCTGACAACATAAAGAAACAAGTAGTCTGTAGTAGTTAAAACATTAAAATGTTCCTTAAAACGTTAAAATGTTCATTAAAATGTTAAAATCTTCATTAAAACGTTAAATTAATCATTAAAACGTTAAAATGTTTATTAAAACGTTAAAATGTTCATTAAAAAGTTAAAATGGTCATTAAAACGGTTAAATGTTCATTTTTTAAAAACGTTAAAATGTTCATTAAAACATTAAAATGTTCACTAAAACGTTAAAATGTTCATTAAAATGTTAAAATCTTCATTAAAATGTTTAAATGTTCATTTTTAAAAACGTTAAAATGTTCATTAAAAAGTTTAAATGTTCATTAAAACGTTAAAATCTTCATTAAAATGTTTAAATGTTCATTTTTTAAAATGTTAAAATGTTCATTAAAACGTTACAATTTTCATTAAAACGTTTAAATGTTCATTAAAACATTAAAATATTCATTAAAATGTTAAAATCTTCATTAAAACATTAAATTCTTCATTAAAACGTTAAAATGTTCATTAAAATGTTTAAATGTTCATTAAAACGTTAAAATCTTCATTAAAACGTTAAAATGTTCATTAAAACGTTTAAATGTTCATTTTTAAAAATGTTAAAATGTTCATTAAAACGTTACAATTTTCATTAAAACGTTTAAATGTTCATTAAAACATTAAATTCTTCATTAAAACGTTAAAATCTTCATTTTTAAAACGTTAAAATGTTCATTAAAATGTTTAAATGTTCATTAAAACGTTAAAATCTTCATTAAAACGTTAAAATCTTCATTTTTAAAACGTTAAAATGTTCATTAAAATGTTTAAATGTTCATTAAAAAGTTAAAATGGTCATTAAAACGGTTAAATGTTCATTTTTTAAAAACGTTAAAATGTTCATTAAAACATTAAAATGTTCACTAAAACGTTAAAATGTTCATTAAAATGTTAAAATCTTCATTAAAATGTTTAAATGTTCATTTTTAAAAACGTTAAAATGTTCATTAAAAAGTTTAAATGTTCATTAAAACGTTAAAATCTTCATTAAAACGTTAAAATGTTCATTAAAACGTTTAAATGTTCATTTTTAAAAATGTTAAAATGTTCATTAAAACGTTACAATTTTCATTAAAACGTTTAAATGTTCATTAAAACATTAAATTCTTCATTAAAACGTTAAAATCTTCATTTTTAAAACGTTAAAATGTTCATTAAAATGTTTAAATGTTCATTAAAACGTTAAAATCTTCATTAAAACGTTAAAATGTTCATTAAAACGTT
>SSNQ01000238.1:302527-354286 GCA_006942095.1 Nothobranchius kuhntae | reverse complement strand
GTTCGTCTGTTTGTCTGTTCTTCTGTTCGTCTGTTCTTCCGTTCTTCTGTTCGTCTGTTCTTCTGTTCGTCTGTCTGTTCTTCTGTTAGTCTGTCTGTTCGTCTGTTCTTCTGTTCTGTTCTTCTTTTCTTCTGTTCTGTTCGTCTGTTCTTCTGTTCTGTCTGTCTGTTCGTCTGTTCTTCTGTTCTGTCTGTCTGTTCGTCTGTTCTTCTGTTCTGTCTGTCTGTTGGTCTGTTCGTCTGTTCTGTCTGTCTGTTCGTCTGTTCTTCTGTCTGTCTGTTCGTCTGTTCTTCTGTTCTGTTCGTCTGTTCTTCTGTTCGTCTGTTCTTTCTGTTCGTCTGTTCTGTCTGTCTGTTCTTCTGTTCTGTTTGTCTGTTCTTCTGTTCGTCTGTTCGTCTGTTCTTCTGTTCGTCAGTTCTTCTGTTCGTCTGTTCTTCTGTTCGTCTGTCTGTTCTTCTGTTCTGTTCGTCTGTCTGTTCTTCTGTTCTGTTCTGTTCATCTGTTCTTTTGTTCTTCTGTTCTGTTCGTCTGTTCTTCTGTTCTGTTCGTCTGTTCTTCTGTTCGTCTGTCTGTTCGTCTGTTCTTCTGTTCGTCTTTCTGTTCCTCTTTTCTTCTGTTCGTCTGTCTTTTCTTCTGTTCTGTCAGTTCTGTCTGTCTGTTCGTCTGTTCGTCTGTTCGTCTGTTCTTCTGTTCTGTCGTCTGTTCGTCTGTTCGTCTGTTCTTCTGTTCTGTCTGTCTGTTCGTCTGTTCTGTCTGTCTGTTCTTCTGTTCTGTCTGTCTGTTCTTCTGTTCGTCTGTTCTTATGTTCTGTCTGTCTGTTCTTCTGTTCGTCTGTTCGTCTGTTCTTCTCTTCTGTTCGTCTGTTCTTCTGTTCGTCTGTTCTGTCTGTCTGTTGTCTGTCTGTCTGTCTGTTCTTCTGTTCTGTCTGTTCTTCTGTCTGTCTGTCTGTTCTTCTGTTTTGTCTGTTCTTCTGTTCTGTCTGTTCTTCTTCTGTTCATCTGTTCTTCTGTTCTTCTGTTCTGTTCGTCTGTTCTTCTGTTCTTCTGTTCTGTTCGTCTGTTCGTCTGTTCTTCTGTTCGTCTGTTCTTCCGTTCTTCTGTTCGTCTGTTCTTCTGTTCTTCTGTTCGTCTGTTCTTCTGTTCTTTCTGTTCATCTGTTCGTCTGTCTGTTCTTCTGTTCTTCTGTTCTGTCTGTTCTTCTGTTCTGTCAGTCTGTTCTTCTGTTCTGTCTGTTTGTCTGTTCGTCTGTTCTTCTGTTCTGTTCTTCTGTTCTGTTCTTCTGTTCTGTCTGATCGTCTGTTTTTCTTTTCTGTTCGTCTGTTCTTCTGTTCGTCTGTCTGTTCGTCTGTTCTTCTGTTCGTCTGTCTGTTCGTCTGTTCTTCTGTTCTGTTCGTCTGTTCTTCAGTTCTGTTCGTCTGTTCTTCTGTTCTGTTCGTCTGTGCGTCTGATCTTCTGTTCTGTTCGTCTGTTTGTCAGTTCTTCTGTTCTGTTCGTCTGTTCTGTCTGTCTGTTCGTCTGTTCGTCTGTTCTGTCTGTCTGTTCTTCTGTTCTGTTCGTCTGTTCTTCTGTCTGTCTGTTCGTCTGTTCTTCTGTTCTGTTCGTCTGTTCTTCTGTTCGTCTGTCTGTTCGTCTGTTCTTCTGTTCTGTTCGTCTGTCTGTTCGTCTGTTCTTCTGTTCTGCTCGTCTGTTCTTCTGTTCTTCTGTTCTGTTCGTCTGTTCTTCTGTTCTGCTGTTCTGTTCGTCTGTTCGTCTGTTCTTCTGTTCTGTTCGTCTGTTTGTCTGTTCTTCTGTTCGTCTGTTCTTCCGTTCTTCTGTTCGTCTGTTCTTCTGTTCTTCTGTTCGTCTGTCTGTTCTTCTGTTAGTCTGTCTGTTCGTCTGTTCTTCTGTTCTGTTCTTCTTTTCTTCTGTTCTGTTCGTCTGTTCTTCTGTCGTCTGTCTGTTCGTCTGTTCTTCTGTTCTTCTGTTCTGTTCGTCTGTTCTGTTCGTCTGTTCTTCTGTTCGGCTGATCTGTTCGTCTGTTCGTCTGTTCTTCTGTTCTTCTGTTCGTCTGTTCTTCTGTTTGTCTGTTCTTCTGTTCGTCTGTTCTTCTGTTCTTCTGTTCGTCTGTTCTTCTGTTCGTCTGTTCTTCTGTCTGTTCTTCTGCTCGTCTGTCTGTTAGTCTGTTCTTCTGTTCTTCTGTTCTGTTCTTCTTTTCTTCTGTTCTGTTCGTCTGTTCTGTCTGTCTGTTCGTCTGTTCTTCTGTTCTGTCTGTCTGTTCGTCTGTTCTGTCTGTCTGTTCGTCTGTTCTGTTCGTCTGTTCTTCTGTTCTGTCTGTCTGTTCGTCTGTTCTTCTGTTCTGTCTGTCTGTTCGTCTGTTCTTCTGTTCTGTCTGTCTGTTCGTCTGTTCTGTCTGTCTGTTCGTCTGTTCTGTTCGTCTGTCCTTCTGTCTGTCTGTTCGTCTGTTCTTCTGTTCTGTTCGTCTGTTCTTCTGTTCGTCTGTTCTGTTTGTCTGTTCGTCTGTTCTGTCTGTCTGTTCTTCTGTTCTGTTCGTCTGTCCTTCTGTCTGTCTGTTCGTCTGTTCTTCTGTTCTGTTCGTCTGTTCGTCTGTTCTTCTGTTCTGTCTGTCTGTTCGTCTGTTCTGTCTGTCTGTTCGTCTGTTCTGTTCGTCTGTTCTTCTGTCTGTCTGTTCGTCTGTTCTTCTGTCTGTCTGTTCGTCTGTTCTTCTGTTCTGTTCGTCTGTTCTTCTGTTGTGCTGTTCTGTTCGTCTGTTCTTCTGTTCTGTTCTTCTGTTCTTTTGTTCTTCTGTTTGTTCGTCTGTTCTTCTGTTGTGTTCGTCTGTTCTTCTGTTCTGTTCGTCTGTGCGTCTGATCTTCTGTTCAGTTCGTCTGTTCGTCAGTTCTTCTGTTCTGTTCGTCTGTTCTTCTGTTCTGTTCTGTCTGTTCTGTCTGTTCTTCTGTTCTTCTGTTCTGTCTGTTCTTCTGTTCTGTCAGTCTGTTCTTCTGTTCTGTCTGTTTGTCTGTTCGTCTGTTCTTCTGTTCTGTTCTGTCTGTCTGTTCTTCTGTTCTGTCTGTTCTTCTGTTCTGTTTGTCTGTTTTTTTGTTCGTCTGTTCTGTTCGTCTATTCGTCTGTTCTTCTGTTCTGTTCATCTGTTCTTCTGTTCTGTTCGTCTGTTCTTCTGTTCGTCTGTTCTTCTGTCTTTCGTCTGTTCTGTCTGTCTGTTCTTCTGTTCTGTTGGTCTTTTCTTCTGTTCTTCTGTTCGTCTGTTCGTCTGTTCTTCTGTTCTGTTCGTCTGTTCTTCTGTTCGTCTGTCTGTTCTTCTTTTCTTCTGTTCTGTTCGTCTGTGCGTCTGATCTTCTGTTCTGTTCGTCTGTTTGTCAGTTCTTCTGTTCTGTTCGTCTGTTCGTCTGTCTGTTCGTCTGTTCTTCTGTTCTGTTCGTCTGTCTGTTCGTCTGTTCTTCTGTAGTTCTGTTCTGTTCGTCTGTTCTTCTGTTCTTCTGTTCTGTATGTTCTTCTTCTGTTTTGTCTGTTCTTCTGATTTGTCTGTTCTTCTGTTTTGTCTGATCTTCTGTCTGTCTGTCTGTTCTTCTGTTCTGTCTGTTCTTCTGTTCTGTCTGTTCTTCTTCTGTTCTGTCTTTTTTTCTTCTGTTCTGTCTGTTCGTCTATTCGTCTGTTCTTCTGTTCTGTTCGTCTGTTCTTCTGTTCGTCTGTCTGTTCTTCTGTTCTTCTGTTCTTCTGTTCGTCTGTTCTTCTGTTCGTTTGTTTTTCTGTTCGTCTGTTCTTCTGTTTTGTCTGTTCTTCTGTTCTGTCTGTCTGTTTGTTCTTCTGTTTTGTCTCTTTTTCTGTTCTGTCTGTCTGTCTGTTCTTCTGTTTTGTCTGTCCTTCTGTCTGTCTGTTCGTCTGTTCTTCTGTTCTGTTCGTCTGTTCTTCTGTTCGTCTGTTCTTTTTTTCTGTTCTGTTCGTCTGTGCGTCTGATCTTCTGTTCTGTTCGTCTGTTCTTCAGTTCTGCTGTTCTGTTCGTCTGTTCGTCTGTTCTTCTGTTCTGTTCGTCTGTTCTTCTGTTCGTCTGTTCTTCCGTTCTTCTGTTCGTCTGTTCTTCTGTTCGTCTGTTCTTCTGTTCGTCTGTTCTTCTGTTCTTCTGTTCGTCTGTTCGTCTGTTCTTCTGTTCGTCTGTTCTTCTGTCTGTTCTTCTGCTCGTCTGTCTGTTAGTCTGTTCTTCTGTTCTGTTCTTCTTTTCTTCTGTTCTGTTCGTCTGTTCTCTCTGTCTGTTCGTCTGTTCGTCTGTTCTTCTGTTCTGTCTGTCTGATCTGTCTGTTCGTCTGTTCGGTCTGTCTGTTCGTCTGTTCTGTTCGTCTGTTCTTCTGTCTGTCTGTTCGTCTGTTCTTCTGTCTGTCTGTTCTTCTGTTTTGGCTGTCTGTCTGTCTGTTCTTCTGTTTTGTCTGTTCTTCTGTTCTGTTTGTTCTTCTTCTGTTTTGTCTGTTCTTCTGTTTTGTCTATTCTTCTGTTTTGTCTGTTCTTCTGTCTGTCTGTCTGTTCTGTCTGTCTGTCTGTTCTGTCTGTTCTTCTGTTTTGTCTGTTCTTCTGTTTTGTCTGTTCTTCTGTTTTGTCTGTTCTTCTGTTTTGTCTGTTCTTCTGTTCTGTCTGTCTGTTTGTTCTTCTGTTTTGTCTCTTCTTCTGTTCTGTCTGTCTGTCTGTTCTTCTGTTTTGTCTGTCTGTCTTTTCTTCTTCTGTTTTGTCTGTTCTTCTGTTTTGTCTGTCTGTCTGTTCTTCTTCTGTTTTGTTCATCTGTTCTTCTGTTCTGTTCGTCTATTAGTCTGTTCTTCTGTTCTGTTCGTCTATTCATCTGTTCTTCTGTTCAGTTCGTCTGTTCGTCTGTTCTTCTGTTCGTCTGTTCTTCTGTTCGTCTGTCTGTTCGTCTGTTCTTCTGTTCGTCTATTCGTCTGTTCGTCTGTTCTGTTCGTCTATTCGTCTGTTCTTCTGTTCTGTTCGTCTGTTCTTCTGTTCGTCTGTCTGTTCTTCTGTTCTGTTCATCTGTTCTTCTGTTCGTCTTTCTGTTCGTCTGTTCTTCTGTTCGTCTGTCTGTTCTTCTGTTCTGTCTGTTCTGTCTGTTCTTCTGTTCTGTCTGTTCTTCTGTTCTGTCAGTCTGTTCTTCTGTTCTGTCTGTTTGTCTGTTCTTCTGTTCGTCTGTTCTTCTGTTCTGTTCTTCTGTTCTGTCTGTTCTTCTGTTATGTTCTTCTGTTCTGTCTGTTCTGTCTGTTCGTCTGTTTGTCTGTTCTTCTGTTCGTCTGTCTATTCGTCTGTTTTTCTGTTCTGTTCGTTTGTTCTTCTGTTCTGTTCGTCTGTTCTTCTGTTCGTCTGTTCGTCTGTTCTTCTGTTCGTCTGTCTGTTCGTCTGTCTGTTCGTCTGTTCTTCTGTTCTGTCTGTCTGTTCTTCTGTTCTTCTGTTCTGTTCGTCTGTGCGTCTGATCTTCTGTTCTGTTCTTTCTGTTCATCTGTTCGTCTGTCTGTTCGTCTGTTCTTCTGTTCTGTTCGTCTGTTCTTCTGTTCTTTTCGTCTGTTTTTCTGTTCTTCTGTTCTGTCTGTCTGTTCTTCTGTTTTGTCTGTTCTTCTGTCTGTCTGTCTGTTCCTCTTTTTTGTCTGTTCTTCTGTTTTGTCTGTTCTTCTGTTTTGTCTGTTCTTCTGTTTTGTCTGTTTTGTCTGTTCTTCTGTTCTGTCTGTTCTTCTTCTGTTTTGTCTGTTCTTCTTCTGTTTTGTCTGTTCTTCTGTCTGTCTGTCTGTTCTTCTGTTCAGTTCGTCTGTTCGTCTGTTCTGTTCGTCTGTTCTTCTGTTCGTCTGTCTGTTCGTCTGTTCTTCTGTTCTTTTCTTCTGTTCTTCTGTTCTGTTCTTCTGTTCTTCTGTTCTTCTGTTCTTCTTCTGTTTTGTCTGTTCTTCTTCTGTTTTGTCTGTTCTTCTGTCTGTCTGTCTGTTCTTCTGTTCTGTCTGTTCTTCTGTTTTGTCTGTTCTTCTGTTCTGTCTGTTCTTCTGTTCTGTCTGTTCTTCTGTTTTGTCTGTTCTTCTGTTCTGTCTGTCTGTCTGTTCTTCTGTTTTGTCTCTTCTTCTGTTCTGTCTGTCTGTCTGTTCTTCTGTTTTGTCTCTTTTTCTGTTCTGTCTGTCTGTCTGTCTGTCTGTGTGTCTGTTCTTCTGTTTTGTCTGTTCTTCTGTTTTGTGTCTGTCTGTCTGTCTGTTCTTCTGTTTTGTCTGTTCTTCTGTTCTGTCTGTTCTTCTTCTGTTTTGTCTGTTCTTCTTCTGTTTTGTCTGTTCTTCTGTCTGTCTGTCTGTTCTTCTGTTCTGTCTGTTCTTCTGTTCTGTCTGTTCTTCTTCTGTTCTGTCTGTTCTTCTTCTGTTCTGTCTGTTCTTCTGTTCTGTCTGTCTGTTCTTCTGTTCGTCTGTTCGTCTGTTCTTCTCTTCTGTTCTGTCTGTTCTTCTGTTCTGTCTGTCTTTTCGTCTGTTCTTCTGTTCTGTCTGTCTTTTCGTCTGTTCGTCTGTTCTTCTGTTCTGTCTGTCTGTTCTTCTGTTCGTCTGTTCTTCTTCTGTTTTGTCTGTTCTTCTGTCTGTCTGTCTGTTTCTCTGTTTTGTCTGTTCTTCTGTTTTGTCTGTTCTTCTGTTTTGTCTGTTCTTCTGTTTTGTCTGTCTGTCTGTCTGTTCTTCTGTTTTGTCTGTTCTTCTGTTCTGTCTGTCTGTCTGTTGTTCTGTTTGTCTGTTCTTCTGTTCTTCTGTCTGTCTGTCTGTTCTTCTGTTCTGTCTGTTCTTCTGTTCTGTCTGTTCTTCTTCTGTTCTGTCTGTTCGTCTTCTGTTCGTCTGTTCTTCTGTTCTGTTCGTCTGTTCTTCTGTTCTGTTCGTCTGTTCGTCTGTTCTTCTGTTCTGTCCGTCTGTTCGTCTGTTTGTCTGTTCTTCTGTTCGTCTGTTCTTCTGTTCGTCTGTTCTTCTGTTCTGTTTGTCTGTTCGTCTGTTCTTCTGTTCTTCTGTTCTGTCAGTCTGTTCTTCTGTTCTGTCTGTTTGTCTGTTCGTCTGTTCGTCTGTTCTTCTGTTCTGTTCTGTCTGTCTGTCTGTTCTTCTGTTTTGTCTCTTCTTCTGTTCTGTCTGTCTGTCTGTTCTTCTGTTTTGTCTTTTTTTCTGTTCTTTCTGTTCATCTGTTCGTCTGTCTGTTCGTCTGTTCTTCTGTTCTGTTCGTCTGTTCTTCTGTTCTGTTCGTCTGTTCGTCTGTTCTTCTGTTCTTCTGTTCTGTCTGTTCTTCTGTTCGTCTGTTCGTCTGTTCTTCTGTTCGTCTGTTCTTCTGTCTGTTCTTCTGTTTTGTCTGTTCTTCTGTTTTGTCTGTTCTTCTGTTTTGTCTGTTCTTCTGTTCTGTCTGTCTGTCTGTCTGTTCTTCTGTTCGTCTGTCTGTTCGTCTGTTCTTCTGTTCTGTTCTTCTGTTCTGTCTGTTCTGTCTGTTCGTCTGTTCTTCTGTTCGTCTGTTCGTCTGTTCGTCTGTTCTTCTGTTCGTCTGTTCTTCTGTTCTTCTTTTCTTCTGTCTGTTCTTCTGTTCGTCTGTCTGTTCGTCTGTTCTTCTGTTCTTCTGTTCTGTTCGTCTGTTCTTCTGTTCTGTTCGTCTGTTCTTCTGTTCTGTTCGTCTGTGCGTCTGCTCTTCTGTTCAGTTCGTCTGTTCGTCTGTTCTTCTGTTCGTCTGTTCTTCTGTTCGTCTGTCTGTTCGTCTGTTCTTCTGTTCGTCTATTCGTCTGTTCGTCTGTTCGTCTGTTCTTCTGTTCAGTTCGTCTGTTCGTCTGTTCTTCTGTTCGTCTGTTCTTCTGTTCGTCTGTCTGTTCGTCTGTTCTTCTGTTCGTCTATTCGTCTGTTCGTCTGTTCGTCTGTCTGTTTGTCTGTTTGTCTGTCTGTCTGTTCCTCTGTTCGTCTGTTCTTCTGTCTGTTCTTCTGTTCTGTTCGTCTGTCCTTCTGTCTGTCTGTTCGTCTGTTCTTCTGTTCTGTTCGTCTGTTCTGCTGTTCTTCTGTCTGTTTGTCTGTTCTTTTGTCTGTCTGTCTGTTCTGTCTGTTCTTCTGTTCTGTCTGTTGTTCTGTTTTTTCTGTTCTTCTGTTTCGTCTGTTCTTCTGTTCTGTCTGTCTGTTCTTCTGTTCTTTCTGTTCATCTGTTCGTCTGTCTGTTCGTCTGTTCTTCTGTTCTGTTCGTCTGTTCTCCTGTTCGTCTGTCTGTTCTTCTGTTCTGTTCTTCTGTTCTTCTGTTCGTCTGTTCTTCTGTCTGTCTGTTTGTCTGTTCTTCTGTTCTTCTGTTCTGTCTGTCTGTTCTTCTGTTCTGTCTGTTCTGTCTGTTCGTCTGTTCTTCTGTTCTGTTCGTCTGTTCTTCTGTTCTTCTGTTCGTCTGTTCTTCTGTTCGTCTGTCTGTTCGTCTGTTTGTCTGTTCTTCTGTTCGTCTGTTCTTCTGTTCGTCTGTTCATCTGTTCTTCTGTTCGTCTGTCTGTTCATCTGTTCTTCTGTTCTTCTGTTCTTCTGTTCTGTCTGTTCTTCTGTTCTGTCAGTCTGTTCTTCTGTTCTGTCTGTTTGTCTGTTCTTCTGTTTGTCTGTCTGTTCGTCTGTTCTTCTGTTCTGTTCTTCTGTTCTGTCTGTTCTGTCTGTTCGTCTGTCTGTTTGTCTGTTTTTCTGTTCTGTTCATCTGTTCTTCTGTTCTGTTCGTCTGTTCTTCTGTTCGTCTGTTCTTCTGTTCTGTTCGTCTGTTCTTCTGTTCTTCTGTTCTGTTCGTCTGTTCTTCTGTTCTGTTCGTCTGTTCTTCTGTTCTGTTCGTCTGTTCTTCTGTTCGTCTGTCTGTTCGTCTGTTCTTCTGTTCGTCTGTCTGTTCGTCTGTTCTTCTGTTCTGTTCGTCTGTTCTTCTGTTCTGTTCTTCTGTTCTGTCTGTTCGTCTGTTCTTCTGTTCTGTTCGTCTGTTCTTCTGTTCTTCTAATCGTCTGTTCTTCTGTTCGTCTGTCTGTTTGTCTGTTCGTCTGTTTGTCTGTTCCTTTGTTCGTCTGTTCTTCTGTTCGTCTGTTCATCTGTTCTTCTGTTCTGTCTGTCTGTTCATCTGTTCTTCTGTTCTTCTGTTCTGTCTGTCTGTTCTTCTGTTCGTCTGTTCNTGTCTGTTCTTCTGTTTTGTCTGTTCTTCTGTTCTGTCTGTCTGTCTGTTCTTCTGTTTTGTCTCTTCTTCTGTTCTGTCTGTCTGTCTGTTCTTCTGTTTTGTCTCTTTTTCTGTTCTGTCTGTCTGTCTGTCTGTCTGTCTGTCTGTCTGTGTGTCTGTTCTTCTGTTTTGTCTGTTCTTCTGTTTTGTCTGTCTGTCTTTCTGTTCTTCTGTTTTGTCTGTTCTTCTGTTCTGTCTGTTCTTCTTCTGTTTTGTCTGTTCTTCTTCTGTTTTGTCTGTTCTTCTGTCTGTCTGTCTGTCTGTCTGTTCGTCTGTTCTTCTGTTCTGTTCGTCTGTTCTTCTGTTCGTCTGTTCTGTCTGTCTGTTCGTCTGTTCTGTCTGTCTGTTCTTCTGTTCTGTCTGTTCTTCTGTTTTGTCTGTTCTTCTGTTTTGTCTGTTCTTCTGTTTTGTCTGTTCTTCTGTTTTGTCTGTTCTTCTGTTCTGTCTGTCTGTCTGGTCTTCTGTTTTGTCTGTTCTTCTGTTTTGTATGTCTGTCTGTCTGTTCTTCTGTTTTGTCTGTTCTTCTGTTTTGTCTGTCTGTCAGCGTGTTCTTCTGTTTTGTCTGTTCTTCTGTTTTGTCTGTCTGTCTGTTCTTCTGTTTTGTCTGTCTGTCTGTTCTTCTTCTGTTCTGTTCGTCTGTTCTTCTGTTCTGTTCGTCTGTTCGTCTGTTCTTCTGTTCTGTTCGTCTGTTCATCTGTTCTTCTGTTCTGTCTGTCTTTTCGTCTGTTCGTCTGTTCTTCTGTTCTGTCTGTCTGTTCTTCTGTTCGTCTGTTCGTCTGTTCTTCTCTTCTGTTTGTCTGTTTGTTCTGTTCGTCTGTTCTTCTGTTCTGTCTGTCTGTTCGTCTGTTCTTCTGTTCTGTCTGTCTGTTCGTCTGTTCTTCTGTTCTGTCTGTCTGTTCGTCTGTTCTGTCTGTCTGTCTGTTTTTCTGTTCTGTTCGTCTGTTCTTCTGTTCTGTTCGTCTGTTCTTCTGTTCGTCTGTCTGTTCGTCTGTTCTTCTGGTCTTTTCGTCTGTTCTTCTGTTCGTCTGTTCTTCTGTTCTGTCTGTCTTTTCGTCTGTTCGTCTGTTCTTCTGTTCTGTCTGTCTGTTCTTCTGTTCGTCTATTAGTCTGTTCTTCTGTTCTGTTCGTCTATTCATCTGTTCTTCTGTTCAGTTCGTCTGTTCGTCTGTTCGTTCTGTTCGTCTGTTCTTCTGTTCTGTCTGTCTGTTCGTCTGTTCTTCTGTTCTGTCTGTCTGTTCGTCTGTTCTTCTGTTCTGTCTGTCTGTTCGTCTGTTCTTCTGTTCTTCTGTTCTGTCTGTCTGTTCGTCTGTTCTTCTGTTCTGTCTGTCTGTTCGTCTGTTCGTCTGTTCTGTCTGTCTGTTCGTCTGTTCTGTTCGTCTGTTCGTCTGTTGTCTGTTCTTCTGTTCGTCTGTTCTTCTGTTCGTCTGTCTTCTGTTCGTCTGTTCTTCTGTTCTTCTGTTCTGTCTGTCTGTTCTTCTGTTCTGTCTGTTCTGTCTGTTCGTCTGTTCTTCTGTTCTGTTCGTTCTGTCAGTCTGTTCTTCTGTTCTGTCTGTTTGTCTGTTCTTCTGTTTGTCTGTCTGTTCGTCTGTTCTTCTGTTCTGTGCTTCTGTTCTGTCTGTTCTGTCTGTTCGTCTGTCTGTTTGTCTGTTTTTCTGTTCTGTTCATCTGTTCTTCTGTTCTGTTCGTCTGTTCTTCTGTTCGTCTGTTCTTCTGTTCTGTTCGTCTGTTCTTCTGTTTTGTCTGTTCTTCTGTTTTGTCTGTTCTTCTGTTTTGTCTGTTCTTCTGTTCTTCTGTCTGTCTGTTCTTCTGTTTTGTCTCTTCTTCTGTTCTGTCTGTTCTTCTTCTGTTTTGTCTGTTCTTCTTCTGTTTTGTCTGTTCTTCTGTCTGTTCGTCTGTTCTTCTGTTCTGTTCGTCTGTTCGTCTGTTCTTCTGTTCTGTCTGTTCGTCTGTTCTTCTGTTCGTCTGTCTGTCTTCTGTTCTTCTGTTCTGTCTGTTCTGTCTGTTCTTCTTCTGTTTTGTCTGTTCTTCTGTTTTGTCTGTTCTTCTGTTTTGTCTGTTCTTCTGTTCTGTCTGTCTGTCTGTTCTTCTGTTTTGTCTGTTCTTCTGTTTTGTCTGTCTGTCTGTCTGTTCTTCTGTTTTGTCTGTTCTTCTGTTCTGTCTGTTCTTCTTCTGTTTTGTCTGTTCTTCTGTTTTGTCTGTTCTTCTGTTCTGTCTGTTCTTCTTCTGTTCTGTCTGTTCTTCTGTTCTGTCTGTTCTTCTTCTGTTCTGTCTGTTCTTCTTCTGTTCTGTCTGTTCTTCTGTTTTGTCTGTTCTTCTGTTCTGTCTGTTCTGTCTGTTCTTCTGTTTTGTCTGTTCTTCTGTTTTGGCTGTCTGTCTGTCTGTTCTTCTGTTCTGTTCGTCTGTTCTTCTGTCTGTCTGTCTGTTCTTCTGTTTTGTCTGTTCTTCTGTCTGTCTGTCTGTTCCTCTTTTTTGTCTGTTCTTCTGTTTTGTCTGTCTGTCTGTCTGATCTTCTGTTTTGTCTCTTCTTCTGTTCTGTCTGTCTGTCTGTCTGTCTGTCTGTCTGTCTGTTCTTCTGTTCTGTCTGTTCTTCTTCTGTTCTGTCTGTTCTTCTTCTGTTTTGTCTCTTGTTCTGTCTGTTTGTCTGTTCTTCTGTTCTGTCTGTTCTTCTTCTGTTCTGTCTGTTCTTCTTCTGTTCTGTCTGTTCTTTTCTGTTTTGTCTGTTCTTCTGTTTTGTCTGTTCTTCTGTTTTGTCTGTTCTTCTGTTTTGTCTGTTCTTCTGTTCTGTCTGTTCTTCTTTTCTTCTGTTCTGTTCGTCTGTTCTTCTGTTCTGTCTGTCTGTTCGTCTGTTCGTCTGTTCTTCTCTTCTGTTCTGTCTGTTCTTCTGTTCGTCTGTCTGTTCGTCTGTTCGTCTGTTCTGTTCGTCTGTCTGTTCGTCTGTTCTTCTGTTCTGTTCGTCTGTTCTTCTGTCTTTCTGTTCGTCTGTTCTTCTGTTCTGTTCGTCTGTTCTTCTGTTCTGTTCGTCTGTTCTTCTGTTCGTCTGTTCGTCTGTTCTTCTGTTCGTCAGTTCTTCTGTTCGTCTGTTCTTCTGTTCTGTTCGTCTGTTCTTCTGTTCTGTTGGTCTGTTCGTCTGTTCTTCTGTTCTGTCCGTCTGTTCGTCTGTTCTTCTGTTCTGTCTGTCTGCTCGTCTGCTCGTCTGTTCGTCTGTTCTGTCTGTCTGTTCTTCTGTTCGTCTGTTCGTCTGTCTTCTGTCCGTCTGTTCGTCTGTTCTTCTGTTCTTCTGTTCTGTCTTTCTGTTCTTCTGTTCTGTCTGTTCTTCTGTTTTGTCTGTTCTTCTGTTTTGTCTGTTCTTCTGTTCTGTCTGTCTGTCTGTCTGTTCTTCTGTTTTGTATGTCTGTCTGTCTGTTCTTCTGTTTTGTCTGTTCTTCTGTTTTGTCTGTCTGTCTGTCTGTTCTTCTGTTCTGTCTGTTCTTCTGTTTGTCTGTCTGTTCGTCTGTTCGTCTGTTCTTCTGTTCTTCTGTTCTGTCTGTCTGTTCTTCTGTTCGTCTGTTCTTCTGTTCGTCTGTTCTTCTGTTCTTCTGTTCGTCTGTTCTTCTGTTCTGTTCGTCTGTTCTTCTGTTCTTCTGTCTGTTCGTCTGTTCTTCTGTTCTGTCTGTCGTTTGTCTGTTCGTCTGTTCGTCTGTTCTTCTGTTCTGTCTGTCTGTTCTTCTGTTCTGTCTGTTCTGTCTGTTCGTCTGTTCTTCTGTTCGTCTGTTCGTCAGTCTGTTCTTCTGTTCTGTCTGTTTGTCTGTTCTTCTGTTTGTCTGTCTGTTCGTCTGTTCTTCTGTTCTGTGCTTCTGTTCTGTCTGTTCTGTCTGTTCGTCTGTCTGTTTGTCTGTTTTTCTGTTCTGTTCATCTGTTCTTCTGTTCTGTTCGTCTCTTCTGATCTGTTCGTCTGTTCTTCTGTTCTGTTCGTCTGTTCTTCTGTTCTGTTCGTCTGTTCTTCTGTTCTGTCCGTCTGTTCGTCTGTTCTTCTGTTCTGTCTGTCTTCTGTTTTGTCTGTTCTTCTGTTTTGTCTGTTCTTCTGTTTTGTCTGTTCTTCTGTTCTGTCTGTCTGTTCGTCTGTTCGTCTGTTCTTCTGTTCTTCTGCCCTGTCTGTCTGTTCGTCTGTTCGGTCTGTCTGTTCTTCTGTTCTGTTCGTCTGTCCTTCTGTCTGTCTGTTCGTCTGTTCTTCTGTTCTGTTCGTCTGTTCTTCTGTTCGTCTGTTCGTCTGTTCGTCTGTTCTTCTGTTCTATCTGTCTGTTCGTCTGTTCGGTCTGTCTGTTCGTCTGTTCTGTTCGTCTGTTCTTCTGTCTGTCTGTTCGTCTGTTCTTCTGTTCTGCTGTTCTGTTCGTCTGTTCGTCTGATCTTCTGTTCTGTTCGTCTGTTCGTCTGTTCTTCTGTTCGTCTGTTCTTCCGTTCGTCTGTTGTTCGTCTGTTCGTCTGATTGTCAGTTCTTCTGTTCGTCTGTTCTTCTGTTCGTCTGTTCTTCTGTTCTGTCTGTCTGTTCGTCTGTTCGTCTGTTCTTCTGTTCTTCTGCCCTGTCTGTCTGTTCTTCTGTTTTGTCTGTTCTTCTGTTTTGTCTGTTCTTCTGTTCTGTCTGTCTGTCTGTTCTTCTGTTTTGTCTCTTCTTCTGTTCTGTCTGTCTGTCTGTCTGTTCTTCTGTTTTGTCTGTTCTTCTGTTTTGTCTGTCTGTCTGTCTGTTCTTCTGTTTTGTCTGTTCTTCTGTCTGTCTGTCAGTGTGTTCTTCTGTTTTGTCTGTTCTTCTGTTCTGTCTGTTCTTCTTCTGTTTTGTCTGTTCTTCTGTTTTGTCTGTTCTGTCTGTTCTTCTGTTCTGTCTGTTCATCTATTCTGTCTGTTCTTCTGTTTTGTCTGTTCTTCTGTTTTGTCTGTTCTTCTGTTTTGTCTGTTCTTCTGTTCTGTCTGTCTGTCTGTTCTTCTGTTTTGTCTCTTCTTCTGTTCTGTCTGTCTGTCTGTTCTTCTGTTTTGTCTGTTCTTCTGTTTTGTCTGTCTGTTCTTCTTCTGTTTTGTCTGTTCTTCTGTTTTGTCTGTCTGTCTGTTCTTCTGTTTTGTTCGTCTGTTCTTCTGTTGTGTTCGTCTATTCGTCTGTTCTTCTGTTCTGTTCGTCTATTCATCTGTTCTTCTGTTCAGTTCGTCTGTTCGTCTGTTCTTCTGTTCGTCTGTCTGTTCGTCTGTTCTTCTCTTCTTCTGTTCGTCTATTCGTCTGTTCGTCTGTTCTGTTCGTCTATTCATCTGTTCTTCTGTTCTGTTCATCTGTTCTGTTCGTCTGTTCTTCTGTTCGTCTGTTCTTCTGTTCTTCTGTTCTGTTCGTCTGTTCGTCTGTTCTTCTGTTCTGTCTGTCTGTTCTTCTGTTCTTTCTGTTCATCTGTTCGTCTGTCTGTTCGTCTGTTCTGTCTGTCTGTTCTGCTGTTCGTCTGTTCGTCTGTTCTTCTGTCTGTCTGTTTGTCTAGTTGTCTGTTCGTCTGTTCTTCTGTTCTTCTGTTCTGTCTGTCTGTTCTTCTGTTCTGTCTGTTCTGTCTGTTCGTCTGTTCTTCTGTTCTGTTCGTCTGTTCTTCTGTTCTTCTGTTCGTCTGTTCTTCTGCCCTGTCTGTCTGTTCTTCTGTTCGTCTGTTCGTCTGTTCTTCTCTTCTGTTCTGTCTGTTCGTCTGTTCGTCTGTTCGTCTGTTTGTCTGTTCTTCTGTTCTGTTCGTCTGTTCTTCTGTTCTGTCTGTCTTTTCGTCTGTTCTTCTGTTCTGTCTGTCTTTTCGTCTGTTCGTCTGTTCGTCTGTTCTTCTGTTCTGTCTGTCTGTTCTTCTGTTCGTCTGTTCTTCTCTTCTGTTCTGTCTGTTCTTCTGTTTTTCTGTCTGTTCGTCTTTTCGTCTGTTCTTCTGTTCTTCTGTTCTGTTTGTCTGTCTGTTTGTCTTTTCGTCTGTTCTTCTGTTCTGTCTTTCTGTTCTTCTGTTCTGTCTGTTCATCTGTTCGTATGTTCTTCTGTTCATCTGTCTGTTCGTCCGTTCTTCTGTCTGTCTGTTTGTCTGTTCGTCTGTTCTTCTGTTCTTCTGTTCTGTCTGTCTGTTCTTCTGTTCTGTCTGTTCTGTCTGTTCGTCTGTTCTTCTGTTCGTCTGTTCGTCTGTTCGTCTGTTCTTCTGTTCGTCTGTTCTTCTGTTCGTCTGTTCTTCTGTCTGTTCTTCTGTTCTGTTCGTCTGTTCTTCTGTTCGTCTGTCTGTTCTTCTGTTCGTCTGTTCTTCTGTTCGTCAGTTCTTCTGTTCGTCTGTTCTTCTGTTCGTCTGTCTGTTCTTCTGTTCTTCTGTTCTGTTCGTCTGTTCTTCTGTTCGTCTGTCTGTTCTTCTGTTCTGTTCATCTGTTCTTCTGTTCTGTCTGTCTGTTCGTCTGTTCTTCTGTTCTGTCTGTCTGTTCGTCTGTTCTTCTGTTCTTCTGTCTGTTCGTCTTTTCGTCTGTTCTTCTGTTCTTCTGTCTGTTCTTCTGTTCTTTCTGTTCATCTGTTCTTCTGATCTGTTCGTCTGTTCTTCTGTTCTGTTCGTCTGTTCTTCTGTTCTGTTCGTCTGTTCTTCTGTCTGTCTGTTTGTCTGTTCGTCTGTTCTTCTGTTCTGTCTGTCTGTTCTTCTGTTCTGTCTGTTCGTCTGTTCTTCTGTTCTGTTCGTCTGTTCTTCTGTTCTTCTGTTCGTCTGTTCTTCTGTTCGTCTGTCTGTTCGTCTGTTCGTCTGTTTGTCAGTTCTTCTGTTCTTCTGTTCGTCTGTTCTTCTGTTCTGTCTGTCTGTTCGTCTGTTCGTCTGTTCTTCTGTTCTTCTGCCCTGTCTGTCTGTTCTTCTGTTCGTCTCTTCTTCTCTTCTGTTCTGTCTGTTCGTCTGTTCGTCTGTTTGTCTGTTCTTCTGTTCTGTTCGTCTGTTCTTCTGTTCTGTCTGTCTTTTCGTCTGTTCGTCTGTTCTTCTGTTCTGTCTGTCTGTTCGTCTGTTCGTCTGTTCTTCTCTTCTGTTCTGTCTGTTCTTCTGTTTGTCTGTCTGTTCGTCTTTTCGTCTGTTCTTCTGTTCTTCTGTTCTGTTTGTCTGTCTGTTCGTCTTTTCGTCTGTTCTTCTGTTCTGTCTTTCTGTTCTTCTGTTCTGTCTGTTCATCTGTTCGTATGTTCTTCTGTTCATCTGTCTGTTCGTCTGTTCTTCTTTTCTTCTGTTCTGTTCGTCTGTTCTTCTGTTCTGTCTGTCTGTTCTTCTGTTCTGTTCATCTGTTCTTCTGTTCTGTTCGTCTGTTCTTCTGTTCTTCTGTTCTGTTCGTCTGTTCTTCTGTTCTGTCAGTCTGTTCTTCTGTTCTGTCTGTTCTGTCTGTTTGTCTGTTCTTCTGTTCGTCTGTCTGTTCGTCTGTTCTTCTGTTCTGTTCTGTCTGTTCGTCTGTCTGTTCGTCTGTTTTTCTGTTCTGTTCATCTGTTCTTCTGTTCTGTTCGTCTGTTCTTCTGTTCGTCTGTTCTTCTGTTCTGTTCGTCTGTTCTTCTGTTCGTCTGTTCTTCTGTTCTGTCTGTCTTTTCGTCTGTTCGTCTGTTCTTCTGTTCTGTCTGTCTGTTCTTCTGTTCGTTTGTTCGTCTGTTCTTCTCTTCTTCTCTTCTGTTCTGTCTGTTCTTCTGTTTGTCTGTCTGTTCGTCTTTTCGTCTGTTCTTCTGTTCTTCTGTTCTGTTCGTCTGTTCTTCTGTTCTGTCTTTCTGTTCTTCTGTTCTGTCTGTTCATCTGTTCGTCTGTTCTTCTGTCCATCTGTCTGTTCGTCTGTTCTTCTTTTCTTCTGTTCTGTTCGTCTGTTCTTCTGTTCTGTCTGTCTGTTCGTCTGTTTTTCTGTTCTGTCTGTCTGTTCGTCTGTTCTGTCTGTCTGTTCTGTTCGTCTGTTCTTCTGTCTGTCTGTTCGTCTGTTCTTCTGTCTGTCTGTTCGTCTGTTCTTCTGTTCTTTTCGTCTGTTCGTCTGTTCTTCTGTTCGTCTGTTCTTCTGTTCTGTTCGTCTGTTCTTCTGTCTGTCTGTTCTGTCTGTTCTTCTGTTTTGTCTGTTCTTCTGTTCTGTCTGTCTGTCTGTTCTTCTGTTTTGTCTCTTCTTCTGTTCTGTCTGTTCTTCTGTTTTGTCTGTTCTTCTGTTTTGTCTGTCTGTTCTTCTGTTCTTCTGTTCTGTCTGTCTGTTCGTCTGTTCTTCTGTTCTGTCTGTCTGTTCGTCTGTTCGTCTGTTCTTCTGTTCGTCTGTTCGTCTGTTCTTCTGTTCGTCTGTTCTTCTGTTCGTCTGTTTTGTCTGTCTGTTCTTCTGTTCGTCTGTTCGTCTGTTCTTCTCTTCTGTTCTGTCTGTTCTTCTGTTTGTCTGTCTAATCGTCTTTTCGTCTGTTCTTCTGTTCTTCTGTTCTGTTCGTCTGTTCGTCTGTTCTTCTGTTCTGTCTTTCTGTTCTTCTGTTCTGTCTGTTCATCTGTTCGTCTGTTCTTCTGTCCATCTGTCTGTTCGTCTGTTCTTCTTTTCTTCTGTTCTGTTCGTCTGTTCTTCTGTTCGTCTGTTCTTCTGTTCTGTCTGTCTTTTCGTCTGTTCGTCTGTTCTTCTGTTCTGTCTGTCTGTTCTTCTGTTCGCCTGTTCGTCTGTTCTTCCGTTCTGTTCGTCTGTTCGTCTGTTCTTCTGTTCGTCAGTTCTTCTGTTCGTCTGTTCTTCTGTTCGTTTGTTTGTTCTTCTGTTCTGTTGTTCTGTTCGTCTGTTCTTCTGTTCTGTCCGTCTGTTCGTCTGTTCTTCTGTTCTGTCTGTCTGCTCGTCTATTCGTCTGTTCGTCTGTTTGTCGTCTGTTCTTCTGTTCGTCTGTTCTTCTGTCTGTCTATTGGTTCTGTCTGTCTGTTCGTCTGTTCTTCTGTTCTGTCTGTCTGTTCGTCTGTTCTTCTGTTCTGTCTGTCTGTTCGTCTGTTTGTCTGTTCTTCTGTTCGTCTGTCTGTTCGTCTGTTATTCTGTTCTGTTCTGTCTGTTCTGTCTGTTCGTCTGTCTGTTCGTCTGTTTTTCTGTTCTGCTCATCTGTTCTTCTGTTCTGTTCGTCTGTTCTTCTGTTCGTCTGTTCTTCTGTTCTGTTCGTCTGTTCTTCTGTTCGTCTGTTCGTCTGTTCTTCTGTTCTGTCTGTCTGTTCTTCTGTTCGTCTGTTCGTCTGTTCTTCTCTTCTGTTCTGTCTGTTCGTCTGTTCGTCTGTTTGTCTGTTCTTCTGTTCGTCTGTTCTTCTGTTCTGTTCGTCTGTTCTTCTGTTCTGTCTGTCTTTTCGTCTGTTCTTCGGTTCTGTCTGTCTTTTCTTCTGTTCGTCTGTTCTTCTGTTCTTTCTGTCTGTTCTTCTGTTCGTCTGTTCGTCTGTCCTTCTGTTCTTCTGTTCTGTTTGTCTGTCTGTTCGTCTTTTCGTCTGTTCTTCTGTTCTGTTCGTCTGTTCTTCTGTTCTGTCTGTTCTTCTGTTTGTCTGTCTGTTCGTCTTTTCGTCTGTTCTTCTGTTCTGTTTGTCTGTCTGTTCGTCTTTTCGTCTGTTCTTCTGTTCTGTTCGCCTGTTCTTCTGTTCTGTCTTTCTGTTCTTCTGTTCTGTCTGTTCATCTGTTCGTCTGTTCTTCTGTTCATCTGTCTGTTTGTCTGTTCTTCTTTTCTTCTGTTCTGTTCGTCTGTTCTTCTGTTCTGTCTGTTCTTCTGTTCGTCTGTCTGTTCGTCTGTTCTTCTGTTCTGTTCTTCTGTTCTGTTTGTTCTGTTCGTCTTTTCGTCTATTCTTCTGTTCTGTTCGTCTGGTCTTCTGTTCTGTTCGTCTGTTCTTCTGTCTGTCTGTTAGTCTGTTCTTCTGTTCTGTTCGTCTGTTCGTCTGTTCTTCTGATCGTCTGTTCTTCTGTTCGTCTGTCTGTTCGTCTGGTCTTCTGTTCTGTTCGTCTGTTCTTCTGTTCTGTCCGTCTGTTCGTCCGTTCTTCTGTTCTGTCTGTCTGTGCGTCTGTTCGTCTGTTCTGTCTGTTCGTCTGTCTGTTCGTCTGTTTTTCTGTTCTGTTCATCTGTTCTTCTGTTCTTTTCGTCTGTTCTTCTGTTCGTCTGTTTTCTGTTCTGTCTGTCTGTTCGTCTGTTCTTCTGTTCGTCTGTCTGTTCATCTGTTCTTCTGTTCTGTTGGTCTGTTCGTCTGTTCTGTTCGTCTGTTCGTCTGTTCGTCCGTTCTTCTGTGTGTCTGTTCGTCTGTTTGTCTGTTCGTCTGTTCTTTTGTTCTTCTGTTCTGTTTGTCTGTTCTTCTGTTCGTTGTCTGTTCTTCTGTTCTGTCTGTTCGTCTGTTCTTCTGTTCTGTTCGTCTGTTCTTCTGTTCGTCTGTTCTTCTGTTTGTCTGCCTGTTCGTCTGTTTGTCTGTTCTTCTGTTCGTCTGTTCTTCTGTTCGTCTGTTCTTCTGTTCTGTCTGTCTGTTCGTCTGTTCTTCTGTTCTTCTGCCCTGTCTGTCTGGTCGTCTGTTCTTCTGTTCTGTCTGTCTGTTCGTCTGTTCTTCTGTTCTGTCTGTCTGTTCGTCTGTTCTTCTGTTCTTCTGCCCTGTCTGTCTGTTCGTCTGTTCTTCTCTTCTGTTCTGTCTGTTCTTCTGTTCGTCTGTTCTTCTGTTCTGTTCGTCTGTTCTTCTGTTCTGTCTGTCTTTTCGTCTGTTCTTCTGTTCTGTCTGTCTTTTCGTCTGTTCGTCTGTTCTTCTGTTCTTTCTGTCTGTTCTTCTGTTCGTCTGTTCGTCTGTCCTTCTCTTCTGTTCTGTCTGTTCTTCAGTTTGTCTGTCTGTTCGTCTTTTCGTCTGTTCTTCTGTTCTTCTGTTCTGTTTGTCTGTCTGTTCGTCTTTTCGATTGTTCTTCTGTTCTTCTGTTCTGTTCGTCTGTTCTTCTGTTCTGTCTTTCTGTTCTTCTGTTCTGTCTGTTCATCTGCTCGTCTGTTCTTCTGTTCATCTGTCTGTTCGTCTGTTCTTCTTTTCTTCTGTTCTGTTCATCTGTTCTTCTGTTCTGTCTGTCTGTTCGTCTGTTCTTCTGTTCGTCTGTCTGTTCGTCTGTTCTTCTGTTCTGTTCGTCTGTTCTTCTGTTCTGTCCGTCTGTTCTTCTGTCGTCTGTCTGTTCGTCTGTTCTTCTGTTCTTCTGTTCTGTTCGTCTGTTCTTCTGTTCGTCTGTTCTTCTGTTCTGTTCGTCTGTTCTTCTGTTCTGTTCTTCTGTTCTGTTTGTCTGTCTGTTCGTCTTTTCGTCTGTTCTTCTGTTCTGTTCGTCTGTTCTTCTGTTCTGTCTTTCTGTTCTTCTGTTCTTTCTGTTCTTCTGTTCTGTTTGTCTGTCTGTTCGTCTTTTCTTTTGTTCTTCTGTTCTTCTGTTCTGTTCGTCTGTTCTTCTGTTCTGTCCGTCTGTTCTTCTGTCGTCTGTCTGTTCGTCTGTTCTTCTGTTCTTCTGTTCTGTTCGTCTGTTCTTCTGTTCGTCTGTTCGTCTGTTCTTCTCTTCTGTTCTGTCTGTTCTTCTGTTTGTCTGTCTGTTCGTCTTTTCGTCTGTTCTTCTGTTCTGTTTGTCTGTCTGTTCGTCTTTTCGTCTGTTCGTCTGTTCTTTTCGTCTGTTCTTCTGTTCGGTNGTTCGTCTATTAGTCTGTTCTTCTGTTCTGTTCGTCTATTCATCTGTTCTTCTGTTCAGTTCGTCTGTTCGTCTGTTCTTCTGTTCGTCTGTCTGTTCGTCTGTTTTTCTGTTCTGTTCGTCTGTTCGTCTGTTCTTCTGTTCTGTTCTTCTGTTCGTCTGTTCTTCTGTTCTTCTGTTCGTCTGTTCTTCTGTTCTTCTTTTCTTCTGTCTGTTCTTCTGTTCTTCTGTTCGTCTGTCTGTTCGTCTGTTCTTCTGTTGTTCTGTTCTGTTCGTCTGTTCTTCTGTCTGTCTACCTGTTCTTCTGTTTTGTCTGTTCTTCTGTCTGTCTGTCTGTTCCTCTTTTTTGTCTGTTCTTCTGTTTGTCTGTTCTTCTGTTTTGTCTCTGCTTCTGTTCTGTCTGTCTGTCTGTTCTTCTGTTTTGTCTCTTCTTCTGTTCTGTCTGTCTGTCTGTGTGTCTGTTCTTCTGTTTTGTCAGTTCTTCTGTTTTTTTTGTCTGTTTTTCTGTTCTTCTGTTTTGTCTGTTCTTCTGTTTTTTCTGTTGTTCTTCTGTTTTGTCTGTTCTTCTGTCTGTCTGTCTGTTCTTCTGTTCTGTCTGTTTGTCTGTTCTTCTGTTCGTCTGTTCTGTTCTTCTGTTCTGTCTGTTCGTCTGTTCTTCTGTTCTGTTCTTCTGTTCTGTTCTTCTGTTCTGTCTGTTCGTCTGTTTGTCTGTTCTTCTGTTCGTCTGTCTGTTCGTCTGTTTTTCTGTTCTGTTCGTCTGTTCGTCTGTTCTTCTGTTCTGTTCTTCTGTTCGTCTGTCTGTTCGTCTGTTCTTCTGTTCTGTTCGTCTGTTCTTCTGTTCTGTTCGTCTGTTCGTCTGTTCTTCTGTTCTGTTCGTCTGTTCTTCTGTTCGTCTGTCTGTTCGTCTGTTCTTCTGTTCTGTTCGTCTGTTCTTCTGTTCTGTTCGTCTGTTCTTCTGTTCTTCTGTTCTTCTGTTCTGTTCGTCTGTTCGTCTGTTCTTCTGTTCTGTTTTGTCTGTTCTTCTGTTCTGTCTGTTCTTCTTCTGTTTTGTCTGTTCTTCTTCTGTTATGTCTCTTCTTCTGTGTATGTCTGTCTGTCTGTTCTTCTGTTTTGTCTGTTCTTCTGTTTTGTCTGTCTGTCTGTCTGTTCTTCTGTTTTGTCTGTTCTTCTGTCTGTCTGTCTGTCTGTTCTTCTTCTGTTTTGTTCGTCTGTTCTTCTGTTCTGTTCGTCTATTAGTCTGTTCTTCTGTTCTGTTCGTCTATTCATCTGTTCTTCTGTTCAGTTCGTCTGTTCTTCTGTTCGTCTGTTCTTCTGTTCGTCTGTTCTTCTGTTCGTCTGTCTGTTCGTCTATTCTTCTGTTCTGTTCGTCTGTTCTTCTGTTCTGTTCGTCTGTTCTTCTGTCGTCTGTCTGTTCGTCTGTTCTTCTGTTCTTCTGTTCTGTTCGTCTGTTCTTCTGTTCTTCTGTTCTGCTGTTCTGTTCGTCTGTTCGTCTGTTCTTCTGTTCTTCTGTTCTGTTCGTCTGTTCTGTTCGTCTGTTCTTCTGTTCTGTCTGTTCTTCTTCTGTTCTGTCTGTTCTTCTTCTGTTCTGTCTGTTCTTCTGTTTTGTCTGTTCTTCTGTTCTGTCTGTTCTTCTGTTCTGTCTGTTCTTCTGTTTTGGCTGTCTGTCTGTCTGTTCTTCTGTTTTGTCTGTTCTTCTGTTCTGTTTGTTCTTCTTCTGTTTTGTCTGTTCTTCTGTTTTGGTTGTTCTGTCTGTCTGTTCTTCTGTTCTGTTCGTCTGTTCTTCTGTCTGTCTGTTCGTCTGTTCTTCTGTTCTGTTCGTCTGTTCTTCTGTTCGTCTGTTCTTCTGTTCTGTCTGTTCTTCTGTTCTGTCAGTCTGTTCTTCTGTTCTGTCTGTTTGTCTGTTCTTCTGTTCGTCTGTTCTGTTCTTCTGTTCTGTCTGTTCGTCTGTTCTTCTGTTCTGTTCTTCTGTTCTGTTCTTCTTTTCTTCCGTTCTTCTGTTCGTCTGTTCTTCTGTTCGTCTGTCTGTTCGTCTGTTCTTCTGTTCTGTTCGTCTGTTCGTCTGTTCTTCTGTTCTGTTCTTCTGTTCGTCTGTCTGTTCGTCTGTTCTTCTGTTCTGTTCGTCTGTTCATCAGTTCTTCTGTTCTGTTCGTCTGTTCTTCTGTTCTGTTCGTCTGTTCTTCTGTTCGTCTGTTCGTCTGTCTGTTCGTCTATTCTTCTGTTCTGTTCGTCTGTTCTTCTGTTCTGTTCGTCTGTTCTTCTGTCGTCTGTCTGTTCGTCTGTTCTTCTGTTCTTCTGTTCTGTTCGTCTGTTCTTCTGTTCTTCTGTTCTGCTGTTCTGTTCGTCTGTTCGTCTGTTCTTCTGTTCTTCTGTTCTGTTCGTCTGTTCTTCTGTTCTGTCTGTTCTTCTGTTCTGTCTGTTCTTCTGTTCTGTCTGTTCTTCTTCTGTTCTGTCTGTTCTTCTGTTTTGTCTGTTCTTCTGTTCTGTCTGTTCTTCTGTTCTGTCTGTTCTTCTGTTTTGGCTGTCTGTCTGTCTGTTCTTCTGTTTTGTCTGTTCTTCTGTTCTGTTTGTTCTTCTTCTGTTTTGTCTGTTCTTCTGTTTTGGCTGTCTGTTTGTCTGTTCTTCTGTTCTGTCTGTTCTTCTTCTGTTCTGTCTGTTCTTCTTCTGTTCTGTCTGTTCTTTTCTGTTTTGTCTGTTCTTCTGTTCTGTTTGTTCTTCTTCTGTTTTGTCTGTTCTTCTGTTTTGTCTATCTGTCTGTTCTTCTGTTTTGTCTGTTCTTCTGTTTTGTCTGTCTGTCTGTTCTTCTTCTGTTTTGTCTGTTCTTCTGTTTTGTCTGTCTGTCTGTTCTTCTTCTGTTTTGTTCGTCTGTTCTTCTGTTCTGTTCGTCTATTAGTCTGTTCTTCTGTTCTGTTCGTCTATTCATCTGTGCTTCTGTTCTGTTCGTCTGTTCTTCTGTTCTGTTCGTCTGTTCTTCTGTTCGTCTGTCTGTTCGTCTATTCTTCTGTTCTGTTCGTCTGTTCATCTGTTCTGTTCAACTGTTCTTCTGTCGTCTGTCTGTTCGTCTGTTCTTCTGTTCTTCTGTTCTGTTCGTCTGTTCTTCTGTCCTGTTCTGTTCGTCTGTTCTTCTGTTCTGCTGTTCTGTTCCTCTGTTCGTCTGTTCTTCTGTTCTTCTGTTCTGTTCGTCTGTTCGTCTGTTCTTCTGTTCGTCTGTTCTTCCGTTCTTCTGTTCGTCTGTTCTTCTGTTCGTCTGTTCTTCTGTTCTTCTGTTCGTCTGTCTGTTCTTCTGTTCTTCTGTTCTGTTCGTCTGTTCTTCTGTTCTGTTCGTCTGTTCTTCTGTTCTTCTGTTCGTCTGTTCTTCTGTTCTTCTGTTCGTCTGTCTGTTCTTCTGTTCTTCTGTTCGTCTGTCTGTTCGTCTATTCTTCTGTTGTTCTGTTCTGTTCTTCTGTTCGTCTGTTCTTCTGTTCTTCTGTTCGTCTGTTCTTCTGTTCTTCTTTTCTTCTGTCTGTTCTTCTGTTCTTCTGTTCGTCTGTCTGTCTGTCTGTTCTTCTGTTTTGTCTGTTCTTCTGTTCTGTCTGTTCTTCTTCTGTTTTGTCTGTTCTTCTGTCTGTCTGTCTGTTCTTCTGTTCTGTCTGTTCTTCTTTTCTGTCTGTTCTTCTGTTCTTGTGTTCTGTTCTTCTGTTCTGTCTGTTCGTCTGTTTGTCTGTTCTTCTGTTTGTCTGTCTGTTCGTCTGTTCTTCTGTTCTGCTGTTCTGTTCGTCTGTTCTTCTGTTCTTCTGTTCTGTTCGTCTGTTCTTCTGTTCTTCTGTTCGTCTGTTCTTCTGTTCTTCTGTTCTGTCTGTCTGTCTGTCTGTCTGTTCTTCTGTTTTGTCTGTCTGTCTGTCTGTTCTTCTGTTTTGTCTGTTCTTCTGTTCTGTCTGTTCTTCTTCTGTTCTGTCTGTTCTTCTTCTGTTTTGTCTGTTCTTCTGTCTGTTTGTCTGTTCTTCTGTTCTGTCTGTTCTTCTTCTGTTCTGTCTGTTCTTCTTCTGTTCTGTCTGTTCTTTTCTGTTTTGTCTGTTCTTCTTCTGTTTTGTCTGTTCTTCTGTCTGTTTGTCTGTTCTTCTGTTCTGTCTGTTCTTCTGTTTTGTCTGTTCTTCTGTTTTGGCTGTCTGTCTGTCTGTTCTTCTGTTTTGTCTGTTCTTCTGTTGTGTTTGTTCTTCTTCTGTTTTGTCTGTTCTTCTTCTGTTTTGTCTGTTCTTCTGTCTGTCTGTCTGTTCTTCTTTTTTGTCTGTTCTTCTGTTCTGTCTGTTCTTCTGTTTTGTCTGTTCTTCTGTTTTGTCTGTCTGTTTGTCTGTTCTTCTGTTTGTCTGTTCTTCTGTTCTGTTGTTCTGTTCTGTCTGTTTGTCTGTTCTTCTGTTTTGTCTGTTTTTCTGTTCTGTCTGTTTTTCTTCTGTTTTGTCTGTTCTTCTTCTGTTTTGTCTGTTCTTCTGTCTGTGCGTCTGTTCGTCTGTTCGTCTGTTCTTCTGTCTGTCTGTTTGTCTGTTCTTCTGTTCTTCTGTTCTTCTTTCTGTTCTTTGTTCTGTCTGTTCGTCTGTTCTTCTGTTCGTCTGTTCTGTTCGTCTATTCGTCTGTTCTGTTCGTCTGTTCTTCTGTTCTGTTCGTCTGTTCTTCTGTTCGTCTGTCTGTTCGTCTGTTCTTCTGTTTGTCTGTTGTTCTGTTCTTCTGTTCTTCTGTTCGTCTGTTTGTCTGTTCTTCTTTTCTTCTGTTCTGTTCGTCTGTTCTTCTGTTCTGTCTGTCTGTTCGTCTGTTCTTCTGTTCTTCTGTCTGTTCGTCTGTTCTTCTGTTCGTTCTGTTCTGTTCTTCTGTTCTGTCTGTTCGTCTGTTTTTCTTTTCTGTTCTTCTGTTCGTCTGTTCTTCTGTTCTGTTCGTCTGTTCTTCTGTCCGTCTGTCTGTTTGTCTGTTCTTCTGTTCGTCTGTTCTTCTGTTCTGTTCTTCTGTTCTGTCTGTTCGTCTGTTCGTCTGTTCGTCTGTTCTTTCTGTCTGTTCTTCTGTTCTGTTCGTCTGTTCTTCTGTTTGTCTGTTCGTCTGTTCTTCTGTTCTGTTCGTCTTTCTGTCTGTTCGTCTGTTTGTCTGTTCTTCTGTTCGTCTGTCTGTTCGTCTGTTTTTCTGTTCGTCTTTCTGTTCGTCTGTTCTTCTGTTCGTCTGTTCTGTTTGTTTTTCGTCTGTTCGTCTGTTCGTCTGTTCTGTCTGTCTGTTCTTCTGTTCTGTTCGTCTGTTCTTCTGTCTGTCTGTTCGTCTGTTCTTCTGTTCTGTCTTTCTGTTCTTCTGTTCTGTCTGTTCATCTGTTCGTCTGTTCTTCTGTTCATCTGTCTGTTCGTCTGTTCTTCTGTTCGTCTGTTCTTCTGTTCGTCTGTCTGTTCTTCTGTTCTTCTGTTCGTCTGTCTGTTCGTCTGTTCTTCTGTTGTTCTGTTCTGTTCTTCTGTTCGTCTGTTCTTCTGTTCTTCTGTTCGTCTGTCTGTTCGTCTGTTCTTCTGTTGTTCTGTTCTGTTCGTCTGTTCTTCTGTCTGTCTACCTGTTCTTCTGTTTTGTCTGTTCTTCTGTCTGTCTGTCTGTTCCTCTTTTTTGTCTGTTCTTCTGTTTTGTCTGTTCTTCTGTTTTGTCTGTTCTTCTGTTTTGTCTGTCTGTCTGTCTGTTCTTCTGTTTTGTCTGTTCTTCTGTTCTGTTTGTTCTTCTTCTGTTTTGTCTGTGCTTCTGTTTTGTCTGTTCTTCTGTCTGTCTGTCTGTTCTGTTTGTCTTTCTGTCTGTCTGTTCTTCTGTTTTGTCTGTTCTTCTGTTCTGTTCGTCTGTTCAGCTGTTCTTCTGTTCGTCTGTCTGTTCGTCTGTTCTTCGGTTCGTCTGTCTGTTCGTCTGTTCTTCTGTTCTGTTCGTCTGTTCTTCTGTTCTGTTCGTCTGTGCGTCTGATCTTCTGTTCTGTTCGTCTGTTCGTCAGTTCTTCGGTTCTGTTCGTCTGTTCTTCTGTTCTGTTCGTCTGTTCTTCTGTTCGTCTGTTCGTCTGTTCTTCTGTTCTGTTCGTCTGTCTGTTCGTCTGTTCTTCTGTTCTTCTGTTCTGTTCGTCTGTTCTTCTGTTCTTCTGTTCTGTTCGTCTGTTCGTCTGTTCTTCTGTCTGTCTGTTTGTCTGTTTGTCTGTTCGTCTGTTCTTCTGTTCTTCTGTTCTGTCTGTCTGTTCTTCTGTTCTGTCTGTTCGTCTGTTCTTCTGTTCTGTTCGTCTGTTATTCTGTTCGTCTGTTCGTCTGTTCTTCTGTTTGTCTGTTCTTCTGTTCGTCTGTTCTTCTGTTCGTCTGTTCGTCTGTTCTTCTTTTCGTCTGTTCGTCTGTTCTTCTGTTCTGTTCGTCTGTTCTTCTGTTCTTCTGTTCTGTTCGTCTGTTCTTCTGTTCTGTTCGTCTGTTCTTCTGTTCTGTTCGTCTGTTCGTCTGTTCTTCTGTTCTGTCTGTCTGCTCGTCTGTTCGTCTGTTCGTCTGTTCTTCTGTTCGTCAGTTCTTCTGTTCGTCTGTTCTTCTGTTCTGCTGTCTGTTCTTCTGTTCTGTTCGTCTGTTCTTCTGTTCTGTTCGTCTGTTTTTCTGTTCTGTTCGTCTGTTCGTCTGTTCTTCTGTTCTGTCTGTCTGTTCGTTTTTTCTTCTGTTCTTCTGTTCTGTTTGTCTGTCTGTTCGTCTTTTCGTCTGTTCTTCTGTTCTTCTGTTCTGTTCTTCTGTTCTGTCTGTTCGTCTGTTCTTCTGTTCTGTTGTTCTGTTCGTCTGTTCTTCTGTTCGTCTGTTTGTCTGTTCTTCTGTTCGTCTGTTCTGTTCGTCTGTTCTTCTGTTCTGTTCGTCTGTTTTTCTGTTCTGTTCGTCTGTTCGTCTGTTCTTCTGTTCTGTTTGTCTGTTCGTCTGTTCGTCTGTTCTGTTCTTCTGTTCGTCTGTTCTTCTGTTCGTCTTCTGTTCTTCTGTTCTGTTCGTCTGTTCTTCTGTTCGTCTGTCTGTTCTTCTGTTCTTCTGTTCTTCTGTTCTGTTCGTCTGTTCTTCTGTTCTTCTGTTCTGTTCGTCTGTTCGTCTCTTCTTCTGTTCTGTTCGTCTGTTCGTCTGTTCTTCTGTTCGTCTGTTTGTCTGTTCTTCTGTTCGTCTGTTCTTCTGTTCTGTTCTTCTGTTCGTCTGTTCGTCTGTTCTTCTGTTCTGTTCTTCTGTTCTTCTGTCCGTCTGTCTGTTCGTCTGTTCTTCTGTTCTGTTCGTCTGTTCTTCTGTTTTGTTTGTTCTTCTGTTTTGTCTGTTCTTCTGTTTTGTCTGTCTGTCTGTCTGTTCTTCTGTTTTGTCTCTTCTTCTGTTCTGTCTGTTCTTCTTCTGTTTTGTCTGTTCTTCTGTTTTGGCTGTCTGTCTGTCTGTTCTTCTGTTTTGTCTGTTCTTCTGTTCTGTTTGTTCTTCTTCTGTTTTGTCTGTTCTTCTGTTTTGTCTATTCTTCTGTTCTGTCTGTTCTTCTTCTGTTTTGTCTGTTCTTCTTCTGTTTTGTCTGTTCTTCTGTTTTGTCTCTGTTCTGTCTGTCTGTCTGTCTGTCTGTTCTTCTGTTTTGTCTGTCTGTCTGTCTGTTCTTCTGTTTTGTCTGTTCTTCTGTTTTGTATGTCTGTCTGTCTGTTCTTCTGTTTTGTCTGTTCTTCTGTTTTGTCTGTCTGTCTGTCTGTTCTTCTGTTTTGTCTGTTCTTCTGTTCTGTCTGTTCTTCTTCTGTTTTGTCTGTTCTTCTGTTTTGTCTGTTCTTCTGTCTGTCTGTCTGTTCTTCTGTTCTGTCTGTTCTTCTGTTCTGTCTTTTTGTCTGTTCTTCTGTTCTGTCTGTCTGTCTGTTCTTCTGTTTTGTCTCTTCTTCTGTTCTGTCTGTCTGTCTGTTCTTCTGTTTTGTCTCTTCTTCTGTTCTGTCTGTCTGTCTGTGTGTCTGTTCTTCTGTTTTGTCAGTTCTTCTGTTTTGTTTGTCTGTCTGTCTGTTCTTCTGTTTTGTCTGTTCTTCTGTTCTGTCTGTTCTTCTTCTGTTTTGTCTGTTCTTCTTCTGTTTTGTCTGTTCTTCTGTCTGTTTGTCTGTTTTCTGTTTGTCTGTTCTTCTGTTCTTTCTGTTCTTCTGTTCGTCTGTCTGTTCTTCTGTTCTTCTGTTCGTCTGTTCTTCTGTTCTGTTCGTCTGTTTTTCTGTTCTGTTCGTCTGTTCGTCTGTTCTTCTGTTCTGTCTGTTTGCTCGTCTGTTCGTCTGTTCTTCTGTTCTGTCTGTCTTTTCGTCTGTTTGTCTGTTCTTTTGTTCTGTCTGTTCTTCTTCTGTTCTGTCTGTTCTTCTTCTGTTCTGTCTGTTCTTTTCTGTTTTGTCTGTTCTTCTTCTGTTTTTTCTGTTCTTCTGTTTTGTCTCTTCTTCTGTTCTGTCTGTCTGTCTGTCTGTTCTTCTGTTTCGTCTGTTCGTCTGTTCTTCTGTCTGTCTGTTTGTCTGTTCTTCTGTTCTTCTGTTCTGTCTGTCTGTTCTTCTCTTCTGTCTGTTCTCTGTTCGTCTGTTCTTCTGTTCTGTTCGTCTGTTCTTCTGTTCTTCTGTTGGTTGTTCTTCTGTTCGTTTGTCTGTTCGTCTGTTTGTCTGTTCTTCTGTTCGTCTGTTCTTCTGTTCGTCTGTTCATCTGTTCTTCTGTTCTGTCTGTCTGTTCTTCTGTTCTTCTGTTCTTCTGTTCTGTTCGTCTGTTCTTCTGTTCTGTCTTTCTGTTCTTCTGTTCTGTCTGTTCATCTGTCCGTCTGTTCGTCTGTTCTTCTTCTGTTCTGTCTGTTCTTCTGTGTTGTCTGTTCTTCTGTTCTGTCTGTTCTTCTGTTTTGTCTGTTCTTCTGTTTTGGCTGTCTGTCTGTCTGTTCTTCTGTTTTGTCTGTTCTTCTGTTCTGTTTGTTCTTCTTCTGTTTTGTCTGTGCTTCTGTTTTGTCTGTTCTTCTGTCTGTCTGTCTGTTCTGTCTGTCTTTCTGTTCTGTCTGTTCTTCTGTTCTGTCTGTTCATCTGTTCGTCTGTTCTTCTGTTCATCTGTCTGTTTGTCTGTTCTTCTGTTTGTCTGTTCTTCTGTTCGTCTGTCTGTTCGTCTGTTTTTCTGTTCTGTTGTTCTGTTCGTCTGTTCTTCTGTTCTGTTCGTTTGTTTTTCTGTTCTGTTTGTCTTTTCGTCTGTTCTTCTGTTCTTCTGTCTTCTGTCTTTTCGTCTGTTCTTCTGTTCTGTCTGTCTGTTCTTCTGTTCGTCTGTTTTCTCTTCTGTTCTGTCTGTTCTTCTGTTTGTCTGTCTGTTCGTCTTTTCTTCTGTTCTTCTGTTCTGTTTGTCTGTCTGTTCGTCTTTTCGTCTGTTCTTCTGTTCTTCTGTTCTGTTTGTCTGTTCTTCTGTTCGTCTATTCGTCTGTTCGTCTGTTCTGTTCGTCTATTCGTCTGTTCTGTTGTCTGTTCTTCTGTTCTGTCTTTCTTCTTCTGTTCTGTCTGTTCATCTGTTCTTCTGTTCTTCTGTTCGTCTGTCTGTTCTTCTGTCGTCTGTTCTTCTCTTCTTCTGTTCTGTTTGTCTGTCTGTTCGTCTTTTCGTCTGTTCGTCTGTTCTTCTGTTCTGTTCGTCTGTTCTTCTGTCTGTCTGTTTGTCTGTTCTTCTGTTCTGTTCGTCTGTTTTTCTGTCTTTTCGTCTGTTCGTCTGTTCTTCTGTTCTGTCTGTCTTTTCGTCTGTTCTTCTGTTCTGTCTGTCTGTTCTTCTGTTTGTCTGTTCTTCTGTTTTGTCTGTTCTTCTGTTCTGTCTGTCTGTCTGTTCTTCTGTTTTGTCTGTTCTTCTGTTCTGTCTGTCTGTCTGTTCTTCTGTTTTGTCTCTGCTTCTGTTCTGTCTGTCTGTCTGTTCTTCTGTTTTGTCTCTTCTTCTGTTCTGTCTGTCTGTCTGTGTGTCTGTTCTTCTGTTTTGTCAGTTCTTCTGTTTTGTTTGTCTGTCTGTCTGTTCTTCTGTTTTGTCTGTTCTTCTGTTCTGTTTGTTCTTCTTCTGTTTTGTCTGTTCTTCTGTTTTGGCTGTCTGTCTGTCTGTTCTTCTGTTTTGTCTGTTCTTCTGTTCTGTTTGTTCTTCTTCTGTTTTGTCTGTTCTTCTGTTTTGTCTATTCTTCTGTTCTGTCTGTTCTTCTTCTGTTCTGTCTGTTCTTCTTCTGTTCTGTCTGTTCTTCTGTTTTGTCTGTTCTTCTGTTTTGTATGTCTGTTGTCTGTTCTTCTGTTTTGTCTGTTCTTCTGTTTTGTCTGTTGTTCTGTTCTGTCTGTCTGTCTGTTCTTCTGTTTTGTCTCTGCTTCTGTTCTGTCTGTCTGTCTGTTCTTCTGTTTTGTCTCTTCTTCTGTTCTGTCTGTCTGTCTGTGTGTCTGTTCTTCTGTTTTGTCTGTTCTTCTGTTTTGTTTGTCTGTCTGTCTGTTCTTCTGTTTTGTCTGTTCTTCTGTTCTGTCTGTTCTTCTTCTGTTTTGTCTGTTCTTCTTCTGTTTTGTCTGTTCTTCTGTTTGTTTGTTTGTTCTTCTGTTCTTTCTGTTCATCTGTTCGTCTGTTCTTCTGTTCATCTGTCTGTTCGTCTGTTCTTCTGTTTGTCTGTTCTTCTGTTCGTCTGTTTGTGTTCGTCTGTTCGTCTGTTCTTCTTCTGTTTTGTCTGTTCTTCTTCTGTTTTGTCTGTTCTTCTGTTTTGTTTCTTCTTCTGTTCTGTCTGTCTGTCTGTTTGTTCTTTTGTTTTTTNGTTCTTCTCTTCTGTTCTGTCTGTTCGTCTGTTCGTCTGTTTGTCTGTTTGTCTGTTCGTCTGTTCGTCTGTTCTTCTGTTCTGTTCGTCTGTTTGTCTGTCTGTTCGTCTGTTCTTCTGTTCGTCGTCTGTTCGTCTGTTCTTCTGTTCTGTTCGTCTGTTCTTCTGTTCTGTTCTTCTGTTCTGTCTGTCTGTCTGTCTGTTCTTCTGTTTTGTCTGTTCTTCTGTCTGTCTGTCTGTTCCTCCTTTTTGTCTGTTCTTCTGTTTTGTCAGTTTTTCTGTTTTGTCTGTCTGTCTGTCTGTTCTTCTGTTTTGTCTCTTCTTCTTTTCTGTCTGTCTGTCTGTCTGTCTGTCTGTTCTTCTGTTTTGTCTGTTCTTCTGTTCTGTCTGTCTGTCTGTTCTTCTGTTTTGTCTGTTCTTCTGTTTTGTCCGTCTGTCTGTTCTTCTTCTGTTTTGTCTTTCTGTCTGTTCTTCTGTTTTGTCTGTCTGTTCTTCTTCTGTTCTGTTCGTCTGTTCTTCTGTTCTGTTCGTTTATTTGTCTGTTCTTCTTTTCTGTTCGTCTATTCATCTGTTCTTCTGTTCAGTTCGTCTGTTCGTCTGTTCTTCTGTTCGTCTGTCTGTTCGTCTGTTCTTCTGTTCTGTTCGTCTGTTCTTCTGTTCTTCTGTTCTTCTGTTCGTCTGTCTGTTCGTCTGTTCTTCTGTTCGTCTATTCGTCTGTTCATCTGTTCTGTTCGTCTATTCGTCTGTTCTTCTGTTCTGTTCGTCTGTTCTTCTGTTCGTCTGTTCTTCTGTTCTGTTCGTCTGTTCTTCTGTTCTGTCTGTCTGTTCTTCTGTTCTCTCTGTTCATCTGTTCGTCTGTTCGTCTGTCTGTTCGTCTGTTCTTCTGTTCTGTCTGTCTGTTCTTCTGTTCTGTCTGTTCTGTCTGTTCGTCTGTCTGTTCGTCTGTTCTTCTGTTCTGTTCGTCTGTTCTTCTGTTCTGTTCGTCTGTTCTTCTGTTCTGTCCGTCTGTTCGTCTGTTCTTCTGTTCTGTTCTGTCTGTTCGTCTGTTCGTCTGTTTGTCTGTTCGTCTGTTCTTCTGTTCTGTCTGTCTGTTCTTCTGTTCTTCTGTTCTGTTCATCTGTTCTTCTGTTCTGTTCGTCTGTTCTTCTGTTCTTCTGTTCTGTTCGTCTGTTCTTCTGTTCGTCTGTCTGTTCGTCTGTTCTTCTGTTCTGTCTGTCTGTTCTTCTGTTCGTCTGTTCGTCTGTTCTTCTCTTCTGTTCTGTCTGTTCTTCTGTCTGTCTGTCTGTTCCTCCTTTTTGTCTGTTCTTCTGTTTTGTCAGTTTTTCTGTTTTGTCTGTCTGTCTGTCTGTTCTTCTGTTTTGTCTCTTCTTCTTTTCTGTCTGTCTGTCTGTCTGTCTGTCTGTTCTTCTGTTTTGTCTGTTCTTCTGTTTTGTCTGTTCTGTCTGTTCTTCTGTTTTGTCTGTTCTTCTGTTTTGTCTGTTCTTCTGTTCTGTCTGTCTGTCTGTTCTTCTGTTTTGTCTCTTCTTCTGTTCTGTCTGTCTGTCTGTCTGTCTGTTCTTCTGTTTTGTCTGTCTGTCTGTCTGTTCTTCTGTTTTGTCTGTTCTTCTGTTCTGTCTGTTCTTCTTCTGTTCTGTCTGTTCTTCTTCTGTTTTGTCTGTTCTTCTGTTTTGTCTGTTCTTCTGTCTGTTTGTCTGTTCTTCTGTTCTGTCTGTTCTTCTTCTGCTCGTCTGTTCTTCTGTTCTGTCTGTCTGTTCTTCTGTTCGTCTGTTCTTCTCTTCTGTTCTGTCTGTTCGTCTGTTTGTCTGTTCTTCTGTTCGTCTGTTCTTCTGTTCTTCTGTTCGTCTGTTCGTCTGTTCTTCTGTTCTGTCTGTCTGTTCGTCTGTTCGTCTGTTCTTCTGTTCTGTCTGTCTGTTCTTCTGTTCGTCTGTTCGTCTGTTCTTCTCTTCTGTTCTGTCTGTTCTTCTGTTTGTTGTCTGTTCGTCTGTTCTTCTGTTCTGTTCGTCTGTTCTTCTGTTCTGTTCGTCTGTTCTTCTGTTCTTCTGTTCTGTTCGTCTGTTCTTCTGTTCGTCTGTCTGTTCGTCTGTTCTTCTCTTCTGTTCTGTCTGTTCGTCTGTTCGTCTGTTTGTCTGTTCGTCTGTTCTTCTGTTCTGTCTGTCTGTTCTTCTGTTCGTCTGTTCGTCTGTTCTTCTCTTCGTCTGTCTGTTCGTCTGTTCTTCTGTTCTGTTCGTCTGTTCTTCTGTTCGTCTGTCTGTTCTTCTGTTCTGTTCGTCTGTTCTTCTGTTCTGTTCGTCTGTTCTTCTGTTCTTCTGTTCTGTTCGTCTGTTCTTCTGTTTGTCTGTCTGTTCGTCTGTTCTTCTGTTCGTCTTTCTGTTCGTCTGTTCGTCTGTTCTTCTGTTCTGTTCTTCTGTTCTGTCTGTTTGTCTGTTTGTCTGTTTTTCTGTTCTGTTCGTCTGTTCGTCTGTTCTTCTGTTCTGTTCGTCTGTTCGTCTGTTCTTCTGTTTTGTCAGTTTTTCTGTTTTGTCTGTCTGTCTGTCTGTTCTTCTGTTTTGTCTCTTCTTCTGTTCTGTCTGTCTGTCTGTCTGTCTGTCTGTTCTTCTGTTTTGTCTGTCTGTCTGTCTGTTCTTCTGTTTTGTCTGTTCTTCTGTTCTGTCTGTTCTTCTTCTGTTCTGTCTGTTCTTCTTCTGTTTTGTCTGTTCTTCTTTTCTTTCTGTCTGTCTGTTCTTCTGTTTTGTCTCTTCTTCTGTTCTGTCTGTCTGTCTGTTTGTCTGTTCTTCTGTTTTGTTTGTTTTTTTGTTTTGTCTGTTTTTCTGTTTTGTTTTTCTGTTCTTCTGTTCGTCTGTTCGTCTGTTCTTCTGTCTGTCTGTTTGTCTGTTCGTCTGTTCTGTTCGTCTGTTCTTCTGTTCTTCTGTTCTGTTCGTCTGTTCGTCTGTTCGTCTGTCCGTTCGTCTGTTCTTCTGTTCGTTCGTCTGTTCTTCTGTTCTGGTCTTCTGTTCGTCTGTTCGTCTGTCTGTTCGTCTGTTCTTCTGTTCTGTTCGTCTGTTCTTCTGTTCTGTTCGTCTGTTCTTCTGTCTGTCTGTCTGTTCTTCTGTTTTGTCTGTTCTTCTGTCTGTCTGTCTGTTCCTCCTTTTTGTCTGTTCTTCTGTTTTGTCAGTTTTTCTGTCTGTCTGTCTGTCTGTCTGTTCTTCTGTTTTGTCTGTTCTTCTGTTTTGTCTGTCTGTCTGTTCTTCTGTTTTGTCTGTTCTTCTGTTCTGTCTGTTCTTCTGTTCTTCTGTCTGTCTGTTTGTCTGTTCGTCTGTTCTTCTGTTCTGTCTGTTCTTCTGTTCTGTCTGTCTGTCTGTTCTTCTGTTTTGTCTGTTCTTCTGTTTTGTCCGTCTGTCTGTTCTTCTTCTGTTTTGTCTTTCTGTCTGTTCTTCTGTTTTGTCTGTCTGTTCTTCTTCTGTTCTGTTCGTCTGTTCTTCTGTTCTGTTCGTTTATTTGTCTGTTCTTCTTTTCTGTTCGTCTATTCATCTGTTCTTCTGTTCAGTTCGTCTGTTCGTCTGTTCTTCTGTTCGTCTGTCTGTTCGTCTGTTCTTCTGTCTGTTTGTCTGTTCTTCTGTTCTGTCTGTTCTTCTTCTGTTCTGTCTGTTCTTCTGTTTTGTCTGTTCTTCTTCTGTTTTGTCTGTTCTTCTGTTTTGTCTCTTCTTCTGTTCTGTCTGTCTGTTCTTCTGTTTTGTCTCTTCTTCTGTTCTGTCTGTCTGTTCTTCAGTTTTGTCTGTTCTTCTGTTCTGTCTGTTCTTCTTCTGTTTTGTCTGTTCTTCTTCTGTTTTGTCTGTTCTTCTGTTTTTTCTGTTATTCTGTTTTGTCTGTTCTTCTGTTCTGTCTGTCTGTCTGTTCTTCTGTTTTGTCTCTTCTTCTGTTCTGTCTGTCTGTCTGTCTGTCTGTTCTTCTGTTTTGTCTGTTCTTCTGTTCTGTCTGTTCGTCTGATCTTCTGTTCTGTTCGTCTGTTCGTCAGTTCTTCTGTTCTTCTGTTCTGTTCGTCTGTTCTTCTGTTCTTCTGTTCTGTTCGTCTGTTCTTCTGTTCGTCTGTCTGTTCGTCTGTTCTTCTGTTCTGTTCGTCTGTTCGTCTGTTCGTCTGTCTGTTCATCTGTTCTTCTGTTCTGTTCGTCTGTTCTTCTGTTCTTCTGTTCTGTTCGTCTGTTCGTCTGTTCTGCTGTTCTGTTCGTCTGTTCGTCTCTTCTTCTGTTCTGTTCGTCTGTTCTTCTGTTCGTCTGTTCTTCTGTTCGTCTGTCCTTCTGTTCTTCTGTTCATCTGTCTGTTCTTCTGTTCGTCTGTTCGTCTGTCTGTTCGTCTGTTCTTCTGTTCTGTTCGTCTGTTCTTCTGTTCTGTTCGTCTGTTCTTCTGTCTGTCTGTCTGTTCTTCTGTTTTGTCTGTTCTTCTGTTCTGTCTGTCTGTTCGTCTGTTCTTCTCTTCTGTTCTGTCTGTTCTTCTGTTCTTCTTTTCTTCTGTTCTGTTCGTCTGTTCTTCTGTTCTGTCTGTCTGTTCGTCTGTTCGTCTGTTCTTCTGTTCTGTCTGTCTGTTCTTCTGTTCGTCTGTTCGTCTGTTCTTCTCTTCTGTTCTGTCTGTTCTTCTGTTTGTCTGTCTGTTCGTCTTTTCGTCTGTTCGTCTGTTCTTCTGTTCGTCGGTCTGTTCGTCTGTTCTTCTGTTCTGTTCGTCTGTTCTTCTGTTCTGTTCGTCTATTCGTCTGATCTTCTGTTCTGTTCGTCTGTTCGTCTGATCGTCTGTTCTTCTGTTCTGTTCGTCTGTTCTTCTGTTCTGTCTGTCTGTTCTTCTGTTCTCTCTGTTCATCTGTTCGTCTGTTCGTCTGTCTTTCGTCTGTTCTTCTGTTCTTCTGTTCTGTTCGTCTGTTCGTCTGTTCTTCTGTTCTGTCTGTCTGTTCTTCTGTCTTGTCTGTTCTTCTGTTTTTTTTTCTTCTGTTTTGTCTGTCTGTCTGTCTGTTCTTCTGTTTTGTCTGTTCTTCTGTTCTGTCTGTTCTTCTGTTTTGTGTGTTCTTCTGTCTGTCTGTCTGTTCTTCTTCTGTTCTGTCTGTTCTTCTGTTCTGTCTGTTCTTCTTCTGTTCTGTCTGTTCTGCTTCTGTTCTGTCTGTTCTTCTGTTCGTCTGTTCTTCTGTTCTGTCTGTTCTGTCTGTTCGTCTGTTCTGTTCGTCTGTTCTTCTCTTCTGTTCTGTCTGTTCTTCTGTTCTTCTTTTCTTCTGTTCTGTTCGTCTGTTCTTCTGTTCTGTCTGTCTGTTCGTCTGTTCTTCTGTTCTGTCTGTCTGTTCGTCTGTTCTTCTGTTCTGTTCGTCTGTTCTTCTGTTCGTCTGTTCTTCTGTTCTATTCGTCTGTTCTTCTGTTCGTCTGTCTGTTCTTCTGTTCTGTTCGTCTGTTCTTCTGTTCTGTTTGTTTATTCGTCTGTTCTTCTTTTCTGTTCGTCTATTCATCTGTTCTTCTGTTCAGTTCGTCTGTTCGTCTGTTCGTCTGTTCTTCTGTTCTTCTGTTCGTCTGTTCTTCTGTTCTTCTGTTCTGTTCGTCTGTTCGTCTGTTCTTCTGTTCTGTCTGTCTGTTCTTCTGTTCTGTCTGTTCATCTGTTCGTCTGTTTGTCTGTCTGTTCTGTCCGTCTGTTCGTCTGTTCTTCTGATCTGTCTGTCTGCTCGTCTGTTCGTCTGTTCTCTCTGTCTGTTCGTCTGTTCGTCTGTTCTGTCTGTCTGTTCTTCTGTTCGTCTGTTTGTCTGTTTGTCTGTTCTTCTGTTCTTCTGTTCTGTCTGTTCTGTCTGTTCGTCTGTTCTTCTGTTCTGTCTGTTCTGTCTGTTCGTCTGTCTGTTCGTCTTTTCGTCTGTTCTTCTGTTCTTCTGTTCTGTTCGTCTGTTCGTCTGTTCTTCTGTTCTGTCTGTCTGTTCTTCTGTTCTGTCTGTTCATCTCTTCTGTTCTGTCTGTTCGTCTGTTTGTCTGTTTGTCTGTTCGTCTGTTCTTCTGTTCTTCTGTTTGTCTGTCTGTTCGTCTTTTCGTCTGTTCTTCTGTTCTTCTCTTCTGTTCGTCTGTTCGTCTGTTCCTCTGTTTGTCTGTTCTTCTGTTCGTCTGTTCTTCTGTTCTGTTCTGTTGTTCTGCTGTTTAGTCTGTCTGTTCATCTGTTCGTCTGTTCGTCTGTCTGTTCTTCTGTTCTTCTGTTCTGTTCGTCTGTTCTTCTGTTCTGTCCGTCTGTTCTTCTGTTCTGTCTGTCTGCTCGTCTGTTCGTCTGATCGTCTGTCTGTTTGTCTGTTCGTCTGTTCGTCTGTTCTGTTCTTCTGTTCGTCTGTTCGTCTGTTCTTCTGTCGTCTGTTCTGTTCGTCTGTTCTTCTGTTCTGTTCGTCTGTTCGTCTGTTCTTCTGTTCGTCTGTCTGTTCGTCTGTTCTTCTGTTCGTCTGTTCTTTGTCTGTCTGTTTGTCTGTTCTTCTGTTCTTCTGTTCTGTCTGTCTGTTCTTCTGTTCTGTCTGTTCTGTCTGTTCGTCTGTTCTTCTGTTCTGTTCGTCTGTTCTTCTGTTCTTCTGTTCGTCTGTTCTTCTGTTCGTTTGTCTGTTCGTCTGTTTGTCTGTTCTTCTGTTCGTCTGTTCTTCTGTTCGTCTGTTCATCTGTTCTTCTGTTTGTCTGTCTGTTCGTCTTTTCGTCTGTTCTTCTGTTCTTCTGTTCTGTTCGTCTGTTCGTCTGTTCTTCTGTTCTGTCTTTGTGTTTGTCTGTTCTTCTCTTCTGTTCTGTCTGTTCTTCTGTTCGTCTGTTCTTCTGTTCTGTTCGTCTGTTCTTCTGTTCTGTTCGTCTGTTCGTCTGTTCTTCTGTTCGTCTGTTCGTCTGTTCTTCTGTTCTGTCTGTTCTTCCTTTCTGTCTGTCTGTCTGTTCTTCTGTTTTGTCTGTTCTTCTGTTCTGTCTGTCTGTCTGTTCTTCTGTTTTGTCTGTTCTTCTGTTTTCTCTGTTCTTCTGTTTTGTCTGTCTGTCTGTCTGTTCTTCTGTTTTGTCTGTTCTTCTGTTCTGTCTGTTCTTCTGTTTTGTGTGTTCTTCTGTCTGTCTGTCTGTTCTTCTTCTGTTCTGTCTGTTCTTCTTTTCTGTCTGTTCTTCTTCTGTTCTGTCTGTTCTTCTTCTGTTCTGTCTGTTCGTCTGTTCGTCTGTTTGTCTGTTCTTCTGTTCGTCTGTTCTTCTGTTCTGTTCGTCTGTTCGTCTGTTCTTCTGTTCGTCTGTTCGTCTGTTCTTCTGTTCTGTCTGTTGTCTGTTCTTCTGTTCTGTCTGTCTGTTCTTCTGTTCTGTCACTTCATCTGTTCGTCTGTTCTTCTGTTCATCTGTCTGTTCGTCTGTTCTTCTTTTCTTCTGTTCTGTTCGTCTGTTCTTCTGTTCTGTCTGTCTGTTCGTCTGTTCTTCTGTTCTGTCTGTCGGTTCGTCTGTTCTTCTGTTCTGTCTGTCTGTTCGTCTGTTCTGTCCGTCTGTTCTGTCTGTCTGTTCGTCTGTTCTGTCTGTCTGTTCTTCTGTTCGTCTGTTCTTCTCTTCTGTTCGTCTGTTCTTCTCTTCTGTTCTGTCTGTTCGTCTGTTCGTCTGTTCGTCTGTTCTTCTGTTCTGTTCGTCTGTTCGTCTGTTCTTCTGTTCTGTCTGTCTGTTCTTCTGTTCTGTCTGTTCATCTTTTCTGTTCGTCTGTTCTTCTCTTCTGTTCTGTCTGTTCTTCTGTTTGTCTGTCTGTTCGTCTTTTCGTCTGTTCTTCTGTTCTGTTCGTCTGTTCGTCTGTTCTTCTGTTCTGTCTTTCTGTTCTTCAGTTCTGTCTGTTCATCTGTTCTTCTGTTCATCTGTCTGTTCGTCTGTTCTTCTGTTCTGTCTGTCTGTTCGTCTGTTCGTCTGTTCTTCTGTTCTGTCTGTCTGTTCTTCTGTTCGTCTGTTCTTCTCTTCTGTACTGTCTGTTTGTCTGTTCGTCTGTTCTTCTGTTCTTCTGTTCTGTTCGTCTGTTTGTCTGTTCGTCTGTTCGTCTGTTCTTCTGTTCTGTCTGTCTGTTCTGTTCGTCTGTTCTTCTCTTCTGTTCTGTCTGTTCTTCGGTTTGTCTGTCTGTTCGTCTGTTCTTCTGTTCTGTCTTTCTGTTCTTCTGTTCTGTCACTTCATCTGTTCGTCTGTTCTTCTGTTCATCTGTCTGTTCGTCTGTTCTTCTTTTCTTCTGTTCTGTTCGTCTGTTCTTCTGTTCTGTCTGTTCTTCTGTTCTGTCTGTTCTTCTGTTCTGTCAGTCTGTTCTTCTGTTCTGTCTGTTTGTCTGTTCTTCTGTTTGTCTGTTCTTCTGTTTGTCTGTTCTTCTGTTCTGTTCTTCTGTTCTGTCTGTTCGTCTGTTCTTCTGTTCTGTTCTTCTGTTCTGTCTGTTTGTCTGTTTGTCTGTTTTTCTGTTCTGTTCATCTGTTCTTCTGTTCTGTTCGTCTGTTCTTCTGTTCATCCGTCTGTTCGTCTGTTCTTCTGTTCTGTTCTTCTGTTCTTCTGTTCTGTTCGTCTGTTCGTCTGATCTTCTGTTCTGTTCATCTGTTCGTCAGTTCTTCTGTTCTTCTGTTCTGTTCGTCTGTTCTTCTGTTCTTCTGTTCGTCTGTCTGTTCGTCTGTTCTTCTGTTCTGTTCTTCTGTTCTGTTCGTCTGTTCTTCTGTTCTGTTCGTCTGTTCTTCTGTCTGTTCGTCTGTTCTTCTGTTCTTCTGTTCTGTTCTTCTGTTCTTCTGTTCTGTTCGTCTGTTCTGCTGTTCTGCTGTTCTGTTCGTCTGTTCTTCTGTTCTTCTGGTCTGTTCGTCTGTTCTTCTGTTCTTCTGTTCGTCTGTTCTTCTGTTCGTCTGTCTGCTCTTCTGTTCTGTCTGTTCATCTGTTCGTCTGTCTGTTCGTCTGTTCGTCTGTTCTTCTGTTCTGTTCGTCTGTTGGTCTGTTCGTCTGTCTGTTCATCTGTTCGTCTGTTCGTCTGTCTGTTCTTCTGTTCTTCTGTTCTGTTCGTCTGTTCTTCTGTTCTGTCCGTCTGTTCTTCTGTTCTGTCTGTCTGCTCGTCTGTTCGTCTGATCGTCTGTCTGTTTGTCTGTTCGTCTGTTCTTCTGTTCTGTCTGTTCTGTCTGTTCGTCTGTTCTTCTGTTCATCCGTCTGTTCGTCTGTTCTTCTGTTCTGTTCTTCTGTTCTTCTGTTCTGTTCGTCTGTTTGTCTGTTCTTCTTTTCTGTTCTTCTGTTCTTCTGTTTGTCTGTCTGTTCGTCTTTTCGTCTGTTCTTCTGTTCTGTTCGTCTGTTCTTCTGTTCTGTCTGTTCTGTCTGTTTGTCTGTTCTTCTGTTCGTCTGTCTGTTCGTCTGTCTGTTCGTCTGTTCGTCTGTTCTTCTGTTCTTCTGTTCTGTTCGTCTGTTCATCTGTTCTTCTGTTCGTCTGTCTGTTCGTCTGTTTGTCTGTTTGTCTGTTCGTCTGTTCTTCTGTTCTTCTGTTCTGTTCGTCTGTTTGTCTGTTCTTCTGTTCGTCTGTTCTTCTGTTCTGTCTGTTCTGTTCGTCTGTTCTTCTGTTCTGTTCGTCTATTCGTCAGTTCTTCTGTTCAGTTCGTCTGTTCTTCTGTTCTTCTGTTCGTCTGTCTGTTCGTCTGTTCTTCTGTTCGTCTATTCGTCTGTTCGTCTGTTCTGTTCGTCTATTCGTCTGTTCTTCTGTTCTGTTCGTCTGTTCTTCTGTTGTGTTCGTCTGTTCTTCTGTTCTGTTCGTCTGTTCTTCTGTTCTGTCTGTCTGTTCGTCTGCTCGTCTGTTCTTCTGTTCGTCTGTTCTTCTCTTCTGTTCTGTCTGTTCGTCTGTTCGTCTGTTTGTCTGTTCTTCTGTTCGTCTGTTCTTCTGTTCTGTTCGTCTGTTCGTCTGTTCTTCTGTTCGTCTGTTCGTCTGTTCTTCTGTTCTGTCTGTTCGTCTGTTCTTCTGTTCTGTCTGTCTGTTCTTCTGTTCGTCTGTTCGTCTGTTCTTCTCTTCTGTTCGTCTGTTCTTCTGTTCTGTCTGTCTGTTCGTCTGTTCGTCTGTTCTTCTGTTCTGTCTGTCTGTTCGTCTGTTCTGTCTGTCTGTTTGTCTGTTCGTCTGTTCTGTCTGTCTGTTCTTCTGTTCGTCTGTTCTTCTGTTCTGTTCATCTGTTCTTCTGTCTGTCTGTTCGTCTGTCCTTCTGTTCTGTTCGTCTGTTCGTCTGTTCTTCTGTTCGTCAGTTCTTCTGTTCTTCTGTTCGTCTGTCTGTTCTTCTGTTCTGTTCGTCTGTTCTTCTGTTCGTCTGTCTGTTCTTCTGTTCTGTTCATCTGTTCTTCTGTTCTGTTCGTCTGTTCTTCTGTTCTTCTGTTCTGTTCGTCTGTTCTTCTGTTCGTCTGTCTGTTCGTCTGTTCTTCTGTTCGTCTTTCTGTTCGTCTGTTCGTCTGTCTGTTCTTCTGTTCTGTCTGTTCTTCTGTTCTTCTGTTCTGTCTGTTCTTCTGTTCTGTCAGTCTGTTCTTCTGTTCTGTCTGTTCTGTCTGTTTGTCTGTTCTTCTGTTCGTCTGTCTGTTCGTCTGTCTGTTCGTCTGTTCTTCTGTTCTGTTCTTCTGTTCTGTCTGTTCGTCTGTTCTTCTGTTCTGTTCTTCTGTTCTGTCTGTTCTGTCTGTTCGTCTGTTTGTCTGTTCTTCTGTTCGTCTGTCTGTTCGTCTGTTTTTCTGTTCTGTTCGTCTGTTCTTCTGTTCTGTTCGTCTGTTCTTCGGTTCGTCTGTCTGTTCGTCTGTTCTTCTGTTCTGTTCGTCTGTTCTTCTGTTCTGTTCGTCTGTTCGTCAGTTCTTCTGTTCTGTTCGTCTGTTCTTCTGTTCTATTCGTCTGTTCGTCTGTTCTTCTGTTCGTCTGTTCGTCTGTCTGTTCGTCTGTCTGTCTGTTTGTCTGTTCGTCTGTTCTGTCTGTTCTTCTGTTCGTCTGTTCTTCTGTTCTTCTGTCTGTCTGTTTGTCTGTTCGTCTGTTCTTCTGTTCTGTCTGTTCTGTCTGTTCGTCTGTTCTTCTGTTCTGTTCGTCTGTTCGTCTGTTCTTCTGTTCGTCTGTCTGTTTGTCTGTTCTTCTGTTCTGTTCTTCTGTTCTTCTGTTCTGTTTGTCTGTTTCGTCTGTCTGTTCGTCTGTTCGTCTGTTCGTCTATTCGTCTGTTCGTCTGTTCTGTTCGTCTATTCGTCTGTTCTTCTGTTCTGTTCGTCTGTTCTTCTGTTCTTCTGTTCTGTCTGTTCATCTGTTCGTCTGTCTGTTCGTCTGTTCTTCTGTTCTTCTGTTCTGTTCGTCTGTTCTTCTGTTCTGTTCGTCTGTTCTTCTGTTCTGTCCGTCTGTTCGTCTGTTCTTCTGTTCTTCTGTTCTGTCTGTCTGTTCGTCTGTTCGTCTGTTCTGTCTGTCTGTTCTTCTGTTCGTCTGTTCGTCTGTTCTTCTGTCTGTCTGTTTGTCTGTTTGTCTGTTCTTCTGTTCTGTCTGTCTGTTCTGTCTGTTCGTCTGTTCTTCTGTTCGTCTGTCTGTTCGTCTGTTCTTCTATTCTGTTCGTCTGTTCTTCTGTTCTTCTGTTCTGTTCGTCTGTTCATCTGTTCTTCTGTCCGTCTGTCTGTTCGTCTGTTCGTCTGTTTGTCTGTTCTTCTGTTCGTCTGTTCTTCTGTTCTGTTCGTCTGTTCGTCAGTTCTTCTGTTCGTCTGTTCTTCTGTTCTGTTCGTCTGTTCGTCAGTTCTTCTGTTCGTCTGTTCTTCTGGTCTGTCTGTCTGTTCGTCTGTTCTTCTGTTCTGTCTGTCTGTTCTTCTGTTCATCTGTTCGTCTGTTCTTCTCTTCTGTTCTGTCTGTTCGTCTGTTTGTCTGTTCTTCTGTTCGTCTGTTCTTCTGTTCTTCTGTTCTGTTCGTCTGTTCGTCTGTTCTTCTGTTCTGTCTGTCTGTTCGTCTGTTCTTCTGTTCTGTCTGTTTTTCTGTTTTGTCTGTCTGTCTGTTCTTCTGTTCGTCTGTTCTTCTGTTCTTCTGTTCTGTTCGTCTGTTCTTCTGTTCTGTCTGTTTTTCTGTTTTGTCTGTCTGTCTGTTCTTCTGTTCTGTCTGTTCTTCTTCTGTTCTGTCTGTTTTTCTTCTGTTTTGTCTGATCTTCTGTTTTGTCTGTTCTTCTGTTCTGTCTGTTCTTCTTCTGTTCCGTCTGTTCTTCTTCTGTTTTGTCTGTTCTTCTTCTGTTTTGTCTGTCTGTTCTTCTGTTTTGTCTCTTCTTCTGTTCTGTCTGTCTGTTCTTCTTCTGTTTTGTCTGTTCTTCTTCTGTTTTGTCTGTTCTTCTTCTGTTTTGTCTGTTCTTCTTCTGTTTTGTCTGTTCTTCTTCTGTTTTGTCTGTTCTTCTTCTGTTTTGTCTGTCTGTCTGTCTGTTCTTCTGTTTTGTCTGTTCTTCTGTTCTGTCTGTTCTTCTTCTGTTTTGTCTGTTCTTCTTCTGTTTTGTCTGTTGTCTGTTCTTCTTCTGTTTTGTCTGTTCTTCTTCTGTTCTGTCTGTTCGTCTGTTCGTCTGTTCTTCTGTTCGTCTCTTCGTCTGTTCGTCTGTTCTGGTCGTCTGTTCTTCTGTTCTGGTCGTCTGTTCTTCTGTTCTGGTCGTCTGTTCTTCTGTTCTGGTCGTCTGTTCTTCTGTTCTTGTTCATCTGTTCTTCTGTCTGTCTGTTCGTCTGTTCTTCTGTTCTGTTCGTCTGTTCTTCTGTTCGACTGTTCGTCTGTTCTTCTGTTCGTTCGTCTGTTCGTCTGTTCTTCTGTTCTGTCTGTCTGTTCTTCTGTTCTGTCTGTTCATCTGTTCTGTCTGTCTGTCTGTTCTTCTGTTTTGTCTGTTCTTCTGTTCTGTCTGTCTGTTTGTCTGTTCGTCTGTTCTGTCGGTCTGTTCTTCTGTTCGTCTGTTCTTCTGTTCTGTTCTTCTGTTCTTCTGTCTGTTCGTCTGTTCTTCTGTTCTTCCGTCTGTTCGTCTGTTCTTCTGTTCTTCTGTTCTGTCTGTCTGCTCGTCTGTTCGTCTGTTCTGTCTGTCTGTTCTTCTGTCTGTCTGTTTGTCTGTTCGTCTGTTCTGTCTGTTCTTCTGTTCGTCTGTTCTTCTGTTCTTCTGTCTGTCTGTTTGTCTGTTCGTCTGTTCTTCTGTTCTTCTGTTCATCTGTCTGTTCGTCTGTTCTTCTGTTCTTCTGTTCTGTTCGTCTGTTCTTCTGTTCGTCTGTCAGTTCGTCTGTTCTTCTGTTCTGTTCGTCTGTTCTTCTGTTCTTGTGTTCTGTTCGTCTGTCTGTTCGTCTGTTCGTCTGTTTGTCTGTCTGTTCTGTCCGTCTGTTCGTCTGTTCTTCTGATCTGTCTGTCTGCTCGTCTGTTCGTCTGTTCTCTCTGTCTGTTCGTCTGTTCGTCTGTTCTGTCTGTCTGTTCTTCTGTTCGTCTGTTTGTCTGTTTGTCTGTTCTTCTGTTCTTCTGTTCTGTCTGTTCTGTCTGTTCGTCTGTTCTTCTGTTCTGTCTGTTCTGTCTGTTCGTCTGTTCTGTTCGTCTGTTCTTCTGTTCGTCTGTCTGTTCGTCTGTTCTTCTGTTCTGTTCATCTGTTCGTCTGTTCTTCTGTTCGTCTGTCTGTCTGTTCTTCTGTTCGTCTGTTCGTCTGTTCTTCTGTCTGTCTGTTTGTCTGTTTGTCTGTTCGTCTGTTCGTCTGTTCTTCTGTTCGTCTGTCTGTTCGTCTGTTCTTCTGTTCGTCTGTCTGTTCGTCTGTTCTTCTGTTCGTCTGTTCGTCTGTTCTTCTGTTCTTTTCGTCTGTTCGTCTGTTCTTCTGTTCGTCTGTCTGTTTGTTTGTTCTTCTGTTTTGTCTGTTCTTCTTCTGTTCTGTCTGTTCTTCTGTTTTGTCTGTTCTTCTGTTTTGTCTGTTCTTCTGTTCTGTCTGTCTTCTGTTTTCTGTTTTGTCTCTTCGTCTGTTCTGTCTGTCTGTCTGTTCGTCTGTTCTTCTGTTCGTCTATTCGTCTGTTCGTCTGTTCTGTTCGTCTATTCGTCTGTTCTTCTGTTCTGTTCGTCTGTTCTTCTGTTGTGTTCGTCTGTTCTTCTGTTCGTCTGTTCTTCTGTTCTGTTCGTCTGTTCTTCTGTTCTGTCTGTCTGTTCTTCTGTTCTGTCTGTTCATCTGTTCGTCTGTCTGTTCTTCTGTTCTTCTGTTCTGTTCGTCTGTTCTTCTGTTCTGTTCGTCTATTCGTCAGTTCTTCTGTTCAGTTCGTCTGTTCTTCTGTTCTTCTGTTCGTCTGTCTGTTCGTCTGTTCTTCTGTTCGTCTATTCGTCTGTTCGTCTGTTCTGTTCGTCTATTCGTCTGTTCTTCTGTTCTGTTCGTCTGTTCTTCTGTTGTGTTCGTCTGTTCTTCTGTTCTGTTCGTCTGTTCTTCTGTTCGTCTGTCTGTTCTTCTGTTCTGTTCATCTGTGCTTCTGTTCTGTTCGTCTGTTCTTCTGTTCTGTCTGTCTGTTCTTCTGTTCTCTCTGTTCATCTGTTCGTCTGTTCGTCTGTCTGTTCGTCTGTTCTTCTGTTCTTCTGTTCTGTTCGTCTGTTCTTCTGTTCTGTTCGTCTGTTCTTCTGTTCTGTCCGTCTGTTCGTCTGTTCTTCTGTTCTGTCTGTCTGCTCGTCTGTTCGTCTGTTCGTCTGTTCTGTCTGTCTGTTCTTCTGTTCTTCTGTTCTGTCTGTCTGTTCTTCTGTTCTGTCTGTCTGTTCTTCTGTTCTGTTCTGTCTGTTCTTCTGTTCTTCTGTTCTGTCTGTTCTTCTGTTCTGTCAGTCTGTTCTTCTGTTCTGTCTGTTTGTCTGTTCTTCTGTTCGTCCGTTCTTCTGTTCTGTTCTTCTGTTCTGTCTGTTCGTCTGTTCTTCTGTTCTGTTCTTCTGTTCTGTCTGTTCGTCTGTTTGTCTGTTTTTCTGTTCTGTTCGTCTGTTCGTCTGTTCTTCTGTTCTGTTCGTCTGTTCGTCTGTTCTTCTGTTTTGTCAGTTTTTCTGTTTGGTCTGTCTGTCTGTCTGTTCTTCTGTTTTGTCTCTTCTTCTGTTCTGTCTGTCTGTCTGTCTGTCTGTTCTTCTGTTTTGTCTGTTCTTCTGTTTTGTCTGTCTGTCTGTCTGTTCTTCTGTTTGTTGTTCTTCTGTTTTGTCTGTTCTTCTGTTCTGTCTGTTCTTCTTCTGTTTTGTCTGTTCTTCTTCTGTTTTGTCTGCTCTTCTGTTTTGTCTGCTCTTCTGTTTTGTCTGTTCTTCTGTTTTGTCTGTTCTTCTGTCTGTCTGTCTGTTCTGTTCTGTCTGTTCTTCTTCTGTTCTGTCTGTTCTTCTTCTGTTCTGTCTGTTCTTCTGTTTTGTCTGTTCTTCTGTTTTGTCTGTCTGTCTGTCTGTTCTTCTGTTCTGTTTGTTCTTCTTCTGTTTTGTCTGTTCTTCTGTTGTGTCTGTTCTTCTGTCTGTCTGTCTGTTTTTCTGTTCTGTCTGTTCTTCTTTTCTGTCTGTTCTTCTTCTGTTCTGTCTGTTCTTCTGTTTTGTCTGTTGTTCTGTTCTGTCTGTTCTTCTGTTTTGTCTGTTCTTCTGTTTTGTCTGTTCTTCTGTTTTGTCTGTCTGTCTGTTCTTCTGTTTTGTCTGTCTGTCTGTTCTTCTTCTGTTTTGTCTGTTCTTCTGTTTTGTCTGTCTGTTCTTCTGTTCTGTCTGTTCATCTGTTCGTCTGTCTGTTCGTCTGTTCTTCTGTTCTTCTGTTCTGTTCGTCTGTTCTTATGTTCTGTTCGTCTGTTCTTCTGTTCTGTTCGTCTGTTCGTCTGTTCTTCTGTTCTGTCTGTCTGCTCGTCTGTTCGTCTGTTCTGTCTGTCTGTTCTTCTGTTCGTCTTTCTGTTCGTCTGTTCTTCTGTTCTGTTCGTCTGTTCTTCTGTTCGTCTATTCGTCTGTTCTTCTGTTCAGTTCGTCTGTTCTTCTGTTCTTCTGTTCGTCTGTCTGTTCGTCTGTTCTTCTGTTCTTCTGTTCGTCTATTCGTCTGTTTGTCTGTTCTGTTCGTCTATTCGTCTGTTCTTCTGTTCTGTTCGTCTGTTCTTCTGTTCTGTTCGTCTGTTCGTCGTCTGTTCTTCTGTTCGTCTGTTTGTCTGTTCTTCTGTTCGTCTGTTCGTCTGTTCTTCTGTTCTGTTCGTCTGTTCATCTGTTCGTCTGTTCTTTTGTTCTGTTCGTCTGTTCGTCTGTTCTTCTGTTCTGTCTGTCTGTTCGTCTGTTCTGTCTGTCTGTTCTTCTGTTCGTCTGTTCTTCTGATCTGTTCATCTGTTCTTCTGTCTGTTCTGTTCGTCTGTTCTTCTGTTCTTCTGTTCTGTTCGTCTCTTCGTCATTTCTTCTGTTCTTCTGTTCGTCTGTTCTTCTGTTCTTCTGTTCGTCTGTTCTTCTGTTCGTCTGTTTGTCTGTTCTTCTGTTCGTCTGTTCGTCTGTTCGTCTTCTGTTCTGTTCGTCTGTTCTTCTGTTCTGTTCGTCTGTTCTTCTGTTCAGTTCGTCTGTTCGTCTGTTCGTCTGTTCTTCTGTCTGTCTGTTTGTCTGTTCGTCTGTTCTTCTGTTCTTCTGTCTGTCTGTTCTTCTTCTGTTTTGTCTGTTCTTCTTCTGTTTTGTCTGTTCTTCTTCTGTTTTGTCTGTTCTTCTTCTGTTTTGTCTGTTCTTCTTCTGTTCGTCTGTTCTTCTCTTCTGTTCTGTCTGTTCGTCTGTTTGTCTGTTCTTCTGTTCGTCTGTTCGTCTGTTCTTCTGTTCTGTTCGTCTGTTCTTCTGTTCTGTTCGTCTGTTCTTCTGTTCTTCTGTTCTGTTCGTCTGTTCTTCTGTTCTGTCTGTCTGTTCTTCTGTTCGTCTGTTCTGTCTGTCTGTCTGTCTGTCTGTTCTTCTGTTTTGTCTGTTCTTCTGTTTTGTCTGTCTGTTCTTCTGTTCTGTCTGTTCATCTGTTCTTCTGTTCTTCTGTTCTGTCTGTCTGTTCTTCTGTTCGTCTGTTCTTCTGTTCGTCTGTTCTTCTGTTCTGTTCGTCTGTTCGTCTGTTCTTCTGTTCGTCTGTCTGTTTGTCTGTTCTTCTGTTCTGTTCTTCTGTTCTTCTGTTCTGTTCGTCTGTTCTTCTGTTCTGTTCGTCTGTTCGTCTGATCTTCTGTTCTGTTCGTCTGTTCGTCAGTTCTTCTGTTCGTCTGTCTGTTCGTCTGTTCTTCTGTTCGTCTTTCTGTTCGTCTGTTCTTCTGTTCTTCTGTCTGTTCGTCTGTTCTGTCTGTCTGTTCTTCTGTTCGTCTGTTCTTCTGTTCTGTTCATCTGTTCTTCTGTCTGTCTGTTCGTCTGTGCTTCTGTTCTGTTCGTCTGTTCTTCTGTTCGTTCGTCTGTTCGTCTGTTCTTCTGTTCGTCTGTCTGTTCGTCTGTTCTTCTGTTCGTCTTTCTGTTCGTCTGTTCTTCTGTTCTTCTGTTCTGTCTGTTCTTCTGTTCTGTCTGTTCTTCTGTTCCTCTGTTCTGTCAGTTCTTCTGTTCTTCTGTTCTGTCTGTTCTTCTGTTCTGTCAGTCTGTTCTTCTGTTCTGTCAGTCTGTTCTTCTGTTCTGTCTGTCTGTTCGTCTGTTTGTCTGTTCTTCTGTTCGTCTGTCTGTTCGTCTGTTCTTCTGTTCTGTTCGTCTGTTCTTCTGTTCTTCTGTTCTGTTCTTCTGTTCGTCTGTTCGTCTGTTCTTCTCTTCTGTTCGTCTGTTCTTCTGTCTGTCTGTTTGTCTGTTCATCTGTTCTTTTGTTCTTCTGTTCTGTCTGTCTGTTCTGTCTGTTCTGTCTGTTCGTCTTTTCTTCTGTTCGTCTGTCTGTTCGTCTGTTCTTCTGTTCTGTTCGTCTGTTCTTCTGTTCCTCTGTTCTGTTCGTCTGTTCTTCTGTTCGTCTGTCTGTTCGTCTGTTCGTCTGTTCTGTCTGTCTGTCTGTTCGTCTGTTCGTCTGTTCTTGTGTTCTGTTCATATGTTCTTCTGTCTGTCTGTTCGTCTGTTCGTCTGTTCTTCAGTTCTTCTGTTCGTCTGTTCTTCTGTTCTTCTGTTCGTCTGTCTGTTCTTCTGTTCTGTTCGTCTGTTCTTCTGTTCGTCTGTCAGTTCTTCTGTTCTGTCTGTTCTTCTGTTCTGTCTGTTCTTCTGTTCTGTCAGTCTGTTCTTCTGTTCTGTCTGTTTGTCTGTTCTTCTGTTCGTCTGTCTGTTCGTCTGTTCTTCTGTTCTGTTCTTCTGTTCTTTCTGTTCGTCTGTTCTTCTGTTCTGTTCTTCTGTTCTGTCTGTTCGTCTGTTGGTCTGTTCTTCTGTTCTTCTGTTCTGTCTGTCTGTTCTTCTGTTTTGTCTGTCTGTCTGTCTGTTCTTCTGTTTTGTCTGTTCTTCTGTTCTGTCCTTCTTCTGTTCTGTCTGTTCTTCTTCTGTTTTGTCTGTTCTTCTGTTTTGTCTGTTCTTCTGTCAGTTTGTCTGTTCTTCTGTTCTGTCTGTTCTTCTTCTGTTCTGTCTGTTCTTCTTCTGTTTTGTCTGTTCTTCTTCTGTTTTGTCTGTCTGTTCTTCTGCTTTGTCTCTTCTTCTGTTCTGTCTGTCTGTTCTTCTGTTTTGTCTCTTCTTCTGTTCTGTCTGTCTGTTCTTCTGTTCTGTCTGTCTGTCTGTTCTTCTGTTTTGTCTGTTTTTCTGTTCTTCTGTCTGTCTGTCTGTTCTTCTGTTCTGTCTGTTCTTCTTTTCTGTCTGTTCTTCTTCTGTTCTGTCTGTTCTTCTGTTTTGTCTGTTCTTCTGTTCTGTCTGTTCTTCTGTTTTGTCTGTTCTTCTGTTTTGTCTGTTCTTCCTTTCTGTCTGTCTGTCTGTTCTTCTGTTTTGTCTCTTCTTCTGTTCTGTCTGTCTGTCTGTTCTTCTGTTTTGTCTGTCTGTCTGTTCTTCTTCTGTTTTGTCTGTTCTTCTGTTTTGTCTGTCTGTCTGTTCTTCTCTTCTTCTGTTCTGTCTGTTCTTCTTCTGTTCTGTCTGTTCTTCTGTCTGTTTGTCTGTTCTTCTGTTCTGTCTGTTCTTCTTCTGTTTTGTCTGTTCTTCTTCTGTTTTGTCTGTTCTGTTTTGTCTTCGTCTGTTCTGTCTGTCTGTTCTTCTGTTTTGTCTGTCTGTCTGTCCTGTCTGTCTGTCTGTCTGTCTGTTCTTCTGTTTTGTCTGTTCTGTCTGTTTTTCTGTTCTGTCTGTCTGTCTGTTCTTCTGTTTTGTCTGTTCTTTTGTTTTTTCTGTCTTTCTGTCTGTTCTTCTGTTTTGTCTCTTCTTCTGTTCTGTCTGTCTGTCTGTTCTTCTGTTTTGTCTGTCTGTCTGTTCTTCTTCTGTTTTGTCTGTTCTTCTGTTTTGTCTGTCTGTCTGTTCTTCTGTTTTGTCTGTCTGTCTGTCTGTTCTTCTTCTGTTCTGTTCGTTTGTTCTTCTGTTCTGTTCGTCTATTCGTCTGTTCTTCTTTTCTGTTCGTCTATTCATCTGTTCGTCTGTTCGTCTGTTCTTCTGTTCTTCTGTTCGTCTGTCTGTTCGTCTGTTCTTCTGTTCGTCTATTCGTCTGTTCGTCTGTTCTGTTCGTCTATTCGTCTGTTCTTCTGTTCTGTTCGTCTGTTCTTCTGTTCTGTTCGTCTGTTCTTCTGTTCGTCTGTTCTTCTGTTCTGTTCGTCTGTTCTTCTGTTCTGTCTGTCTGTTCTTCTGTTCGTCTGTTCGTCTGTCTGTTCGTCTGTTCTTCTGTTCTTCTGTTCTGTTCGTCTGTTCTTCTGTTCTGTCCGTCTGTTCGTCTGTTCTTCTGTTCTTCTGTTCTTCTGTTCTTCTGTTCTGTTCGTTTGTTCTTCTGTTTGTCTGTTCTTCTGTTCGTCTGTTCTTCTGTTCTTGTTTTCTGTTCGTCTGTTCTTCTGTTCTGTCTGTCTGTTCTGTCTGTTCTGTCTGTTCTGTCTGTTCTGTCTGTTCGTCTGTTCTTCTGTTCGTCTGTCTGTTCATCTGTTCTTCTGTTCTGTTCGTCAGTTCTTCTGTTCGTCTGTTCTTCTGCTCTGTCTGTCTGTTCGTCTGTTCTTCTGTTCTGTCTGTCTCTTCTTCTGTTCGTCTGTTCGTCTGTTCTTCTCTTCTGTTCGTCTGTCTGTTCGTCTGTTCTTCTGTTCGTCTTTCTGTTCGTCTGTTCTTCTGTTGTCTGTCTGTTCTTCTGTTCTGTCTGTTCTGTCTGTTCGTCTGTTCTTCTGTTCGTCTGTCTGTTCGTCTGTTCTTTTGTTTTGTTTTTCTGTTCGTCTGTTCTTCTCTTCTGTTCTGTCTGTTCGTCTGTTTGTCTGTTCTTCTGTTCGTCTGTTCTTCTGTTCTTTTTTTTTCTGTTCGTCTGTTTGTCTGTTCTTCTGTTCTGTTCGTCTGTTGGTCTGTTCTTCTGTTCTGTCTTTCTGTTCTTCTGTTCTGTCTGTTCATCTTTTTGT
>SSNQ01000238.1:280892-297335 GCA_006942095.1 Nothobranchius kuhntae | reverse complement strand
CTGCTGTTCTGTTCGTCTGTCTGTTCTTCTGTTCGTCTGTCTGTTCTTCTGTTCGTCTGTCTGTTCTTCTGTTCTGTTCGTCTGTTCGTCTCTTCTTCTGTTCTGTTCGTCTGTTCGTCTCTTCTTCTGTTCTTCTGTTCTGTTCGTCTGTTCTGTTCGTCAGTTCTGTTTGTCTGTTCGTCTGTTCGTCTGTTCTTCTGTTCATCTGTTTGTCTGTTCTTCTGTTCAGTTCGTCTGTTCAGTTCGTCTGTTCGTCTGTTCTGTTCGTCTGTTCGTCTCTTCTTCTGTTCTGTTCGTCTCTTCGTCTCTTCTTCTGTTCTGACCGTCTGGTTGTCTCTTCTGTTCTGTTCGTCGGTTCGTCTCTTCTTCTGTTCTGTTCGTCGGTTCGTCTCTTCTTCTGTTCTGTTCGTCTGTTCGTCTCTTCTTCTGTTCTGGTCGTCTGTTCTTCTGTTCTGGTCGTCTGTTCTTCTGTTCTGGTCGTCTGTTCTTCTGTTCTGGTCGTCTGTTCTTCTGTTCTGGTCGTCTGTTTTTCTGTTCTGGTCGTCTGTTTTTCTGTTCTGTTCTTCTGTTCTGGTCGTCTGTTCTGTTCTGTTCTGGTCGTCTGTTCTGTTCTGGTCGTCTGTTCTTCTGTTCTGGTCGTCTGTTCTTCTGTTCTGGTCGTCTGTTCGTCTCTTCTTCTGTTCGTCTGTTCTGTTCGTCTGTTCTGTTCGTCAGTTCTTCTGTTCGTCTGTTCTTCTGTTCGTCTGTTCTGGTCGTCTGTTCGTCTGTTCTGGTCGTCTGTTCGTCTGTTCTGGTCTGTTCTGGTCGTCTGTTCTGGTCGTCTGTTCTTCTGTTCTGGTCGTCTGTTCGTCTGTTCTGGTCTTCTGATCGTCTGTTCGTCTGTTCTGGTCGTCTGTTCTTCTGTTCTGTTCGTCTGTTCGTCTGTTCTGGTCGTCTGTTCTTCTGTTCTGGTCGTCTGTTCTTCTGTTCTGGTCGTCTGTTCTTCTGTTCTGGTCGTCTGTTCTTCTGTTCTGGTCGTCTGTTCGTCTGTTCGTCTCTTCTGTTCTGTTCGTCTGTTCGTCTCTTCTGTTCTGTTCGTCTGTTCTTCTGTTCGTCTGTTCGTCTGTTCGTCTGTTCGTCTGTTCGTCTGTTCGTCTGTTCGTCTGTTCGTCTGTTCTTCTGTTCTGGTCGTCTGTTCTGGTCGTCTGTTCTTCTGTTCTGGTCGTCTGTTCGTCTGTTCTGGTCGTCTGTCTGTTCGTCTGTTCTGTTCGTCTGCACTGTTCGTCTGCACTGTTTGTCTGTTCTTCTGTTCGTCTGTACTGTTCGTCTGTTCTTCTGTTCATCTCTTCTTCTGTTCTGTTCATCTCTTCTTCTGTTCTGTTCGTCTCTTCTTCTGTTCTGTTCGTCTGTTCGTCTCTTCTTCTGTTCTTCTGTTCTGTTCGTCTGTTCTGTTCGTCAGTTCTTCTGTTCGTCTGTTCTTCTGTTCTGGTCGTCTGTTCTTCTGGTCGTCTGTTCTTCTGTTCTGGTCGTCTGTTCTTCTGGTCGTCTGTTCTTCTGTTCTGGTCGTCTGTTCGTCTGTTCGTCTGTTCTTCTGTTCGTCTGTTCTGGTCGTCTGTTCTTCTGTTCGTCTGTTCTGGTCGTCTGTTCTTCTGTTCTGGTCGTCTGTTCGTCTGTTCTGGTCGTCTGTTCGTCTGTTCTGGTCGTCTGTTCTGGTCGTCTGTTCTTCTGTTCTGGTCGTCTGTTCTTCTGTTCTGGTCGTCTGTTCGTCTGTTCTGGTCGTCTGTTAGTCTGTTCTGGTCGTCTGTTCGTCTGTTCGTCTGTTCTGGTCTGTTCTTCTGTTCTGGTCGTCTGTTCTGTTCTGTTCTTCTGTTCTGGTCGTCTGTTCTGTTCTGTTCTTCTGTTCTGGTCGTCTGTTCTGTTCTGTTCTTCTGTTCTGGTCGTCTGTTCTTCTGTTCTGGTCGTCTGTTCGTCTGTTCTGTTCGTCTGTTCTGTTCGTCTGTTCTGTTCGTCTGTTCTGTTCGTCTGTTCTGTTCGTCTGTTCTGTTCGTCTGTTCTGTTCGTCTGTTCTGTTCGTCTGTTCTGTTCGTCTGTTCTGTTCGTCTGTTGTTCTGTTCGTCTGTTCTTCTGTTCCGTCCGTCCGTCCGTCTGTCTGATTTTCTAACTCCTGGAGTGATGCATTTACATCTTTTCTTTTACTATGACTGTTGTTTAAATGTTGTATTTTGCCTTTAAGTTGCCTGATCCGTAAACAAGTAAGAACATCCTGATGTGAGATTTTGTTTTTATTTCTTGGATTCTTGTCATGAGCAGACTCTTTGCCAAGGTGAGATATCTGGCCATAATACTTTGACTTACTGTTTTTACAGAAAGGTGTTTGGCTTTTTCATAAACCTAAAAACTTCTTGTTAAATGAGTCTTATCAACCAGTTATTGGGTTACATAAACTAATGGTGTGGGTTGTTTAATACAATATGGAACATGAATTGATGAATGTACTTTGGTATAGTTTGCTGATAATTATATGAGTTGATTCCAGCTTAGGGATGATGATGGTAAATTTCTGGTGAATTTTGGCCCCATTTGGAATCCAAAGTGGACTGTATACTGAATGGCTGTTGCTGAAGATGTCAAAAAGCCACAATGACCCTTTTGCACTTTCTCACCGCAGGCCATGGAACCAAGGAGTTTGGGGTCCTGTTGCACGTGATACCACAAATGAGGCGTCAAGGTCACTCATCTCATCCCTCCCACTGCTGCATACTGCTGAGAGGCCACTACAACTGATCATCATCGGATAGAATGCATGCAGGCTCGCCGAGGACGGCAGATAAGTTAACGATCTGCCTTAAGCTTGCAGGGCCAATCCACCATGTCGCTGCTGATGGTGGGGGATCGCACTTTGCTCTGAAACTGCCCCTCAGCATCTGATGGAACGAGAGGAATAGCAGCAGTTGGGAGGGACAACGGAATCAACATCTGGTGTTTGAGACCCCTCCTGGGTCCGTCCACACGACACTGTGACCTGCCTCCAACGACGTATTCAGTACCCCAAATCTCCCGTCTGGTTTCATGGCTTCCCATCCAAAAGACATCCCCTCATCATCTCTCAGAATGTCTCTCTCTCCTGCCACACAACTGGTGTGGCCCAAAGTGCAGGTTGGCTCCCTACCCCCCACTTCACGTTGCTTTAAGATGGGCGTCCTTACGAGGACATTTGAGCTGAAGAAAGAGTCTGGGTCTGTGATGAGCCTTCTGTTTCATCTCGACGAAAGGGCAACACCATTCTATGGAAAACATTGTTTTAACATCAACTTTCCCCCTCTAGCAACTTCCTGAAATCCAATGGATCGACTGTTGGCTGGTGTCTGATAATTGGTGTCAACTCGTGTTAAAGGTTCTTGCACCTGTTATGGTTATCTTAATAAAGCTAGGCACACAGGATAAAGTAGATTTTGGTGTTTGGGTTACTGTTAAGCTAAAATCATCGTATTGATTCATAATTCGTGTTTTTGATTATTGGGTTATTGACATCTTACTCTGATTTGTTATAACAACAAAAATGAACATCAGGAGGGATTGTTAGGTATTTTTAATTGTTCATCTTTGTTGTGAAATATTTTCCTTTGTGAAATGTTGTTAGGAAAAACCCTTACTTGTTTACTGTGTATGTTTCAGCACCTCCTTTCTGCTTTAGGCATATTGTTCTATTATTTGAGGCCAAACCAGGGAGTTTCTGCCAGACCAAGAAACTTGTAGATCTAGTATCTGAAGAATTCCTTTGTCCTGTGCATTCTAAGACCAAGGGGTTTTCCATTAGTTAAAAGCGAACTGGTCAGGTAGGGAATTAGCTCAACTCTAGAAACTTCTCTTGTGCTTTTTGTATACTTCCTAAGGCAAAGAAGGGTGGTTCATAAATTGTGGGTGTGGTTTATGTATTCAATAAATTGACTCCATGAGCTTCGGCTCCTTTGTGAGAGGAAAATGGCTTCTGACTCCAGTATGTCTCCGTGCCTCACTCTCACCCGTTACAAAGTGAGCTTTGCAACGTATGTTATGGCCTTTGCAAAGTGTCACACTTTGCAGAGTTTGTTGTCTGTTTAAAGATTTGTTACAATTTACCAAATTAAGAATCTAATCCCTCTGTGTGTGTGTTCTGACTTTCTTTGAGGTAATATAAGAACAATAGTAGATAAATTAAAATACCCAACACAAGGATTGTCGAGAAAGCATGTTTGCTGTGGTTATGTCAAATTATACTGATCACAAAACATTTACTTTCTTTCGTTTTCCTCCGCCACTCATAAATACCTGTGTCCTCCTGCGGCAATCCTCAGGGACAACAGACATCAATAACACAGTAAAAAGTCCGACGTGTTGTAAAAACTGCTATTTTTAGCACATTTTAAGTCTGACGTGTTGCTACCAGAAGCACAGTGTGAGCTGAAATGGACTGCTACAAGTGAAAAAGTCTCACAGATTGAAATACACGCTAAAATGCATTATCTTGTAGAGGCTCTGAGTCCGCTTGCAGAAGTGACATTTACATGTGGATGTCAGGTGCTGCCGCATCGAGGATGTGGTGCTGTGGTAGGCTAAATCCATTTTACATTATTTACACTGGACAACGTTTTCCGCCTTGGTCCCACACCTTTGACATTTCCTGTCTTTTTCACACTCCACCAGGGTCCACGTTGTCCACCGTGGCTTAAGAGAAAGTTAAATTGCATTCGCTACTCACGTGTGTATTCAGTGCAGTGTGTATGTGCGTCACTTATTTCGGTCCGGGCGAAACATGACCCCGGGCGATTGCAAAGCCATGAATTAAGTAAACATGAATTAAACGAAGCCGGATGCAGAGAATTAGACTCGAGGATTTTTTGTGCTTGAATTATTCGAGGTACTTGAGGAATAGTTTCAGCCCTAAAATAGTCAAAAACATGTTTGGTGGGAGATGTCAGGGAATCAATGGTGAACGTGCTACAGGAAGCCCTGGCTCCTTTCCCATGTTGTTAAAGTGCAACATATTGTTAATTGTTGGACGAGAATGAAAGCCACATCAGAGTGGAATAATATTGAAATATCTACTTCCCCTCTTTGCTACCCGATGAATCTCAGACACCCCCCCAAAAAAGACTGATGGCTGTGACTTAATAAAACATGTTCAGTGCTTATCAGGTTCACATTTCTATGTTATTCTTCCAGAAAGTACCAGATTTGCTCTGCGTTTACTATATTATTGCCTGTTTTCACCTCTCTGCTCACTATAAAAAGCCATCTATGAGCAGTGATTTGTCTTTATCAACCCCTGCAACAGACAAACTGGATGTACTTGTGGGAAGTCTTGCAATGAGAAAAAAATAAACCCCAACAGCGAAGTCTTATCATATATTAAGATGGAATGTCAATTGACAGCAGAAACAAAAAGTATTATTTATTTTTTTTATGAATAACCTTGCCGGTTTCACAGGTTTTTGATCTCAAAGGACACTTTGGTAGCGCACACACACACACACACACACACACACACACACCACTAATGAAGGTTCTGAGTTTCTGTTGCGCAGCTAATGTATAGGCAGCCTCCGTTTCCAGTCGGCTCATGGGACCTGGAAGAACAAAAGATTAATGCAAATCAATGGGGCTGAAAATGCTATTTTGAGCATTTAATGTTTAGGTACAGTGCTCAGCTTAAGTGAGTACACTCCACTACATTTTTCAGAAAACCTTTAGTTTCCTTTCAGAATCAACATTTTCTGTGTGGTACCATACTACAAAATATTCCACAAACATGGGCCATTGAAACATGATTTGTCAATTTCCACACACAAAATGGATTTTTCTAACAAACCATTCAGGCCCATCTTGCAAAAATGAGTACACCCCAATTATAGTCTTAGAAAAGCCACATGTAAGACTACAAAATTCTAATCAACAGGCATGTAACCACAGGTGAGAAATGATTCATTTAAAACGGAGTCCTTACAGGTGACTAGAAAAGGGCATTACTTAAAGAAAGGCCCTTCCCGCCATGGGCTGGAGAGGACTGGCTTGTTTATGGGATTGCTGTGGTGGCTGTGTGTGACTTGACAGGCAGGTTTGGGTGGTCAGCCGACTGCCTGTACGGGCACGGGAAGACGGCGGCTCAACTTTGAGTCGGACACGTTTGCAGTGGTGAATGGGGAAGAAGGGAGCTGGAAAGGCCCAATTCTCTGGCGGGGTCTGGGGCGGGTAAGAGACAATGTGCAGAGCAGTGATGCCTCAGACGGTGATTGGGACAAGCAGGCGAAGCAGCAGAGGCTGGCGGAGGGTGGCTTTGTGGTCTGCATCAGGGCGGTGGCTGGTGCGCGTTTTGCAACGTCCAACCCGTTGGGGATATGATAGATGCTACTGTCGTGTTTCCTGGTATGTTGATGGTGGTTTGTCGGACAAGGGCCCAGTGCCTCAAAGCACAGCGGTTTGAAATGTTTATGGGGGTGGAAGTGGATGTTTCTGAGTCGCGTTCAGGTGCTTTGGTTGAGGGGGTGGTATACGGCGTGTCAAATGAGGTTTCTGTTTCTGACGTGTTTTCCTCCCCAAGTGGAGCGGGAGTGGTGGCTGTTCGGCGTCTGGGATTTGATGCTCGTGGATCCACATCTCTGTTAATTACTTTTGATGCGGAGGAGCTACCTGCCCGTGTCATGTTGGGCTTTCTCAGCTTCTCAGTCAGGGCATTTGAGGAGCATCCTCTGAGGTGCTTCAGGTGTCAGGGCTTTGGGCATGTGGCTGGTGTCTGTGCGGTGGGTATGAGATGTTGGCCGTGCGGGGGATCCACCGCTCCACTGCTGTAGTTGTGGTGGGGCCCATCAGGCTGCATTTAGGGGTTGTGTGGCATATAGGTCAGCAGTGGATGTGAAAAAGTTTCAGGCAGAGCATACGGTGTCCTATGCGGAGACCATGCGTCGTATAGGGATTAAGAGTGGTGGTGGGTTGGGTTCGGGGCCTCGATCGGCTGGTGGTGTGGATGAATGGGCGGGTGTGGTGGTGGTGAGGGATAAGAGAGTTTTTGGCCTTTCTGGTAGAGGCCATGTTGAGAGTGAAGCATGTAGCAACCAACAAGTCGGATGTTGTACCCGAGGTGACTGTTGCTGCAGAGACCTTTTTCGGGTTTGGTGACGTGTTCCGAGGACGTTTGGGGGACTGCGTGTTCACGCGGGGTCGGGGGTCTGGGTCTGCTGCGGGTAATGAGACGTCTTTGGTGAAGAATGTGGGTGATGGGGGTGGGGTGGTGGTAGTGGGGTAAGTTTTCTCACAAGGTTGTGTGTGTGTGTGTGTGTTTACTGGGGTGAGTGCTGGTGGTGGTGTTTTTTTTTTTTTCAATTCCATTCAATTTTATTTATAAAGCGCCAAATCACGACAAGAGTAATCTCAAGGCACTTCACATAATAAACATTCCAATTCAGGTCAGTTCATTAAGCCAATCAGAAAAAATGTTTCCTATATAAGGAACCCAGCATATTGCATCAAGTCACTGACTACAGCAATCCTCATACTAAGCAAGCATAAAGCGACAGTGGAGAGGAAAACTTCCTTTTAACAGGAAGAAACCTCCAGAGTGTCCTGGCTCAGTATAAGCAGCCATCCACCACGACTCACTGGGGATCGAGAAGACAGAGCAGACACACACACACACACACACACACACACACACACACACACACACACACACACACACACACACACACACACACACACACACACACACACACACACACACACACACACACACACACACACACAGTGTGATGAAGGTTCTTTAATTTGTGGCAAAGGTCACATTTAACCAGCTGGGTCAAACAGTATTTTTAAATCCACAGATTAACCCAAGGAGCCACGATGTCTGCAAGATCATATCCATATCTGCTCAAGATCATATCACCTATCTGCTACGGTTCCATCCCAGGAAGAGGGCACTTCAAGTCACGATGATAATAATTAGATAATAATTAATAAAACTCAGTGATTTTATTACTGTTTAACATAATCTCATAAATGATCACTTGGTTCAGCATAAAGGTATTTTAATTACATGAAATTAATTTATGCTTGGGGTATAATAATAATAATTATTATTATAATAATGATTATGATGACAGTAAAAGATGTGTTCAGCATATCAGAAGGTCAGTTCACCTCATCCAGCTAACACAGAGTCCAGATAAACATAACTTCACACATGTTTTGATGCATGATCAAAGCTTTCTTCCTGAGAGAGCGGGAGTGTCCTGGAGCTTGGTAAAACTAACCATCACCAGCTTCAGAGAGAGTTCTTGAACCAACACCAAGGAGGAAAGGGAAACGGCCGTCTCTTAAACCTCCACCTGCTGTTCCAGTCGCCGACCAGAATAGCTAAAGAATAAACAAACTGTAACCAGCTAACGAAGACTCCACCCAGAGTCATTGATTTCTGAAGTTAAGACGAGAACGTCCATCTGCCAAACGCTTGACAAACCGTGTACCCAGGACAACTCTGGACCAGACGATCGGACACTTGCGTCTCCCCTACCAGACGGAGTGTCATCTTGGATGAAAACATCCTCCTGATCTCCAGATCCGAAAGAGGGTCCTGTTTGGGTGAGGTAAAACACGAGAATGTGTTTGATGCCGTTCTCTCTACATAACTCAGTTAGCCTCGAAACATCATTTTCATCCAGAACGCTTCCAACTCTCTGTGAAAGGAACCTTCTAAAAACCTCATGCAGGCATCCAAACGCGTATTTTTCATTTAGCTTCCATTCAGGCACAGGTTTGCTTTTAAAACAAGTTTAATATCAAAGCTGTTGAAAATTGTCATTAAAATTGCCTTCCATGAATTGTCATGTTATGATTGTTGTTTCAAACCTTTCAGTTTAAAATTGTTAGCAATAAATTTTTCATTTTTAAAACGAAACACAGTAAAGGTATAATATTTCTGGTTATTTGGAAGCAAAGGTCCTAGCTTCTGATTAAAAATAACCTTTGGTATTAAATTTAATTATCTAAATTAAACATTAATCTTTGGATTAAAATTAGATCAAACAGGCTGATGTATGAACTTAGATTGATATACAAGTATCCAGGATATTTATACATATGATATAAGCTTCATAGGTTAATCTGGTCATTTTCGGAATCTCCACTAGCAACAGAGGTGATTTCAGTATGCAGATAACTCTACAGTGTCCATGGTTACACCATGTTTGCTTAGTAAATATTCTATTTGGCGAGCGATATATTGTATTTATCCTGGTGAATCTATTGTTAAACGGGTAAACTAGCAGTAGCACATCCAACGTCAAGGAAACAAAAAGTTATTATCAGGAGAGGGAGAAAGTTTAAGTGGTTAGCAGCAGTGTGCTAGACGATGGCCCCCTCCATGAGGCCACCACAGCTCAGCAGAACATCACTGTAGCTTCTTCTGGGGAGAAAAACACTTAGAGAAAAAATAGAGTTAATAGCTGAAGTAGCAGGAAATAATACAGTTAAAGAGCAGATTGTAGAAGAAAGTAGTAGAGTGTGAAAAGTGGTCAGTGTATCCTCCAGCAGTCTAAGCCTATAGCAGCATAACTACAGACAACTCTGGATAGCCTAGCCTTTTCAGATGGAGGCATGTTGGAGGCAGGGCAAGGGAGAGCCATCTATACCGACTGTACACTCCACCTCCCTCTACTCCCCACTTGTCCAGATCTAGGCTAACATCAGATTTTAACCATAAGCCCTATCATACAAAAATGTTTTAAGCCAATTCTTAAAAGTAGACAAAGTGGTTGCCTCACGGACTAAGACTGGGAGCTGGTTCCACAGGAGAGGAGCCTGATAACTAAAAGATCTGCCTCCCATCCTAATTTTAGATATTCTGGGAACCACCAGTAAACCTGCAGTCTGAGAGCGAAGTGCTCTTTTAGGAACGTATGGAACAATCAGATCACTGATGTATGATGGAGCTTGATTTTTAAGCTTTATATGTGAGAAGAAGGATCTTAAAATCTATTCTGAATTTAACAGGTAGCCAATGTAGGGAAGCTAAGACAGGAGAGATATGATCTCTCTTTTTAATTCTCATCAGAACTCTAGCTGCAGCATTTTGGACAAGCTGAAGACTTATAACTACATTCTGTGGACTTCCTGAGAGTAATGAATTACAGTAATCCAGTCTTGATGTAATAAATACATGAACTAGTTTTTCAGCATCACTCCTGGAAAAGATGCTTCTAATCTTAGAAATATTCTGAAGGTGGAAAAAGAAAAATCCTACTAACCTGATTAACCTGGGATTTGAATGACATGACCTGGTCAAAAATAACACCAAGGTTCCTTACTTTGTTCTCGGAGATTAATGTAATGCCATTCAGGTCAGGTGATTGACTAAGCAATTTCCTTTTCTGGATTTCTGGTCCAAAGATGAGAACTTCCATCTTGTTTCTTGATTTAAAAGCAAAAGGTTTAGAGTCATCCAATTTTTACGTCCTCAAGACAAGCCTGTAATCTACCTAACCAATTAGGTTCATCAAGGTTAATGGATAAATATAACTGAGTATCGTTAGCATAACAGTGAAAGTTTATCCCATGCCGTCTAATGGTTTTACCAATTGGGAGCATATATATAGTAAAAAGAGTTGGTCCAAGCACTGAACCCTGTGGTACTCCACAAGTAACCTGGAGTATGAAGACGATTTGTCATGTACATTTACAAAATTAAATCTATCAGACAAGTAGGATTTAAACCAGCCTAGCGCTGTTCCTTTGATCCCTACAACATGTTCAAACCTTTCTACAAGAACATTGTGATCTACTGTGTCAAAAGCAGCACTGAGATCTAACAAGACTAGAACAGACACAAGATTCTTATCTGAGGCCATGAGAATATCATTTGTAACTCTCACTAATGCAGTTTCAGTGCTGTGATACTCTAAAACCAGACTGAAATTCCTCAAACAGATCATTAGTGTTTAAATGCTCACATACTTGGATGGCCACTATTTTCTCCAGGACTTTGGATAAAAATGGAAGGTTAGATATTGGTCTATAATTCATTGGGTCATCTGGATCCAGAGAAGGCTTCTTAAGTGAAGGTTTGATTACAGCAACCTTAAAATCCTGTGGTACATACCCATTTACTAAGGATAGATTGATTATATTTAGAATGGGGGCAGTAACCAAAGGAAATGCATCTTTAAATAATTTGGTTGGGATTGGATCCAAAATGCAAGTTGAAGGTTTAGATGAAGCCAATATTTGATAACTCTGAAAGCTCAACTGGATCAAAACGGTTCAAACACAGATGAGGTTCTACAATTACCTCTGATGCTGCCTCACTTACTGAGGAAGAATAAATCGCATTAGGGAGGATGCTAAAGATTGTTTGTAATAGAATTAATTTTACTTGTGAAAAATCCCATTAATTCATTACTTCTGAGGGCTAAGGGAATAGATGGTTCAGAGCTATGATTCTGTGTAAGTTTGGCAACTGTACTGAAAAGTAATTTAGGATTATTCTTATTCCCCTCTGTTAACGCTGATAAATAAGCAGTTCTTGTTTGTCAAAGCTTATTTTTATAAAGCACAAGACTATTTTTCCAGGATTGGTAGGCCTCGTCATGGTGTGGAGAGCGCCATGCTCTCTCAAAAATTTCTAGAGTTTTGTTTTAAAGCTCGTAAATGATAATTAAACCAGGGAGCAAACTTCCTGTCCCTAATTACCTTCTTTTTTAAAGGGGCATCATCTAATGCCACACGTAAAGAGGAAATAACATTAATAACTAAGGCATCAATTTGTGAGGGGCTAGAAATGAAAATATTGCCCTCTGCTACGTTCCTCTGAGATGCAGAGGACAGTAAAGATAGAACAGTTTGATGGTGACTATGTGTGCATGGGGGTGGGGATGTACGTTTGTTTTGTTGAGCACGACAGGAGGCGCTGGTTTGGCTGTGTTGTTTGTTGTGGCAGCAATACACCTTTTTTGGCATCCAGCCTGCCTTTTTCAAAGAAGAAGGCCCTTCCCATTTCATGTTGTCAGCAATTGCTCCACGTGGAAGAGAAATGTTACAAAATATTTTCTAAAAAAGGTGAGGGCTACAAGAAGATCAGCATACCTAATCAGTCAAAATATTGCAACAAAAGTGGTCAAAAAATTTAACAACGATGGAAGTGCAACCATCTTACAGAGATGTCCGGATCTGGAAAAGGAGTGATTCCTGAAGAGAAGGGATGAAGAAAATCAGTATGCAAGTTCACTGCAGTTAGCTAAAGCAGTAGAAAGCCAAACTGAAGGTGTGCCAGGTTTTTTTAAAAAGTCCGTTAAAACATCTTCAGATGGCGACATAACACTGGTGGCTGATTATCTCACCCATTCAAATGCAACAGCAGAGAAGCATTGCCGAATGAAAAACGCCAGTAATGTTGTCAATGCGAAACAGCTGGTGGCGACTCTAGCAGGTGAATCCTGGTGAGAATGTTTAAAACTTTTTTTTAAATTTTATTTTCAGATTAATGAGCTAATGAGAAATAATAATTCCAAACTTCTTGTTTTTGGTTAATTTTTTAGCGGAGAGTCAGACGTCAATGAATATACTGCATTGGAGAAGCCTACAACATCAAACACCCTTATGTACAGTCAGCAAACTGCTGGAGACACATCCAGTAACCATTGACGGCCAAGTAACAGGAAAGGATAACATCTCTCATACACTCCAGAGAAAGCTGTGTGAGAGATGACTAAAGGAGCAGATGAAGAAGCATACACAACACATACTGTGAGAGTATTTTTATAAATATTTCCACCCCATCCCTTGTAGTATGACTTACTACAAATAGTATTCTTTACAGATTTACCCTAATTATTTTCATTTTATTTTACTTGCAGCATACTTTGGTCGTCGGCAGCCAACACAGCACCAGGTGGTTTCCCGGATCGAGGCGCAGGTTTGGAAAAGCAACACACCCAAACCTCCTTCTGCCGTCAGGGACTGGAAGTCACCTGATAGCAGCGAAGAAGCCTTCGACTAAAAAGAGATTTCAAAATACATTAGGAGCCAAAAAATGGACTGTATTCTTGAATGTATTCTTCAGGAGTGTCCCGATACAACGTTTTCACTTCCGATACGATACCAATATTGCAGCCTTCAGTATTGACAGATACCGATTTCAATCCAACACGATATCAGCAAAAATTATACATACTTTTACCTGTTTTGTAGTGTGGAATGTATGAAAGGCTTGATCAAGTGATGAAGAGCCAATAATAGTAACTATGAAAAAAATTACAATTTTTTTAAAACCATTGGTTGCAAAGATGTGAACCTTAACAAACCGCTTACATCAGAGAGTTTTGATGCAATCCAATATAATCCGATAGTGTTTTGGGGCCGATATTGAATTACTTCCGATATAGATATCGGAATGGGACATTCCTAGTATTCTTTAAACAATCTTTATCTTGGTGACAGAAGATGTTCCAAAGTTTAGGCTATGCCTATTGGAAACAGTCAGTTATGCAGACAATGTAAAGGCCAGGCAATCCAGAATCCAACCATGTCTTCTGCTCTCTGTACCAAGTCCAAAGTAAGTTGTGATTCAGGCTGTTATTCTCACTTACACGCATGTTAAAGACTGGGTGGATTTTGACTAGCAGTATAAAACTGCACAAATGGTATGTTTTCAGGGAACACACATCATTTGACATGTGACTTTAAAATTAGGACTGAGCCGTACACTCATTTTAAACGAGTATCTGGTACGGATAAAGCATTTTTAATGCGTACGAACATAAAACGGGCAAAACCCATGAATATTCGTTCGTGCTTGAGGAAAATCCTCATTGGGTAACTGACCGTCTTTACGCTCTGTGACTGGCCAGTCACACAGGCTGTGTCCGAATCCAGAGGTAGGATGCTTTTGAGTACGGGGCCTCGCCGGTCTAGCAAGGCCAGGTCCTTGCTAGACCGCTAAAACCGGAAGTCAGCTGCTCTGAATTCGGACAGTACTAGCCTCATTTTTATTCCCGCCCCCAGGTCCAGTTGCTTAGCTACCGTGACGGCGGCAAACAGGCTAACAAGCTAGTCAGAGGTGAAAATGGATCCACAGCAGTATTACCTTTTATTTTTGGTTTTTGAGGAGCTGCGACTGCTTAGTAAACGTCACCGGCCTTTGTATTTAAGGCTGAGAAGCAGCCATATCCAGGTAAAATTATTTTTTGTTTAGTGAACCAGCTTTCAGGCATTACATGTTAACTTTAGTGCTAGTTTCATTTATATTTTAAACAGAAAGACATGAGGCTGAATATACACATTAGTATAGAGTAGACTAACATGCATATAGTTAATTTAACCTATATTCATCTAAAATAATTAATGGAATGACATTTTAGAAGTTTTTATTTGATCATAATGCTTGGTTCTGTGCATAAAGTTCATAGTAAAAGTAGCATTACAATGTGTTTAATGTGTATTGTCCTTTTCAACTTATGCCTAATAATGCCTAGCTCTCTTCTAAAAATCTCAAGCATTTATACAGGTTTTTTAAAATTGTTTTATTGTTCTCTACTTTTCTTTTAACAGAACAGACCCCTGTACTGTAGGATAAACATGAGTGTGCCAGTCCTGGACTGGTTTTTTAACCAGGAAGATCCCAGGCCAGATTTTCGTCTGAGCAGGGAGTCTTTTGTGGTGTTGCTAAATCTCCTGAACCAAGATCGGCGACATGGTTGGGGTGCCACAATCGAGACCCTGGGGTTTCTGTTCTGGTTGGCAAGTGGAACATCCTACAGGGTGGTCTCAAGAGTATTTGGGATGCCTCGCTCAACTGTCCACGACATCGTCCATCGAGTCACGGAGGATGTGGTCGCAATCCTCCACCAGGTCATTCACCTCCCCAAAACCCCAGAGGAGATGGAGGTTGTGTCTCGTGGGTTTGCTGGGCTGGCTCGACACAGAGCTTTCATGAAAGCAGCAGGTGCGATCGACGGCTGTCACATTCGGATCAAGGCTCCGAGCGGTCCTGATGGTCAGTGCTACAGAAACAGGAAACTGTTCCCATCTATCATCCTGCAGGCAGTTTGTGACCATCAGGGCCGCTTTATCGACACCTATGTGGGCTGGCCTGGGTCGGTCCACAACTCCAGGGTCCTCCGGCACAGCCCGCTGTACAGGCAGTCAGCCTATCCTCCTCCAGGGCACTTCATCCTCACAGATGGAGGGTACCCATGCCTCCAACATCCACTCCCCCTCATCACCCCCTACAAACGGGTGGTTCAAGGTGTGGGAGCCCAGCGCTTCAACAGCCATCATTCCAGGGCACGCTACATCATCGAGCGTGCTTTTGAAATGATGAAGACCAGGTTCAGGACCATCTTCCTGAAAGCGCTGGAGGTCCACCACACCTTTGTACCTCATGTAAGTTAACACAAAGTGGAAATAAACTTTGGGTGTAATCTTTGTTTGGGAATGAAATATAAATTAAATTTTTATCTCTATTACAGGTCATCACAGCATGCACCATCCTGCACAACATCTGCCTCAGTGCTGGTGACATTGTGGTGCAGGACGATGAACTGGAGGATGATGCTCCAGAAGATGAGGGGGAGGCTGGTTTGGAGGCAGTCAGTGGTGCCCTCTGGCGGGACCAACTTTCTGCTGAGGTGTCTGCTCTGGAGGAAGTACCACCAGATCATGATTACTGTTAACAGGCAAGTAATTTACGTAGGAATCTCTAGTTTACAAATCATTTAGTCCTGTTATCTGCTAGAGTTACAAGTATTATACTCATGATCTCCTTTTTTGCATATATCTGAATGTTAGTGATGTGACAGCCGTCGATTGAGCCAGCCCAGCAAACCCTTTTGATGGACGATGCAGTGGTCAGTGAGATGAGGCATCGAGAAGCACTCTCTGCAGACCACTCTGTCTGATGTTCCACTTGCCAACCAGAAATGTTCAGCCACGGATCTCGGTTCCTGCACTCCATCCACCTCGATCCATGTTTAGTAGATTTAGCAACACCACCAAAGACTCCCTGCTTTCCAAGTTTACTGTATATATTTTACTTTTATCTTTACTTTTATTCCTTACAGTGTTCCCTTACAATTTATTTATTATGTTGTTACTTGTTAAAAACTGAATAATAAAACTGTTAATGATCAAAAAAGAGTTATCAATTAATATAAATTTTATTACATTTAAACAAATAACAAAAACATTCAAACACATATATAGAACCTGAACCAGAAGAAACTAAAAGAAAAAAAACCATTTCTCTGCCATCCTTTCCATCAATGCTAAAAATCTGTCCATCCTTCTTTCTCTCCTCTCCTCCGCTTCCCTCTGTTGTCTCATGTCCTCCCTGATCAGGTCAAGGAGCTCATCAGCCCTTCTCCTTTTTCTCCCTGATGAGGAGTCCGGCTTCCTTCCACCACTCTCCCTGTCCTCTGTCTCACCCACTGCTGCACTTGGCCC
>SSNQ01000238.1:245180-258853 GCA_006942095.1 Nothobranchius kuhntae | reverse complement strand
GTTGTATGGTTTTCAGGGCATGGCCTTTAGCATGTGCTTAGGTGGTTCATAGATGAGTGCAAAGTGGTTGGGATGAGAATGAGCTCCACCAAATCTGAGGATGTGGTTCTCAACTGGAAAAAGGTGTAATGAGCCCTCTGGCCTGGGAGTAAGCCTTAGCTTCGAGTGGAAGATATCAAGTATCTGTATTATAGTAAGTAGTGAATGATGATAGGGTGGAGTGAGAGATAGATCCATGGGTTGGGGTTTCATCTTTCGTAGTGATGATGTTGCTCCATCATTGAGACAATTTCATGGTGATTTCACTCGTTAACGGGTTCTCATGGATATTGTTAATTTTTAGTTGCAATGAGCAACTAATGAAGCCTCGACATTCAGTCTATAAATTCCTAGTTTTTAGTGTCTAAACATGTAGAGTCATGAGGATCAAAAAGATCAAAAGAAAAAAAATCTGGATGAGTAGAGTCATAGGACTCAAATATTACTGTTTTCTCTGAGTTTATGCTACATTTAGTCCAAGAAATGTAGTCCTTATTTCCACATAAACAATTGAAACATGTAAGATGCCCAACTCATCTCTCGATCTTGTGTAAGAATGCTAAGAAATGCTAGCCTAGCAAGCCATCCTTTATATGAATATATATTCCTGCTACCACCCATAGACAGAGCTCAGTTGAGAGGTGGAATCTACTGTTGTCTTTCAAACTGTCTCCAGATGCTATTGGACAATGAACAACGTGACATACTCACTGCTACAGAGGTTAGCCACTGGGGCAGTCTGCCGTATATTGTTGAAGAAAACATAAATGCATCCTTGGGTGGGACACTTTACCCACCAGTATTTGGCAGCCTCACTTCCGTCAGGGCGCCCCAGGGCAGCTTTAGCTACAATGTAGCTCATCATCACCAGTGTGTGAATGTGTGTATTCATGGGTGAATGACTGATTGGGCTGTAAAGCACATTGGGGGGTTGAAAAGCCCTAGAAGGAAATATACAAATCCAGTATTTGGAGTCAAACGCAGGTTCCCCAGCTTGGCTTGCAAAAAAGACTACTATATTATAAACCATTTCCAGTCATGATCATATGCTATGTTTGAGCATTCTGATTGGCTAAAAAACAGCCAACTTTAATTATTTTTAAACCAGTTTACATTTGATTCCTTTACTAGACTGTACCAAGATTTGATATTTAATGATTGTGCTTGATAGCACAAGTTCTACAGCCAGAAAAGGTCCTAGGCCACTAGCTGACTAGATGGTAGGATGATCAGAATGGGACGTGAGCATTTCAAACGGAACGGAACCAAGCAGAAATGACCATTTGAGGAACTACAAAACCACATCAAATGCATTTAGCTATGAAAGGAAATATCTAAGCCACAAAACATTTACGTTGCATTGACACAACAATCACGAGAGTCATGTAACACCCCCTTGTCGTATCACCAGACACAACTGCAGAGCCAAAATAGAATGATGGGAAGTTCGACAAGGTGAGGGAATTAGTGTGTGTGTGTGTGTGTGTGTGTGTGTGTGTGTGTGTGTGTGTGTGTGTGTGTGTGTGTGTGTGTGTGTGTGTGTGTGTGTGTGTGTGTGTGTGTGTGTCTGTGTAACAGGAAGCAATGCCAGGCTTCATTGTCTAGAAGTTGATCTATGAAAAGAAAGAAAGAGGTTGGAGAGAGCTGTGGGAGGAGAGTTCCCAGAGGACAGCACCATTTCATAGAGCAGCGCCCTGTAGTACCTTCTGGGTTGGAACTAATTGGTGCGAGATTAACTTTCCAGCAAGATATAACGCCCTCGAGCAGTGCCGCACATCAGTGGATCAGTGACATCAGTAAAGGCCGGTTTCCACGCCACGACCTCGGAGTGATTACTTGTTCCCGGACTGTCTGGTGATATACCACTACAGCCAGAAGGGGCAAAACTAGCATGCTTCTGAAAACACTGTCGGGCTGTGATTCTTGATTATGACACAGTGATGAGAAACTATGAGTGTGGTGCACTCGTGGCTGTTACATAGTTGCTGAATCAATATAAAACAAGATGCCGGATTGGACGGATAATGCTCGACTCCCAAACTGCTCCTCAGAAATAAACATTTTAAAGTAATGACATGGAATGGAAAATTCTAAAAATACCCATCTTGTTGCAATAATGCAATCTGCTAGTTGTTGTATGAGTCATGTCTCTCTGCATTGCAAAAATGAGGCAAGCTGGAGACATTTTTAAGCCACTTTTCCTGTTGTGCTTAGGCTGCAATACTCCATGATCCGATAGTCCTCAAAAACACAGCTTGTTTTCCTTGTATCCACTTCCCACTCTCACCTCTCAGTCCTGACAACCTGAGAGCAGCGCCAGTCAATTCCTGTGTTGAACTAGTTGTGGTAACAGACAGATTTGTTGTTGACACGTTGATCTTTGCTATTGATCCTGCATCTGTTAGATTATTGGGTGACAGCTTGTTTTGGCAGGATTAGGAGTCCCACCAACAACTTCCCCCAGCTGTACTGCTGTTTGTTCTCTGCAAATCTGGTGTTGATTCACACAGGAGCACAGCGAGTCTCACCTTCACGGGGAAACACTGCTGTTAAAGTAGCTTTTGATGGAGCGCTGCTCTGAAACTTTATTTTAGAGAGTGAAAGGAGAAAAGTTAGTTAGGTATGAAGTTGCATTGAACATAGCTGCACTCTTGTGTTCATAAGGCATGTAATGTCTGGTATCTTCTCCAAGTACCTAGAAAATATCCAGAGAGAGGCAACAAGGAGGCATTCTAGTCAGATGCTTGAACCACCACCTTTCATTGAGGAGGAGCAATGGCTCTACACTGAGCAAAGCCTGGATGATGGAGCTCTCATCTTACCTCTGACCTGGGCTTTCCACCAGATGTGTAACACAATAGTCGTGTTTTCTCAGGGATCTTTTTTTTTTTTTTTTTNATGCCAAAATCTTAAACCCCCAGACCCGGTTGCCACGAACACTCAGGCAGACCAAGGCACAAGCCCCCACACCAGGTGTGGCAGGGGGAGGGGGGACAGAGATCTATATCATCAAGAGAAGTTCCAGGAGAGGGGAGGACCCAAAGGCCCCACCTGACATATACAGTCATACACAAACACAGTCACACGCTCCCTCCCTCATGCTCACACATGCACATACAACCCAAGACTTACAAAAATGCACGCCGGACACCCACTCATGCTCCCCATACACACCCTATTCACTCTGGTCCCGGTACTGCTGCACATTGGGTACAACCATCACCGGTAACCAGAGTTTGACCCTTTCTGCTGGGGTGCTGATGAGCAGGCTCCCCCACCCAACGCTGAGCACAGCAACCCACCACCCCAGACTCCAACCAGACGGCCAGATCTCCCTCCTAGCCTCCAGCCCCAGGAAGCCTAGCAACAACAGAGGTGGCTAAGACCCCTAGTCTCCCTCCGCCTGCTCCAATATAGTGTTGTGTGATCATGAGGTGTATTCCATGGCTGTGGTGAGTGGGCAGTGCGGGCATCATCCAGCATATGCCCGCTGATGCCACTGCACCACCCCACTTACACCCTCAGCCATCAGTGTCTAAGTACGGTTTAAAATTGGAAGTGGGCACCGGCACTCGGGAGGAGGCTGAAATATCCCCCTGCCAACTGCCGTTGAATGTGCTCACTCCCAAGGCCCTAAGTGTCTGTTTGTGTGGAATGTCGTCAGTGGAAGTGTATAAGGTGCAAATAAAAGTTTTCTCAGGGATCTAAGAGGCACGTTCCTTCCCAACAAGAGAATTTCAGACACTTAGCGGCTACGACTGTGTTCCATGTAGCTGGTCCTATGTGATCACAAAGTCACTGGAGAATTGCAAGATCATGCCTGAATGTACCAGGTCTTGTCTTTTATTTTGAAAATTTCCAGATTCTAATCTACGGAATGCCATGATCTGAACTACGGGCATTGGCGTGTTCTGGAAGTGTAACTTAAGTGGAGCGCCACCACGACGCTGGGATGAGTCCAAGATTTGCCACTCCATACCCGATGAAATCAAACCCAATGTTACGTGACGATTCCACATCTGGTGGAAAGGGTGAAGCTGAGCTTTCAGAGGTCTCTAAGTTGTGATGACAATTTAGTTTACAAAACCGAAGTACCCAGAGAAAACTCACACATGCCTGGTGAGAACATCTCAACTCCACGCAGAAAAGCCACAATCAGGTTTCGAACTGTATGACTTTCTGGCTGCAAGACAAGACTGCGAACACCAAGCAGCTGTTTAAACATCCTTTGCAATATTAATAATGTAGCACTTTAGCTGTTATAATGGTAAATTACGAATATACCAGGAAGTCCAGCTGTTTGGTTATTCTTTTTTACTTTAGTTGATTTAGTATCTTTCTAATGCTTTTTAACAAAACACAAATGTTAAGTCACAAAGTGTACAATTATACTCCAACTGGTGAAAATTATACAAAGAAGGAAGCTGATTTAAAACATCTATCTGCTGCTTACCTTACTCTTTCTACCTTTTTGTTGCTGATACTTTCTCATCCTTTTCACACATTAACGGAAACAAATTCACACTCAGAAACATAATTGTTGTCCTCCTCTGCCATTCTTCTCTTTTCATTCTATTACCGTTCCTCCTTTGCAGGCACGTAATAGGCCTTTCTTCTACCTAATGCACAGTGACTTTGAGGAGAAATGAAAGAGAAAATCATCCAAAGAAAGCAGACGGTAATTGTTTTTTCTTTGAATTTAAGCCTATCTCAATTTTAACAAGCAATTTGACAATTAAGTAACTATGAGTCATCTGTTCTGTTGACAGTGGCTGTATTAACTAATGAGAAAGACTACATTCAGCATTTCAAGCATGACTGGCATCTAGTTATAGAGGCCATTTACTCGTCAGTTTTTTTTTCATGGACGTTTAACATGAAAGCTTGTCTTGTACAGATAAATCCATGAAGCTGATAAATCATGACAAAAAATAGACCTGCAGTTCATTCGAGGCAAAATGTCTGAAGATATGGAAGGAAATGCTTTTCAGATGGTTGAAAACGGAGCATAGAGGCTTCACAGTTTCTCTGAACCTTACATGATTAAGTAGAATATATTTATTTCAATATAACTAGAAAACACATACATACACCACTTTAAAATTGCATTAAAGTGTTGCCTGTGGTTCCATTTCCATGATGAATGTGTTAATTTGATTTGAAAGTGGGTAGGTGTACCCACTGTTGTGCAGAAGAAGCTCTGCATTATTTTTCAAGGTCACAGCAGGATGGCAATTAAGGAGGTGTAAACCAGAAACTTTCTTACGTGTACATTTGTTAGTTCGGTTCACAAAAGAAATGAAGGTTTCTTGTTGTCCAGTGGGAATGTGCTGCTTCACGAAACCATAAGTTGTTTGACAAATCATTTTTGCTTTATTCTATAGCCAGTACAGTTAAAAGCAATCTCTCATATTTGGCTGTTCTTTTCATTTCTTCAAAAATAAGTTCTGCTCATATAAGTCCTTTATTTAGAAAAAGGATGCATTTGCATCTTCACCAGAGTATGGTGGACTGCCCTGTTGATTGGCTTCTGTAGCAGTGAGTGTGTCATGTTGTTTGTTGTCCAATAGCATGCAGAGACAGTTCAATAAGAAAATCTTAGATCCCGTCCGCGACATAGATCTGTCTATGGGTCATGGCCAGACTATATATTTACAGACTAGACTAAATTTCTGTCATAACACTGGTCAGATACATAACACACTAAAGAAATCCAGTCATTTATCACTTCTCTTAAGTTGACAATTTTTTTTAATGGTTGATCAACATTAGGATGATAAATAGGTTCCATTGCACCATAGTCAGTAATCTCTTTGCAGCACTTAAGCATTAAGCCAATGTATGGTGATTAACAATGGACATTCGACTATTGGAAAGGCTATTTCTGTCAGACTAGTGTGGCTAGTTTTACCTCTAATCATCACCACCTCTAAATTTAGCTTTTTCACAGATTAGACCAAGCTTGTGTAAAAACCTAATTTTGCAACTGTTCATTTACCATCTGTTAATTTAACTCAAAGAAGAGGACTGAATACCATAATAAGCTCTACAAAGACTGATAAAAAGTGCCTTAATCCATATATTATAATGTTGTTGTAACACATTTTTTTCACCATCTCCTGAGGAAATCATCTGTCTTACTGTGATTTGCCAGATGTTCATTTTCAGTGTTTACTCCAGCTCCTTTACAACAGATGTCACAAGAGACAATTAAAACACTGAGTGACAGACTGGGCCAGAGGTTAGCAGGACTTTTTATGCTATTCAGAACCATGGTATTTATAGCAAAAATTACTCCTGCTACGTCCTTATTTCACCCCCATTGTTTTATAGGCTGAATTGCCTAGATAGATGGTGGAGTTATGTTTTTATTTTTATTTTAAAGGGTTTATTAGTAGATTTGTTTAGTTTCCACATTACGGAACTCGGAGTACTAATGAATAAAAAGACAATTTTTGGGCATTTTTGTTAAGTTCATTTAACTCATTCGCTGCCAGCCATTTCCTGATCGCTAACAGCCTTCGCTGCCAGCATTTCTCACCATTTTTCCTGTTTTTAAGACTCACAGAACGTTGCGTGCTAGGATGATGTCAACGCCAAAACAACCAAAACAAAGCGGAGACTCACCTCTTACATCAGGAAGAATCAGTGCGTTTCGAGCTCTATCTGTCCTTTCATAATCTGTTGTTGAATTGTGATCAGCAGAAGCCTTTTCGGTTTGCGTCTCACTTTTTTTTACAGCAGCAGCCCAAAACGATCTCCTAAAACATGGATTTTCTGCTTCCTGATCATGTGACGTGTGACGTATGACATATGCGGATTAAGATCGGCTTTAGAGCTGGGATGTTTGTTCTCACAGTGCGGGGGCTCGTTCCGATGCCCACACAGTAAAAAAAATGCAAATGACGATTTTAGACGTCATTGGCAGTGAACAGTTGGATTTAAAATGACGACTTTAGTCATCAATGGCAGTGGATGAGTTAAATGTTTCATTCACTCACTTTTCAATAATTCTCCTGTGGTCTAGTAAGAATGAATGCCTTATGAGACATTTTCTTTAGAAGAAAGGCTCTTGCACTCCTCTTTCAGGGTTTGTCCAGAGGAGTGGGTGGTCGGATAAGAAAAAGATTTCAATTCTAATTCATTAATATACACAATATGCACATGTATCACCTTTGATTGGCTAACACCAATGCAACTCTTCTGCTGCCTTCGGTAAAACTCTTAAAGGGCCTGCACCTTGTTATTTGACACCTCCCATACCAAGGACAGGTACAAAATATGATGAAATATTCTCATTGGCACTATTAAGATGACATTTTTTTTTTAATTATCAAGACACATTTCTAAACCCGAAAATAAGAAGCTTCCCCCAGTACTATTCCACAATAGTGCACAGCTGCAGACCTGGAGACAACAGATTCACTCCATCATGTCCTACATAGCGACTGCCGCATGATGGCCTTTATTTTATTTTATTTTTTATTTTTATTTTTTTTGACCCAGTGTTCTATTTTCTTTCTGCAGCTAAGGCAAGTGGTTTGGACATGGTGTGCAGAAAAATTAACCAAAGCACAAGAACGAAGCTAGTATAATAGACAGTGTTTGACCACAGTAAACAAACTAAATGCGTAAAAACACAACAATTGCAGAAATAAATCAAAATGATTTTGAGCTGGAGAAACAGCTTTACAGTTTAATCTGAAAACTTTGATTAAAACAGCAAAGAAACATGTGAGTACTCAAATTCATATCAGCAAACAGAGAGGAGGTGAGACAGCAGGAGTCGATCACTGGACAATGTCTGAACGTTGGTTTAACAGAGGGACTACTACACACTATACTAGCATGGCTAGAGGGAAATAACTGAACAAAAAGTGTGAAAAAGCAGCCAAAGCCCAAGAAAACCTTTCAGAAAACCTAAGGTACTATTGATCAATAAAACTGGCTTCTTGGAAGTAAAGGCCAAGGACTTTTGTACAGTCTTATACATATTAATATTTCCTGTACTTACAGCTGAAATACATCTGAGCAGCTGGCGAGAGATTTTGAAGGTATTTAAATGAATGGTCATGAAAAAATGGTATAAATTACTGTCAAGAATGCACACGGTTGCAGACAATTACTTTAGAATGAAGAGCGTGCCAGTCAGGCTTAAAAGGTGGCAGTAGGAAAATCTTTAATCATCCTTTATAAAGGAGACGTACAGTGACGGTTACTGAATGCTGATGATATCCATGTTTAAGACTGTAATCTGTGTAAGGGATTAATCTATCACCTCGTCTTGTCACAAAAACTCCAGCCTCCATTTCTGCTTCTATAAAAGTCATATTTAAGTTAAGTTCAAGACTATTGAAGTCTACTAATTCTGAGTTATGTAACATTTAATCAAATTATTTTCCAATCCCTACACACTGACTGTTTAACAAAGTCACTGTTGCAACAGATTGGATAGAAACTTTTAAAGAAATGGTTGCATAGATTTTCAAACATTCTGCATAATTTTGGACGACGTCATCAATATTTGCAGACTTAGTCAAAACATTGGTGACACATTTACAACAGCATTATAAAGTTCTATGTAGCTTTTTCTGGTCAGAGGTAATAAATACCCTGGAAAGAGAACCTGTCCACTGGCAGACAGTGTCCCAACATACAGCCTATAATTAAAGTGATGGATTCACAGGATCCATAGTTTACATCACTAACTGTTGGGAGTTTAAGGTCAAAGGAAGCCAATGCAAAAGGTCATATTGAGACAATGGAGCTAAACCAATTTTATATCCAAAGGAAGCGACACAGGTTAAATGTTGACCCAGTAAATAAAGGTCAGCCAAGGCCCAACTGATTTTATTATCGGTATACAACATTGATCAAATCAGTGTATCCAATCTAAACAACAGACAGTGTTGTTTGATTTGCTATGTGTCATGTCTCTGCAGTGGTGGTCCCTAAAATAAACTGAATAAAAGAAGCAAAGTACTGTGCTAAACTTTGAAAGCACATTTATGTCACTAAATTTGTTTCCAAGCAGCAAAACATTAGCCTAGTAATCTAGACCAAATTCTGGCTTTGCAAAGTTTGGTCTAGGAATGATTCATATGAACCTCCGCAGCCCCTAGCAGCATTCTGGCTGGTTAATCACAGCACTCTATTGGATTTGTGGGCCAATCAAGCCCCTCTATTGATCTGGTGGGCGGGATGACACAACAGAGTGGAACAGGATGGCGACAGCTTATTTGAAACGACTTTTACATAAATTTTGGACTATTTTGACTTGGGCTTGATTAGAATTAGGAGCAGATAAGTATATTTAAGTCGTTTATTTTAAAAATAGAATGTATTTTTGCCTTCTTCAACAGCAGACTGCCCTGTTGATGGACATCCGTTGTGGTGAGTATGTCACATTGTTCATTGTCCAGTAGCATGCAGAGATCATTGGAAAGACAATGGTAGAACCTACCCCATGACGGAGATTCATCAATGGAGCATTGCCAGACTAAATAATATATTCATTTAGTCTTCTTGCCAGGCTATCAAAACATCTCTCTAAAATTTGTTTCTGCATGGAGTCTATTTAAGTAAATGTTGGAGGCAATGAGATCACATGAGCCAGACAGGAAGTGATTTGTGGTTCAGCAAGACGCATGACGTATATTTCAAATTAAAACCAGTGTTGCATTGTTTTTTCCACCTGTTGTCTTAATTTTCAATGACAGTCCACAGTTTATGATAGTTCACTTTATTTTTACAGGTAAATCTTCAGTGAATAAGTTCAGCAGTAGAATTTTCACGTTCAGGCTGCATGTTAAACTCCAAGTGACCAATCATATATCACAAATAACAAGTAGAAAATGGTTTCTCAGTTAATTTGACCTTTAAAAAAGTTGGTTCTAATTTCTGATTTCTAAATTTGGTGCTCTTGTGGGAGCAGATTTCCAGAGACATTCAGTACAAGAACCGTCAGTATGAATGGAAGTTCAAAGCTGTACGAAGATTGGGCCGCATCATTTCTACACTTGTGTGGCGTGAACAAGGGTTAAGTCTGATATGTAGGATGTAAAATGTAAAGAAATATGTCATTTGAACTCCACTTCAAAGCTGCAACAGCAAATTAGAAAAATAAATGTTACTTTAAAACTTTTTTTTCATGCCTCTTAACTATTTTCTTACAGTATAGCTATAAAAATATTGAGGATATTCAAAAAAATAATAAAGTGGTTTTCTCACATTTCTCTGAAAACCTCTACCAATAACATGGCTCAGACCGAAAGCTACAACTGAACCCTTCGGTTGTCAGTCTCGCCGAACCGCCACTCTTTCCTGGGTCCTCCACTCATTATCCACTCACGCATTTAGCAACAGAACGTCACTGGTGTGAGAGGGTCTCCGCTCAATATTAACAGAGAAGGAGAAACAGCCGGCTGCTACCACTTCTACTTTAGGACAAACTACCAGCCCCAACAAGAAAAACACCATTTGAAGTCACGGACAACAATAGATTTTTGGACATAGAAAATGGCGACTTTGTTTAGGACTCTGGTGTCCTCTAGCAATGCAGGTTTCTGGTTCTGGTCGATGCAGATCCAGGGAAGATACCCGAGATGAGGGGTGAGTTTTCAATGACCGTGCTTGCATTCAAAAGCTAGCTTGTCCTGCAGTTTTATTATTGCAGCTTTAAACTGGGGGGTTGGCTCTGGTAATTGGAAACAAGAGTAGTGCCACATATCACTCAACCTCTGAAAGAAAAACAACCCATATTGTTAAAGAGATACTTTGCAATATTTTCATACTTTGAAATCATTTTTCTTGAGCCAGCATGTGCTAAAATGACTCTTTAAAGTGTTAATGAAAAGCCACCCAGCCCCTACCACCCCCTGTGGCCACAATGTTTGGAATTTCAAATTGAGCTGACATACCTGGCGCTACAGTCTGTATATTTCCTGCATGTTTTAGATCAGGAACACAGCTGATTTGTTTAATTGAGTGATGAATCACTCCTGTAAACACTAATGAAGACTGGGAGACATAAAGATGAATGCACAGCAAGGAAATAGGTTTTGTTTTTGGTTCTACAAACAGACACTAGTGTGTGCTAAAAGCAAGCCAAAACTGCCTAGTTCCCGTTTAAACAGGCAGTAATCATAGACAAAACTTTAAAACTTGAAGCAATGTTCCTGATAGTAATATTGTCTTTCCCTGGAATCAAGGTAGAAATGATTCCAGTAGAAGTTGTGATGCATGATCCAGCTAATTGTTTGGATTTTTTTTCTTTGCAGAGACTGAATGCAGAGTAGAACAATGAATCATTCAAATGTGTTCATTTAATAAATAATTGACTTGTGATTTCTGTGCGAACACATCTGTCTTGCTTGTTCCTACTAGAGAGCACCACTAAGAGAGAATAAGATTGTGCAGGATTTCACCTTACTTCCTGCAGGCAGCAGGCTGCTGTTAAAAATAGCCACAAGCTGAACACACACATTTTTTTCTACTAAAAAACCACACCACAGCGTTCGCCGCAGAAACATACATAGCAGCTCTGTGAAGACCAATATATCCTCAAACTCTACTGGCGGCGGTGGAAAATTACTATCCCTGTTTGTTTTTGTGATGTTGTACACCTGCTGCGTAAGAGTCCATTCCGAGGTTCGTGTAGCCTTGTTTGACACAAATTTCAGACAAGATTTACATGTTGCAAGCGGGAAGTAATAAAGCCACCTTCAATAGTTGTGAAATAGTCTGATCTTCACAGTTTCTGGAACTTTAGATGAACCACAATGGCACTTCAAGGGGAAACAGAAACCAAATAAATCTAACAAATAGCAAGGATGTTTGACAGGAAAAGGCAAAAAGGTTTGCCTCAAACAGAAGAGTTTGACCATCTTTGTGTCATGGTATTATGTGATGGTAGTGGTGGTTTGCTGTGGTAAAGTTCTCCATTCGTTGGTCTGTCTACATTCCAACAATCACCAATACACACAATGTTTGGGTCAAGACTGACAGCTCCCTTGCAGGGTGACCAGGTTTAGCTTTACGGATAAAGTGTGGAGCTCTGTCACCTGGTATGGTGCAGAGAGAGGACATAACTCCTTATCGAAAGAAGCCAGCTGAGGTGGTTTAGGCATCTAATGCTGATGCTTCCTGGTCTTTTTCCCTGAGGTTTTTCCAGAAAATTTTCAATTAGTTGAGAGACAAGCTAAGACTACAGGACCTGGAAAGAGGGATGCCTGGTATTCCTCAGATGGACCTGTTATCTCTGGATCGATTGATTAATTCCAGACATGCTGATCAGTATAAAGTAAGATAAAACACATAAAAGAGAAATAAAAATAAAAGTATCATAAAATACATTAAAGTTCAAAACCATAAATGTTACAGACAGTGAATATTTCTTGGTGGTGGTGGCACAGGAGTTAAGTGCTCACCCCATAATCAGAAGGTTGCAGGTTCGAGCCCCGCTCATTCTGTCGCTGTCATTGTGTCCTTATATATGTAAACAGACTCAAGAGAAACCTAGTCAGTCATCCAAGACATGGCAACCTTAGCAAGTTCATCAAAGGCAGAATGACTTAAAGAGCAAGTCACCCCTTACAAGAGGCGTACTTCACTCCCACTTCATGTTTGAAAAATGCAACAAATGCTGTTGCCTATCAGACCGAGAGTGTGGAGCCACTAACAAATGCACATACTCACGACATTGTGACATCATAATGTACCAGTTTACATCATAGCATACCACTTAGCCAATAGCGGTGGCAGATTTAAATTCAAATGCAGTGAAGAGTTTTTACCTGACAACGGCACAACACTGACAGTTTCAGGCAGAAAATTTAAATTTTAACTAAAATGCACTTAAGTGCAAAACTGTTGACTACACGTGCCTGCAGCACGATTAGACACGTATTTATATAGTTTATCAGAAGAAAATAGTTGATTTGGGGGTGACTTGCTCTCTAATGGTGTTTTGGTTCTCCTTTCAAAGATTTTTCTTGATTAATTTCACACTTTTGGCTTATTGGGTTGGAAGTAAAACCTCAACAAGAATCAACACTGGAATCTGCTGGCTTTTCATTCAACATGCTTCAGCTGAAAATCAACATTGAAACAACTTAAAGAGCAAGTCACCCCCAAGTCAAATTTTTTTTGCTGATAAACTATATAAAGGAGTGTCTAATCGTGCTACAGACACGTGTGGTCAATAATTTGGCAGTTCAGTGCATCTTGGTTAAAATTCAAATATTTTGCCTAAAACTGTCAGTGTTGCGCCGTCGTTAGGGAAAAATTCTGCACTGTATTTGAATTTAAATCTGCCACTGCTATTGGCTAAGAGGTATGCTATGATGTCATCTGGTACATTATGATGTCACAATGCCATTGTGAGCCTGTGTGTGTGTGTGTATTTGTTAGCGGCTCCGCCCTCTCGGTCTGCCAAGCAATAGCATTTGTTGCATTTTTCACACATGAAGTGGGAGTGAAGTAAGTTTCTTGTAGGGGGTGACTTGCTCTTTAAAATCACTAGAGTTTAACAAATGGATCAATATTTGAGCTTAGAATCAAAGTCGAGTAAGAGTGCACAAAGTCAACTTCAACACAATCTTCTCACCAAAGATGGCAAGTGGCCAGTAAAGGTA
>SSNQ01000238.1:214014-231830 GCA_006942095.1 Nothobranchius kuhntae | reverse complement strand
CATTTAGTGTGGATTATGGTGCCTTTGTCTGTCTGAGTGTTCGTGGCTCCTGGCTCTGTTGGGTCCCCGGCAGGGCTGGTCGCCCCTGGGTCCCGGGTCGTTGGTTTCCGGGCTCGGCCGGCTTGGGGGTGGTAGGCTGTGGGCAGGCTTGTGGGCTTGCCGCTGATATCTCCCAGGACTCTCCCAGCTGCTGGTTGTGACCCCCCCGGGCAATCCTCTGTGCCTCTTGAGGAGGACTGGGGCTTTTCTGGTTACAGTCTCCCTGGGGTCCCTGCACTCTGGGGCAGCTCCTGAATCTCTGGGACTTGGAGCTCCCTCCATCTCCTACACATCTTTGGGGGGCAGATCTGTGGCCCCTCACACTCTCTATTGGACGCTCCTATAGAGAAACCTTACATATGCAAGCACGTGAACGTTCTTGTTGGCTAAAAAGTTAGCTCAACAAATCAGTTGCCAGATCCTAGCAGACAGTTTACCTGGAACACGACCTTTCAAAATAAGACAGACTGAGATCAAGCTCTGGCACTAACGACAGTTATCCTCGTTTGAATGCGGTGAACCGCTCTGTGAACCTCCACAGATGACCATGTAAGCAACAATACCTAAAAAGCTAACAGCCCAGACGAAGCCATCTGAGATCTGCGGCATTGGGCTGCAAGGCAGCACAGTCCAAGGAATAGGAATGCTTCCAGATTCAGAGAAAACCACGTTACTTTTAATTATATAGAAAAAAGCACATACGTCATTACATTGCTATAAGTTGTTTGTTTCTGGACATGTGTGGCAGATATTTTCACTTTATTCAGTCACAAGACTTTGTCTGGGGGGTGTGGTGGTGGTGGTGGAGGGGGGGGGGGGGTGACGTCATGTTGAAATGGGTCTATAGTAAGAAGGAGTGAATGCCTTGTAAACCATAGCTTGGGGGCAGTTTGTATGTTTTCTCAGACAAAAGTGTGTGCTAAACACATTAACAGTATCATAAACAAATGAAATGTATGAAATAACCTTTAATAAAAACTACTGATTTCTGGGACATATGTTGCCTTCAGTTCTCCATTTGCTGCATATACTTCTCTCTGGAAACCATTGGAGTGAACACATCAGCAATAAGAAGTGATGTTATGTTTCTGTTTTAGTCGTTAATGTAGTGCATGTTCACCAGTTTGCCTGCCAATGTTGTAGCCATCTTCTCGAGTCGAGATTTCTTCAGCTGTCTGTGAGGATGGAGTGAGGATGGAGTGAGTGTGCTACTCTTGTGTTGTCAGTTTTCATAGGTTAGTGGAAGTGTTGGTTGTATGTGAGAACTACAGAGGAGCAAAAAGAGGCCACTGCTGTGCTTTTGCACTACTTGGCTTTCTTTGTTCTCTCTCTCTCTCTCTCTCTCTCTCTCTCTCTCTCTCTCTCTCTCTCTCTCTCTCTCTCTCTCTCTCTCTCTCCGGCATACACCATCATACATCAAGCCATGCATTTATGCCAAGCAATTGAATTCTTATTGGATATAAATCTGAACAATGACAAACGAGGCCTCTGTCTGCGTCTTCATCCTATAAACTTGGCATGCATTTCTCATAACTGATACTTTTAATTAGCACAGCAGTTTGAAAATTCCAAGGCTCTGCCTTTCACCTGTTAAAGCCAAGAGACGCTCGCTGAATGGAGTTATAGACAAGTAGAACTTAAGTGAAGCAGTAAGACACTTTCAGACCTTTTCAGGGCAATTAAGAAAAACTCAAGATCTAGCTTTCTCAATATATCACTTGAAAGTAAATATTTCAACATGTATTGTTGTGATTTGAATACATTGGCTGGTTGTTCCTTTGTGCTTAATAAACAAAAATACCACAGATATATGGAAAATAAAGAAAATGAGTACTTTTAAAAAGGCTGTGGGGGGTCGGCTTAGTAATGCATTTTATAATATTAATACTTAATTGATACTGTATTAAGTAGTTAATTAATGCTTAATAATGCACCCTTTGGGTCAAGTGTTTTTGCTTTTTTTTAATCGAAGAAGACGAATAAGCGTGAATTCCAATGCTATGTGATTTGTATACAAACCAAGGTTTTAACCATATACTGTTTAGGTCAAAGAGGAAGGTTATTAGGAAGATTTTAGAGAAGTAATATGCGCTCTGTTATTCTATAGTGATAAGCATTTATTCGCTAGTGGAAAATGTTAAAGACAGTTGCCAGACTACCCAAGAGTCACTGTCCCATCAAGTTTGGCTCGACGTTTAACTGTCCAATGCTCTTAAAATGCCTGAGCCCATATCTCAAGCTAAAAATATGAGTTGAGCATAATAAACACCAAAGTTCACAGAGGTAAACCTGAAATAGGAGTAAACAATTTCTAATCGGATTCTGGTGCCCTTGAGCCTGCAAGGCTCCAACGAAAACTCCCCCCTCAGAAGATATGTGGAATGTGCCGTCGCTATGGCAACTCAACTCTGTCTCCTATCCCAGCCTGGGCGGGACTGCGGGAAGGCCGCCGAATCATTCCAGGGTCACTGCAATCCTCCAACCCTCTATGCTCCTCCCCCTGTTCAGACTGAGGTGACATGCGCTGCTTGTAGTGGCTACAGGAACCGAAGTGTGGATAGTCCCAAACCCACCACCCACCTAGTAGACACTTATGTTGTGTGATGTCTGAAGTCTGTTACATATCTGTCTGAGGTGTTTTTTTTTTTTTTTTTCATAGCAAAGCTGAAGGATGCAGACTTCTTCCTGTACCACTGCTTGAAGAAGGTGTCTTCCAGAAACTGGCAGTAGGACCGGGAGTTGAGCTTGACTCCATCCTCAACCCGTAAAGGCCCCACAAGCTCATCTTTGATGATACCAGCCCAAACCAGTACTCCACCTCCACCTTGCTGGTGTCTGAGTCGGACTGGAGCTCTCTGCCCTTTACCAATCCAGCCACGGGCCCATCCATCTGGCCTATCAAGACCCACTCTCATTTCATCAGTCCATAAAACCTTAGAAAAATCAGTCTTGAGATATTTCTTGGCCCAGTCTTGACGTTTCAGCTTGTGTGTCTTGTTCAGTGGTGGTCGTCTTTCAGCCTTTCTTACCTTGGCCATGTCTCTGAGTATTGCACACCTTGTGCTTTTGGGCACTCCAGTGATGTTGCAGCTCTGAAATATGGCCAAACTGGTGGCAAGTGGCATCTTGGCAGCTGCGCGCTTGACTTTTCTCAGTTCACGGGCAGTTATTTTGCGCCTTGGTTTGTCCACACGCTTCTTGCGACCCTGTTGACTATTTTGAATGAAACGCTTGATTGTTCGATGATCACGCTTCAGAAGCGTTGCAATTTTAAGACTGCTGCATCCCTCTGCAAGATATCTCACTATTTGCGACATTTCTGAGCCTGTCAAGTCCTTCTTTTGACCCATTTTGCCAAAGGAAAGGAAGTTGCCTAATAATTATGCACACCTGATATCGGGTGTTGATGTCATTAGACCACACCCCTTCTCATTACAGAGATGCACATCACCTAATATGCTTAATTGGTAGTAGGCTTTCGAGCCTATAAAGCTTGGAATAAGACAACATGCATGAAGAGGATGATGTGGACAAAATACTCATTTGCCTAATAATTCTGCACTCCCTGTATTTTCTCTGTAGAAAAGTGCTACCATAAATAAGTTAAAAACTATTTATATTGTAAATCATCTTATGGACATAAAGCAAAACAAGAATAATGCGAGTTGAGAGAAGTCAACTTCTGGGACTGAAATGTTTATTTTATAATTTGCCAGCCAGGGAATTTTCCAACAACTGACAACTCTCCTGCTCTGATAAAGACTGTCCCCCATTGTGGAACAATGTATAAAAGGTATATTTTTATTATTGTAAGGCAGACATATTCTCTAGAACCAGAGCCCTTTTACAATCAATCCTAAAGGTGCAATTTGTAAGAATGAAGTGAGAATGGCACCCTGTGGTCAAATGTAACTACTGCAGTCCATTTTTTTAGCAAATATATTACCATATTGGCCCAAATACGACAAGTTTTTGTATTCATTGAAAATAATTTTAAAATGTGGGGTTGTCTTATAATCAGGGTCTAAGCATTTACGCATGCTGATATTTGTCAGGGGTTATTACACGCCCATAACAGCAGAGGGCGCCAGGCTGTGTGTTCTCAACTTGAGACAAAAATGGAGACGAGAGGTCCAGAGCAGATTGAACTGAAAGTGGGGCAAGTTTACAAGCTGTAAGGCAGAGTTATGTGAATTTTAAGATAACAGTGGTCAATTCAGCAGAGGCATCAAGCACTGGATGGCGGTGAGGACGATGTCCTGGGAGGAGCCGGCAGGTGTAGCGATCCGATGGTACACCGCACAGCAGCATGAGTGAGTACAGCGAGGCAGAGGGCATCTGAATAAAAGCCTCATTTGACTTTTAATGCCAGCAAAGATCTGATTGTTTGCATTAAAATAGTATTTTTGCTCAGTATTTTTTCTCAAATTTTCAATAAAAACAGTTTATTAAAAAGTGATTTTATTATTATTATTATTATTATTTTTTCCTGAAGATTAGTCTTGTAGATAAATACATGTCTGCTGATATCGCTCATGGGTGTTTTACGGTAGGGAGCAGCACTAACATTTGTAAATGTGATAACAACCTAAAAGCGAATTGTATATATTACCCATAACCTTGTAATTGATCTGTTATTGACATACTTATAAATGTATTTGTAAATGTTAGTATAAATCTCTATAAAATGTTCTACATCATGTGGAACAAATCCCCACTAGATAGTAAACAGTAATCTACTGTCTGGAGGTTTAAAGCTAAATTGACGCAATGTTACAAATTGAGTTATTTTTATACTTTTTTGTACTCTTTTGGTTTTATTCTGATTTTTCTGGTAATATTACTGGGATATTTTTATGTATTTTTATTGTTTTTAGGCATTGTTTGCATTTTGATTTTATTTGTTTTTAGTGTTTTTTGTCATGACTCCCGTCCTTCACCCTCCTTTGCCTCCTCATTTCACCTTCATTCAGCTCACCTGTCCCTTCACCAAGCTCCAGCCAAGCCCTGTTTTCCAAAACAACCCCAGTCAGCACCTCATCACCTTCATTCATCACACCTGGCTCCCTCATGCCACAGCTCCAGCCAAACCCTGGTTTCCACAGCAACCTGACCTACACCTCATCAGCTCCATCCACTTCACCTGCTCCTCACTCATCAGCTCATCTCACACACCTGCTTCCCCTACTATATATTCACCAGCAAACCACCAGTTCCCTGCCAGATTATTACAGCCCTGTCAGTAATTCTCCAGCCATCTACCCTGCCTGATCTCAGTATCCAGACCTTGTTTTTTGCCTGACCCCTGCCTTGCTTGCTGCCTGCCATTTGGACCTTGCCTGTTTCTGAACCTGCCTCAGCCTTGCCCTCCAGGTACCTCTGCTTTAAATAAAGACTTTTTAAATATATTTTTTACTGTGTTGGCGTTTTCACGGGTCTTCTGAACTCAGTTCATGACAGAATAATCTGGCCAAAAATCTGACCCAACGCTGACACAGCACTTGGAGTATTTTTTTTCTTCTTTTTTTTCATCGTACCTATCATGGAGGATCTCACGCTCCTGGAGTTTATGGAGCTAGAGAAGGAGCAGGAGTCACCGTTCTGGGGAACGCGGCTGGCCATCAGGCCAGAGCCATGCAGAGGCTCCACTCCTCTGTCCAGGCCTGCTGCAAACGTCTTGTGCAGCGGGTTCATGACCACGCCGCTCCAGCCTCAAACCCCTCCTGTCAGGTCACGACGGCGGCGGTCTCGGAGGTTTTCTGGAGCTGATAAGAGGGTTAATCCTTCTCCCGTGCTGGTGTCGGCGGGTTCCACGGACGGCACCTCATGTTCTGCTTCTGGACCAGTCCCGACGGAGAAGATTATTCAGGGGATGATGCAGATGGTCGAGGAGGCTGTGTGGGAGGTCTTTTCCAAGCCTACCTGCCCCCACTTACGTCTGCGGGCGGCTGATAGGTTAAATGTCATCTTCTCCACCCATCCAGAGTTGATAGCGGTCCCAGCACTTGGTAATTACTACCTTTATGTCCGGAGGGTATATGGGTCTGCACTGAAGGATGTCGCCACGGAGGGTCTGACCTGCTGTGAGAGGTGGTCACCTTCCCCAGAACCCTCCAACGCATCGCATCCTGCTCCGGCGGTGGTCCCGGTGGACGCATCGCAACCTGCTCCGGCGGTGGTCCCGGGGGACGCATCGCAACCTGCTCCGGCGGTGGTCCCGGGGGACGCATCGCAACCTGCTCCGGCGGTGGTCCCGGGGGACGCATCGCAACCTGCTCCGGCGGTGGTCCCGGGGGACGCATCGCAACCTGCTCCGGCGGTGGTCCCGGGAGGACGCATCGCACCCTGCTCTGGCGGTGGTCCGGGAGGACGCATCGCACCCTGCTCTGGCGGTGGTCCGGGAGGACATATCGCATCTTGCTTCGACGGATGAGGTCCAAGGGGCTCCGGCCCAGCCTGTCCAAGGGGCTCCGGCCCAGCCTGTCCAAGGGGCTCCGGCCCAGCCTGTCCAAGGGGCTCCGGTGAAACCTTTCCACGAGCCTCCAGTCCAAGGGTCGACACCTCCAGGCTCTGAAGAGGACCTCTCCTGTCCCTGCTCTGAAGAGGACCTCTCCTGCTCTCAAGTTCCCCGGTCTGAAGTTCCCCGGTCTGAAGTTCCCCGGTCTGAAGTTCCCCGGTCTGAAGTTCCCCGGTCTGAAGTTCCCCGGTCTGAAGTTCCCCGGTCTGACGTTCCCCGGTCTGACGTTCCCCGGTCTGACGTTCCCCAGTCTGTGTCCCGTCAAGTCCCAGAGCCAGTGTCCCCTCTTAGTCATGGTCCAGTTTCCCCTCTTAGTCATGGTCCAGTTTCCCCTCTTAGTCATGGTCCAGTTTCCCCTCTTAGTCATGGTCCAGTTTCCCCTCTTAGTCATGGTCCAGTTTCCCCTCTTAGTCATGGTCCAGTTTCCCCTCTTAGTCGTGGTCCAGTTTCCCGTCTTAGTCGTGGTCCAGTTTCCCGTCTTAGTCTTGGTCCGGTGTCCCCTCGTAGTCTTAGTCTTGGTCCGGTGTCCCCTCGTAGTCTTAGTCTTGGTCCGGTGTCCCCTCTAAGTCATAGTCTTGGTCCAGTGTCCCCTCTAAGTCATAGTCCAGTTTCCCCTCTTAGTCTTGGTCTTGGTCCAGAGTCCCCTCTTAGTCCTCGTCCACCAGTGTCCTCTATCACCACACTCCCACAGTCCCGGCTCCTGGTTCCCTGTCGCCGGCCCCCCAGACTCTCACAGTCCCGGCTCCTGGTTCCCCGTCGCCGGCCCCCCAGGCTCTCACAGTCCCGGCTCCTGGTTCCCCGTCGCCGGCCCCCCAGGCTCTCACAGTCTCGGCTCCTGGTTCCCCGTTGCCGGTCCCCCTGACTCTTCTGGCCCTCCTTCCTGGTCCCCCCTCCTCCCGCCCTGCTCTGGCCCTCCTTCCTGGTCCCCCTCCTCCCGCCCTGCTCTGGTTTCCTGTGGGCGTCTGGTATCCGCCCTTGAGGGGGGGGTTCTGTCATGACTCCCGTCCTTCACCCTCCTTTGCCTCCTCATTTCACCTTCATTCAGCTCACCTGTCCCTTCACCAAGCTCCAGCCAAGCCCTGTTTTCCAAAACAACCCCAGTCAGCACCTCATCACCTTCATTCATCACACCTGGCTCCCTCATGCCACAGCTCCAGCCAAACCCTGGTTTCCACAGCAACCTGACCTACACCTCATCAGCTCCATCCACTTCACCTGCTCCTCACTCATCAGCTCATCTCACACACCTGCTTCTCCTACTATATATTCACCAGCAAACCACCAGTTCCCTGCCAGATTATTACAGCCCTGTCAGTAATTCTCCAGCCATCTACCCTGCCTGATCTCAGTATCCAGACCTTGTTTTTTGCCTGACCCCTGCCTTGCTTGCTGCCTGCCATTTGGACCTTGCCTGTTTCTGAACCTGCTCAGCCTTGCCCTCCAGGTACCTCTGCTTTAAATAAAGACTTTTTTAATATATTTTTTACTGTGTTGGCGTCTTCACGGGTCTTCTGAACTCAGTTCATGACAGTTTTTAATGTCTTATGACATCCATTTTTAGTATAGTCTCATTGTTGTCTCTAATTTGAATGTATATGATCTATGATTTTATCATGTACTGTAGTTTGGGCAGCCTTGACTGGTGGCATTAAGACGCTTTATAAGTAAATAAATGAATGAATCATTATCTAATGCCTTGCAAATAATCTGTAAATGACTTATCAATGTTCAATAGCAAAACATTATTATAAAGTGATACTGAAAAAAGGAGTTTAGCTGTGGAGTATTGCAGCAAAGTCACAAATCGATGAGAAGAATGTCTTTTGTACCCCCATAGAATTTAGGGATTATATAATTTCCAACAAGAAAGGCAAAGGTTTAAGGATTGCAATATTATTGTATTTTTCCACCCACTCAGTGAGTTAACTCTTTTTTACATATTAAAAACACTCTATTGTGAGAAAAAAAACTAAGAAAATGATCAAAATGATCTAGGAATCGGGAATGCTGGGTGGCTCCACTGTGCTGCTCAATATCAATGTAACAATGCATCTGTTTTAATGCTTCCCTTTAATATTTATTAATTAATCTACTTGAAAGTCAGGCCCTTCCTTTGTCTTGGCTCACAGCGTACCATAAGTTAATAGACCCCTTTGGGAATAGTAAACTGAACTGTGAGGTGAAATGTCAGGCAGCAATTGACCTCACAAAGGTCTGCTTAAATGAGAGGAGCATCCGGGTTTTTGGGTGTTTGTCCTCATTTGTTTGAAGAATGTGTAAAGATAAGAAAGAGACACAAAGTAATAGAAAGAAATATTGTGGATTTGAAAAAAGACTATGAAGAAAAATGAGTTATATGTTGAGGAGGGTGAAAGAAGAGAGGGATGTTTCTGAACTGCAGCTCTGCCGTTTAAATCCTGACCCTACTTGATCTCTTCCCGTTTCGCTCTCTTCCCTGCTGCTATTCGAGGAACAACTCACTGGCTTTAAATATTGCGATGCTAAAACCGAAGGGCACGTAGGAGAGTCTTTTGTGTGTGGTGATCCCAGTCAACGTGTGTTCACATACACTGATGAAAAATACATTTCCAGTCTCTTTCTGCTACAGAGTCACTGGACTATCCGGTAAATGCCTCATTTAACACACTAATTATTCAAGCACTCCTTGACCATAGAAGCAAAGGTTTACAACTTCAGCAGCATTTGTTCAGTATGAGAAAAGAATAATCAGTGTTTAAAAAGCTGAAAACCTGGTTATATACATTCTTAATTTGCATAAACATGCTGTTATGTGATTTAAAATCACAGTCAGGCATTATGTTGGTTTTGTTTGTTGCATTACTGTATCATCAATTGTACTGCTGCTATTATAAGTACATTTTTCAATCCTCTTCATAAAATGATGTTTAAAAAAGAGAGAAGATAAAATAAATTCATTACTGATATGAAGTAATTTTTGAGGATATTTTTCTACAATGTATACTTGAAAAGATTGCTTCCTTCCAGTGTAACTATTTAAATTACATTTGCCTTTAAAGAGCAAGTCAACCCCTACCAGAGTCTAACTCCACTTCCACTTCATGTTTGAAAAATGCAACACATGCTGTTGCCTGGCAGACCGAGAGGGCGGAGCCGCTAACAAATACACACACACACTCAGGCTCACGACAGCATTGTGACATCATAATGTACCAGTTTACATCATAGCATACTTCTTAGCCAATAGCGGTGGAAGATTTAAATTAAAATACAGTGCAGAGTTTTTACCTGACAACGGCACAACACTGCCAGTTTTAGGCAGAATATTTAAATTTTAACTAAGATGCACTGAAGTGCCAAATTATTGACGACACGTGTCTGCAGTACGATTAGACACTCGTTTATTTAGTTTATCAGCAAAAAAAATGTTTATTTGGGGGTGACTTGCTCTTTAAGTCCTAAATTGTATTATTGACTGTTTCAATTGGATGATTGAACGTTTTTGGTTTTATCTTCCATGCTTTATTCTTTTGTTTTGATTAATTACTGTATCACCTGTGAGGTGCTTTGGTCGGTTCACATGCCACAGTGTTCTACTTTTTTAGAAAAGCCTATAGAGAGCTGTGATTGTCCAGCCAGAATGCTGCTAGGAGCCGCAAAATTCCAATGTACCGTTCCTATACCAAACTTTGCAAAGCAAGAATTTGGTCTAGTTCACTAGGCTAATGAATCACATATCACCTCTGCTGAATCCAGACTGTCCTTGATGTAATCACACCCATTACTCGGGTAGACCCAGCGGTTGGCTGGTGTGGATTAAAGTTTATCTAGATCTTGGAGCTTTTCCACAAATATTTATTTCTCAGCATTTGCTGTCATCATCTGGCAGGTACCTTTCATTGACCAATGAGATTTTTCAACTCTGTGAACCGTACTTTCCTCTTCCCTAGGTGCTGGTTGAATTCACAGAATTTGCAGCCTGTGTTTTGGCCTTCAAGGATGGCTAACAATATGGCCCACTGATCCACATATTGTATGATCACAAACAATTTGTTTTTAGGAATTTTTTCATGTCCCGAGCAATGGATTTTCTAGGTGTGACTGAGACATGGCAGAGAGTTGGTGAGCTTAGTATCTTTACTTAGATTGAATCAAATTATTATCTTTTTGCTGTTCCAAAATGTGGAACAGTCTGCATTTTGAAATTGCATATCTCTTTTCTGTCAGCTTTTAAATATTTTACCTACTCTTTTTTTTCTTGGCTTAACTTTTAGCTTATATGAAACATTAATTGGCTGTTGTCATTTTTTGATACAGAAAATTGTACTGGTTTAAAAATTGTTTGAATTAATTGGATAAACAGTGTCCAAGGAGTCTCCACTTCATTTTTTTCAGTAAGTAAAATTATATTTATATATTTTAGGTTACTGCCGAGCTGAGCTTAGATTTTAACATGTACTGTTTAACCACGAAATTTAAATGTAATAGGGTAAAACCCAGTGCATTTAACATAATGCTGCACTTTAGAAAAATGGGTTGAAATATAACATGTTGGTGGAGCTGGGTTCCGACTATCGGCTTGTGGAGCTCTCGGGAGACCAATGTTTTCCACCCATTTTCCCCCTCCCCGCAGCTCGTCGCATCTCTGTCTGATCGCGGCTTCTGTCTGCTGCGCGGGTTGCCGGCTTTCAGCAGCTTTCGGGAGACATCTGTGTTCCACCCGGTTTTACCCAGCGGTCAGCCCAGCGTATCGCTGACTCAGAAGCTCTGGTGTTGTGCACAGTTAACTCTGGTTGTAGCTAGGTTGCTACCTCCGTTAGCTTAGCTCCCACCTCCGCGTTAGCTTTGGGTTAGCTTCAGGTTAGCTTGTAGCTAGTTCGACCGGGTGTCGTCAGTTAATCCCAGCCTTAAAGCCACACCCTCAGCTCCACCTCTCTTCCCTTTTGTGGAATTGTCTGGGCTTGACGGAACCTGTGACACGGTCAAAATGGCGGTGGTGGCCACCTTCCATTTAGCCTCAAAAACGTGTTATTGGAGCCCATGGAAACCCATTGTCCAATATCTATATGTCGATGGTCCAGACCGTCAGTGCTACGTAAAGATCATTCCAAAGTAAGGGTGCTACACTCTGGATGGAGCGATCACCTCGACTTTTATATCTGGTCTTTGGAATTTCTAGAAGGTTCTGGTGTGTGGACCTGAGGGCTCGGGTTGGAGCATTAGGCTTTAAGAGTTCAGTAATATAGGAAGGACCATGATCATGTAGAGCATTGGAAGTTATAGTCAGGATTCTAAAATGCACTCTTAATATAATGGGTAACCAATGCAGAGACATTAGCATAGGAGTGATGTGTGCTCTTCTGTTTGCTCCAGTTAGGAGCCTCGCTGCAGAGTTCTGGACCAACTGCAGAAGGAGATAAAGGCATGGATAACCGTTTCAAGTTCATGTTTTGACACTAACTTTCGCAGTTTGGAGATATTTCTTAAGTGATAAAAACAGTTTGATTTAACCACAGACACACCAGCTTCCTTTTCCTGAAGAATGGTGAAATATTAACTCACAGTGTGAGTAAATTAAAGCAAATAGTGTGCAAAATGTTTAAAGAGTTTCAACTAATTATTATGTAATTTAATTCCCTTCAAATATTACTGAGATAAATGCAAGATTGTTGCCATTCAGGCCAAACAAACGGCCAACTAAAACAATCAAAACAGGAATTCATTGTACCTGAGATGAATAAGATTTTTACAGCAGAGAATGAAAGACATTTTTATTTTATCCTTTTTGGGATTCAAGCTGATATTTAGAACAACCTATATCTCATTTTTTCTTTAAAGCCCTCTCCAACTGCTAGAGATCTTAAGAAAGGTCACCTTCCACCCCATCCCCTTAACAAGGACACATCTGTTTAATCTCTGTGGTGGACATCAGCACTGTAGAGATCACTGTCAATGTGAAAGATGAAAGGCATGATTTAAAAGGAATAAAAAAAAATACATAATTTCTTCACCCAAGTGTAATCTAAACCACTTGAAAACATTTTTGGTTGAATAATTTAAGTAATTGTTAGAACATTTTTGATTCAAACCAAGTCTTCTTACATGGTGTTAAAAAAATAAATAAAGCTAATGCACCTAGTGCATGCCTGCAACTACCCAGCTACATTTATGTCAGTCTAATCTGGATATAATCCAATTTTAAATGAATTACTCTGTTGAAAAGAATCCATCCATCCATCCATTTTCATCCGCTTATCCACAGTCGGGTCGTGGGGGCAGTAGCCTAAGGCGAGAGGCCCAGACTTCCCTCTCCCCAGCCACTTGGGCCAGCTCCTCTGGGGGAATCCCAAGGCGTTCCCTGGCCAGGTGAGAGACATAGTCCCTCTGCCGTGTCCTGGGTCTACCTTTAGGTCTCCTCCTGGTTGGACGTGCCCGGAAAACCTCTTCAGGGAGGCGTCCAGGAGGCATCCTGACCAGATGCCCGAGCCACCTCAACTGGCTCCTAGCAATACTGTTCGTAAAGGTTATGAACAGAATCGGTGACAAAGGGCAGCCATGGCGGAGTCCAACTCTCACTGGGAACGAGCCCGACTTACTGCCGGCAATGCAGACCAAGCTCTGACACCGGCCATACAGGGACCTATCAGCCCGTATCAGAGCGCCTGGTACCCCATACTCCCGGAGTACCCCCCACAGGGTCCCCTGAGGGATGCGGTCAAACGCCTTCTCCAAATCCACAAAACACATGTAGACTGGTTGAGCAAATTCCCACGCACCCTCCAGGATACCCCTGAGGGTATAGAGCTGGTCCAGTGTTCCACGGCCAGGACGAAAACAACATTGCTCCCCCTGAATCTGAGGTTCGATAATCCGAACTCCAGAACCCCTGAATAGACCTTACCAGGAAGGCTCAGGAGTGTGATCCCCCTGTAGTTGGAACACACCCTGTGGTCCCCCTTTTTAAATAAAGGGACCACCACCCCGGTCTGCCAGTCTAGTGGGACTGGCCCCCACTAGCGATATTGCAGAGCCGAGTCAGCCAACACAGCCCCACAACAGAGCCCTAAGTAACTCCGGGCGGATCTCATCCACCCCCAGAGCCTTGCCACAGAGGAGCTTTTTAACCACCTCAGTGACCTCAGCACCAGAGATTTGAGAGGCCAACCCAAAGTCCCCAGAATCTGCTTCCTCACTGGAAGACGTGTCGGTGGGATTGAGGAGGTCTTCGAAGTATTCTGCCCACCGATCCACAACGTCCTGAGTAGAGGTCAGCAGCACACCGTCCCCACTATAGATAGTGTTGGTAGCACAATGCTTTCTCTCCCTGAGGCACCGGATGGTGGACCAGAATCTCCTCGAAGCCGTATGGAAGTCTTGCTCAATGGTCTCACCGAAGTCCTCCCATGCCCAGGTTTTTGCCTTGGCGACCACCCACGCCGCGTTCCACTTGGACTGCCGATACCCGTCAGCTGCCTCTGGAGTCCCACAGGCCAAAACGACCTGATAGGACTCTTTCTTCAGCTTGACAGCATCCCTAACCGCCAGTGTCCACCAGCGGGTTTGGGGGTTGCCACCACGACAGGCACCGACGATTCTGCGACCACAGCTCCGGTCGGCCGCCTCAACAATGGAGGCACGGAACAGGGTCCATTCAGACTCATTGATGTAGTAATTGCTACGGAAATCAGTCAAGGGGGCAGTCCACCATACATTGCAAAGAAGAGGCAAGAACATCCTTATTTTAAATGACGGACTTAAGTACCTTTATCTGCCGAGAAAAGCTCAAATAGTCCAAAGCTGTTGCCAAAGCTGTTCCTACTGAGTGCCATTCCTGAACCGATGCCATCTTTCTAGTTTTTCTCAGCTGCAGCTCTGGTGTTAAGCCCTCCCACCGATCGTAGAGTGCGGTGACAGGCAAGACACAAAACTGAGGCTATGGAACGTGGCTGGACTGACCTGCAGAGGAAAATTGTTTTTCCACTGCTGCGGTTGATCTAGATTTCCAGGCTAAGTGTGTATAGATTGAAATTACCCTTGCTTTGGCTTCACTTTGTAGTTTTGGTAGAAAAACGGTACAATACATGTATTACTTTTGTACATTCTGCTGGTGAAGGTTCCCAGTCATCCAGGTCATGGCAATCCATAAGCGTTCAAATGAAGGCAATTCAACTTCTTTGGTATCTTGAAGACATTTTGCTTCTCATCTAAGGAGCTTTGCCAATTCTGACTGGAATGTGGGAGAGTCAAGCTTGTAAGCTGCAGCTGTCTGTTGTTGTTTAACAAGCTGAAACTACCTATGAATACCCCTCCTCACTACCTCCTGATGAGTCATTGAAATTGCTACGCTCTCTTGTTAGCATGGTTGTTTTGATTCAGTGCAGGTGGGTGTGACCTAGACTGACACTGTTTTGGAATTTGGTTTAAAGCTGCATTGTAGGAGAATCGAATTGTCTTCAAGAAACCAAAGAAGCTCAGTTCCATTCATTCGAACCCCTTTAGTTTACTGGAGATATTCATAAGTCAGTTGCACCTATCTACATAAAGGTGAGGGTAATGTTTAATAAAATATTAGGGACATGTTTCGAAACCTCTTGCCTGTTCTTGTTTTTATTTTCTATTGTTTAAGCTCATTTTTCCTTTATTTGTAGGTCTTTGTTGGCCTGAATTCAAATATAAACAATATTTCTGATTGCTTTTTTCTTTTACTGTTTATATTTGCCTAAAATGCAAACACGTACAGCTGTGAGTCCCTAAAGATGCACATAAAAGCACATGTAATCAATGTTCAGCTCTATAAAAAAAAGCAAACTAAATGCCCCCTTGAGCGTTTGAGTTTTGTTTTGTTAGCTGTAGCTCTGTCACTAATTCCTAGTTCAACTAACCAAACGTGTAAAATAAAATCAGGGTTGTGTGAATATTTGTATGACAATGTTTGTATGAACTGCTATGAAATGTGTTCATCAATGCCAATAATCTACTAAACAGCCCTGCAGCTAATTACCTTGCCTACCCAGTTTTAGCTAATCTGTTTTTCCAGCATTCTTTTGCTCAAATGATCATCTTCAGTAGGTAAGATAGAAATCACCCCTCAAAAGATCTGTGAAATATCTTACGGAGGAAAAATCTCTCATATTAAATTGCAATAACTAAAGCAGACATTTGCCATGTGGGCAGAAACCTGACTAATGAAGTATTGACGCACTTTGTTGATCTGTCTGGTTGAAGTTTGGTTGTAAATGAGAAGAATGCGTCATGCAGTCACCTGCAGGTATTTCCTCAAAAGGTTTATTATTAGTTTGAGGCAGAAGTAGCCTGGCCTGCAGGACTCCTCTTCTGTTTAATTCTGCACAGAAAAAGAGTCTGGTAACTCACAGGCAGAGGCACTTGAGGGGCGAGACTAGGCGGCTCAAAAATGACCAATCAGAAAAAAGACGGAAATGCCAACTGTACCAGCTGTAGTAAAAAAAAATAAAAATAAGCGTCCGGTAATGGTGCAAATGTCTTTTTTTTTTTAGAAGAAGAAATGCTTTGAGCGCTTCTACTTGTTGTGGTTTTAAAGACATTCATGTCATTTAGAACAGAGGAAAGAGCCACTGCGAACTCGGCCGCTGGCTTAGTTGTTTATGATAAATAAACAAATAAATGCATGAAAATAGTCTCCTACACCTATCTCCTGCTTTATCATCTGATAGAAAATAGACGGTGAAACTCTAGGATTAGAAAATCTGGACAGATCTACGTCACACTGTTACTTAACATCCATAGACTCACCCATCCTGACTCTTGACAGGGAAGGGTGTTGTTGGTTTAGCGTCCAGGAAACAGCAGAAAACATCTAGACTAGAAGAAGCTAACTGTTAGCATTGGAAACACCACCACACAGCAGAAGGTCCTCCAGGCTTGTGTTATTTGAGGAGATAAAACATCCACATTACAAGACAGTGGCAGAGTTGTGTTGCTGTTATCCAATCCAAGCCAAGATCTCCAAATGTCAGGAAAGAGTTCCAAACCTCTTGTCTGAGGCCCTGTCCACACGTAGATATTTTTCTACGTTTTGGCCTGTCATCCACAAGAAAACTGAGTTTTTTCGCACGAAAACTGATCTTTTTAAAAACTCCAGCCAAAGTGAAGATCTGCGTTTTCTCCGTTTTGGGTGTCTGCGTGTGGACAGACATAACCGGAGTTTTAAGGTCCGCATGCTGACATCACGTGTTCGACCTGTGTTTACACTAGCCGACAGCATGGATGCCCTCAGAGCTGCGCTCGCTTTATCAATTGTCCAAGCGCTTTTTGCTTGTTTGTTTTTGCAAGCGGAATTACTGCTCCTTGCGGAAGACCACAGACGAAGGACGAGGTTAAGAACGGGGGAAGTACTGCCGCCTACAGGTCTGGCATGTCCTTAACAACGTATTTATCCGGGTACGTGTGGACAGAGTTTTTTTTTTAAATGAGGTGGTGTGGATGCAAGTTTTTGGAGGGGCGGATATTCGTTTAAAAAAAAACCCGGCTATGTGTGGACTAGGCCTCAGTGATGCATCCCCTACCCTGAACAGGTCACCAGTCCATTACAGGGACCAACTGTCAGGAACTGAGTTCAGAAGACCCGTGAAGACGCCAACACAGTAAAAATATATGTATAAAAAAGTCTTTATTTAAGCAGAGGTACCTGAAGGGCAAGGCTGAGGCAGGGTCAGAGGCAGGCTAAGGTCAAAATGGCAGGCAGGATACAAGGCAGGGGTCAGGCAAAAACAAGGTCTGGAGGCTGAGATCAGGCAGGGTGGATGGCTGGAGAATCTACTAACAGAATGTGTTCAATAATCTGGCATCTGTTGACTGGATGGTTGGTTCTTTTAAAGCAGGGGAAGCAGGTGTATGGGATGAGGCTGATTAGTGAGGAGCAGGTGAATTGGATGAAGCTGATGAGGTGTGGCAGTGGTTGTTGTGGAAACCAGGGCTTGGCTTGTGCTTGGTGAAGGGACAGGAGCTGAATGAAGGTAAAAATGGGGAAGTGGAGGAGGGTGAAGGACGGGAGTCATGACACCAACAGCATACTTGCAACGTGAATGTTACACAAAAGATGACAGCACTTGAGTCAGTTTTATATTTTGACAGTACAACGTGACAAAAAGGGTAAGGACAATGACCAGCTGTAACGTTGGATGCAAATGGTTTGGTTGAAGGTCACAAGAAAGTCCATTTTTGGTAACACTCAAGTGAAGTGACAAGAAACCTTAAAGTATCTGTATTTTGCAACAAACCCCCTTAAACCCTTTAGGCGCCA
>SSNQ01000238.1:202832-213828 GCA_006942095.1 Nothobranchius kuhntae | reverse complement strand
ACCAACAGCATACTTGCAACGTGAATGTTACACAAAAGATGACAGCACTTGAGTCAGTTTTATATTTTGACAGTACAACGTGACAAAAAGGGTAAGGACAATGACCAGCTGTAACGTTGGATGCAAATGGTTTGGTTGAAGGTCACAAGAAAGTCCATTTTTGGTAACACTCAAGTGAAGTGACAAGAAACCTTAAAGTATCTGTATTTTGCAACAAACCCCCTTAAACCCTTTAGGCGCCACAGTTTTTTCAGTAAAATATGAATTTTTAATATCACTATTTAAAGAGCTAGTAGCTTAAATCTGGTTAGAGATGGAGGAATATTGTAAATTAGAAAAATTTTCAGTATGAGCCAAATTTTTGATAGAAACAAACTCACTCACATAATTTCCATATTATGACATCATCAGGTGGCAGCCATATTGAATTGCATCACATTTGCAGATTTTTTTGTCTTATTTTCTTGGTGTTGTTATTGTTTATGATACATATATACATATTCCTATGTATACATATATAACTATGTTTGTATATATATAATATTTCTTACTTTATTGGTATTTTGTTCTGTTTACTGCATATCAATCAAGAACACTGTTTTTGGTGCTTCAGTGTCATGAACACATTTCACTCATCCCTTCTTTGGTTTATTTTGTTTATAATATATATNATAGATAGATAGCTAGAAAGATAGATAGATGATAGATAGATAGATAGATAGATAGATAGATAGATAGATAGATAGATAGATAGATAGATAGATAGATAGATAGATAGATAGATAGATAGATAGATAGATAGATAGATAGATAGATAGATAGATAGATAGATAGATGATAGATAGATAGATAAATAGAATGTTTGATTAACAATTTGAACTGGATAAAGTAAAAAAAATATATATATATATATTGTTTTCTTGAGTATCAAGATGGCATTGCTTGTAGTTTTTCAGTGTGTGGTACCTTTCGTTGCAAGGTACGGCACACAAACCCACTCCACACTGACTGCACCGAAACTTTGTCTGGCGACGGGCTTTTGGCTGGGTGCGATCTGAGCTCACGGCATAGTCTGGACGATTGTCTGCATTGCGGAGCCAGCACTTCTCCCAGCTGCATTGAAGGTCTTCCTCCTTTTTTGTTTTCCTTCATGGCGTAGCCTTCAAGTAAGGAAGTCACTATTTGCTGAATGAAGACTTTCAGGAATTTGTGTGGACCAGGAACACTCCTGGTGTAAAGAATGTGGGCATTCACCACACAAATGCTAAGAAGAGCATTGAAAATGTGGTTGTACCATTTTTTTGAGCGGTGTGGAAAGAGGTTTGTTTTCATTCGCTGATCAGCCCTGTCTACTCCTCCCATAAATGAGTTGTAGCTGTCAGCACATACTGGTTTCTCTACTTCTCGAAACCCAGTCACATTTTCCCTTGTGCGGATGCGTTTTTTTGTGCATGTGTTGCCATGAATGGTGGACAGCAGAGTGAGACGCTTCGTGTCATGCCATGCACATGCCAGCAGCTTATCATTTCGCATGAACACGGGAACATCTCCCCTTCTCAATTGCAACTGGGCTGGTTTCAGGCCGCTTGGCATCCCTCTCCTGTTGCAGTTTACATTGCCACACATACAAATTTAGTTAGCTGCCAGCTCACGAGCTATGGCTGGTGAAGTCTAATAGCTGTCCATGTACACCTCATGCCCTTTCCCTGTAAATGGGACCAGCAGCTGACGAACAATGTAACGTGTGGCACCTACATTTGCATCATCATTATTTATTTATATGAGCGTCAGCGTTCAGAGATCTTCTCATTCCGGTGTGAGAGCAGCAGCTGAACCCGGCAACACCACCAGCAACAGAAGCTGGTAGGGATCCGGACTTTTTAAAAATCAGCTTTGGTGTAAAGTGAAACGCTGTTTACAACATAAAGTTATAAATCCAGAGGGGTGAATTTAGGCAATGTCAGCAACGTGTTTACATCGGTGAACAGCTGCAGAGAGAACATAAGCTAACGCTGGTAAGCTAGTTAACATACCGCTCTCTATGAGACCCCGCTAGATGAGCTACTTCTTCTGATGGCTGAACTGGGCATGAACTAGTTGAAGGAATGCTGGAGTTTTGTTTTTGTTTTGATCGCAAAAACAATTTCAGGCTCTACTTTTCCCTTTGTTTAGTAAAAAAGCTAGGTTTTAAACGCAAACACGGTCATGGAACATTCACCCCTCCCCTTCCCTCCCCTCTGAGATGCTTCTGCTGGCACCAGAGATCTGTGATACCAGAAGAAACGAGATAGCGCTAAACACCAGTCGCAGTTTTCTAGGTCCAAACATATTTTGTTGTCCGTGACTTCAGATGGTGTTTTTCTTTTTGGGACTCTGGTAGTTTGTCCTTAAGTAGAAGTGGTAGCAGCCGGCTGTTTCTCCTTTTCTGATGTTATTGAGCAGAGAACCTCTCACACCAATCAAATCAAATCAACTTTATTTATATAGCACTTTTCATACAAAAAAAATGCAACTCAAAGTGCTTCACACGTTAGGGCCAATGTAAAAAGCCCCAGGAAGCCAAGCAATGACAGAGGTGTGCTAAGACCCCTAGTCTCCCTCCGCCTGCTCCATTATAGTGTTGTGTGTTGATGAGGTGTATTCCATGGCTGTGGTGAGCGGGCAGTGCGGGCATTGTCTGGCCTATGCCAGCGGATGCCACCGCACCACCCCACTTGCACCCACAGCCCTCAGTGTCTAAGTGCAGTTTAAAATTGGAAGTGGGCACCGGCACTCGGGAGGAGGCTGAGAAATCCCCCTGCCAAGTGCCGTTGAATGTGCTCACTCCCAAGGCCCTAAGTGTGTGTTTGTGTGGAATGTCTTCGGTGGAAGTGTATAAGGTGCAAATAAAATTGGGGGGCAGGTTGTCACAGGAGTGCGGAAATGGGGTCCATACCTGCACTCCCTGACTTGTCCAACCCCCAAGGTCCTATGTGCCCTTTCTTAGCCATTTATAAGGGGAGCCTTATTGTAAAGTGGTACCGGATATTCTCAGATGTGCTCTGGATCTTCATAAAAGTTGACATCCAAGAGGTTCTGCACTCATCTCCTGTCCAACTTAGTTTGCTTTATGCTTTATTTTTCTTTAAACTTTTACTTGCTGCCTGGGAGTAAGCATTAAAATATAATTGAAGGCTTAAGTGTTACATCCTGTTGAGCTGTGAATTGTAAAAAGAAAAAACAACACAAATAGATTGCAGAGTCAATACCGTTTTTAACTGTATGTGCTGTGTTTTTTAAGTAAGTAAACTAAACTGGAACTAGAAATTTTTATATCTTGATTTTTCTGTGTGTGTTTGAAATTTTCTGGTCATATTAATGGTTTAACATTTTTCTTGACTTTTCAAAGAATGCTCCTAGAATTATCCAAATACTTGATCTGTTGCTTTATCAGTGACATTTTTTTACCTATGACATTCTGAAAATTCCAGTATTTCAGTGTAATAATACAATTAAATAAATCTATAATTTTTCCTGCCAGAATGCCTCTTGGGATGAAGTTGCGCACTCACACAGAGGGAAAACAAACTAAAAAGAAGACCCTGAGGCTGATGGCTGCAAAAGAAACACCTTCTAAAGAAGAAGCTGTGATGCCCTGTTTGCCACCATAAGATGAAAATGATATCTGTGGTGAAGAAAGACCAATTTATGTGGTATGAATGCATGATAATGTAGAACATTTAACATCACATTCTATTAAAGGCAGGGTATGTAAGTTGGAATTGTTAAAATAACTTAAAAAATTAGACCATCTGACCTTGTTCTATGAAAAAAAGTAAGTAATCTTTCATATTTTATTTTTCTCCTAAGTCCCTCCCCTGGCTTTACAGCTAAACTAATAATTTATGCAAGCCTACCACATGGGCCAACAGCACTACATTTCAGATGTTCTCTCTCTTGACTCGGCTTTCCCTGCATGTGCACGTCAGGAGGCGTGACTTTCGGCTCATCCAGGAAGGCCGGGGATAGAGCAACAGCCCTTCAAGGTTTAAAATCCCCTCCTCCTTGCTCTGATGACATCAACTTACAAACCCTGCCTTTAAAGCAAGACACAGTGTTAACTTTATCTCAATATTTAGTATTTTTTATATAATTTTGTCACAATGTTTATAGGTTCATTTCTTTACTTCACTTTTTGGTTTGTTCTCAGGTGCTGCAAAAGAGCAAGTCATAGAAAAGTCTCCAGAACAATTAGAACTGGCTCCCTCTTTGAGAAATCAAAATCTTCTCTTTTCAGTTGGATGAAGTTCATCTACAGGTAGCCTGTGTGTAAATGTCAAGAGGAATAGCTAATGCTCCTTTTTTTAATTAATTGTAATCAAGAAATTTAAGTTAATATTAGGGCCTCAGTGAGTTTTGACTGGTTTTCATTTCTGTCGCACGTTTTCACAAGGGCTCAGACTCAGGCAGATAGATATGATTGATGATGATGTGGCTGGCAGCTCCAAAACATTAAGTACCATGGCAAGGCATATTCGACATGTCTGCATCGGTGCAATGGAAAGACACCGAGTAAATAAAGGGCACTGGCTTGGTGGTCACAAAGAATTTGTGGTTATGGATGAACGCTGTCTCCGTCATCAGCGAAAGGTTCTAAACTCTCAGACCACTTTATTATTATCAGTCCAGATCTGAACATGACCCCTAAACATATAAGCTTTAAGTTTTTACCATTACATTTAAGAATCAATGTAGTAAAACGGTTACAACCAAACAAAAACAATCTGTTAATAAACATATTCTTATCATAACAATCACTATGATGATTTGAATCAGTTGAGTCAGAATATAATTAAATTAAAATTTGTAAAAATAGAATATTAATCCATAAAGGAAATGAATGACAGAAAACAGCTTTTTTATTCATCATCTTTGTCATGCTGTTAATAAAGTTAAAATCCAATTTACTTCAATAACAACAATACAATTAAAATGTTACGATGCAAACTGCATTTAAGAATGTACTTTGTAAATATTCTGTTTAACCTTAATCTTTTTTAATTTTCAGTATGCACGGGGACGCTTCGGAAATGCTTGGAAAAGAAAGAAATGGGTCTTTGGACTGATGGGAGTGAAAGACAAAAGGCGAAGGCTCGTGTTAAAACCTGTAGAGAAACGAACAAGGCGTCACCTTGTTCCTCTGATCAGACAGCATGTTAAGTCAGGTAGTGCCATTATCAGTAGGGATGAGCCGGATACTTGTTTCAGACGAGTATCCGGTACGGATAAAGCATTTTTGATGAGTACGAGCATGAAACGAGTAAAACTCGTAAATATCTGTAATCGTGCTGAAGGAAAATCCTCATTGGGTAACTGACTGTCTTCACGCTCTGTGATTGGCCAGTCAAATAGAGCGCCCGTCCCTCCCTACACACAAAACTCTGCAGCCGGGAGCTCACAGCTCAGTCCGCGTCTGGTCCATCCACATACACACACACACACACACACACACACACACACACACACACACACACACACACACACACACACACACACACAGTAACCCTAGGTTTTCTTCAGCTCGCCTCTTTTTAAAGTTACTTTAAAGTTATTTAAAGTAACTTTTTCGCAACGTACATGGTGCATTTGACAAGACAGAGCTGAAAACGACTCGTGCTGCGTCAGTCACTGCCTCTGCTCCGGTCGGGTTATTTTTTTTCCTCTCTCTCTCCTCTTCCTCAGGATCCACTCCCTCTTTCTTACTCACTCTCTTTCTTTCTTTCTTTCTTTCCATTTTTTAATCACAATTGTCTATTTTTTGCTCATTTTAAATATATTTTAATCATTTTCTAAATTCTTTTTTATATTTTATGTTTTGTTTTTGTGAAGCGCCTTGTGATTTTTATCTTGAAAGGCACTATAGAAAAGATCTCTCTCTCTCCCTCCCAATTCATGCACTTAAATATTAATGTTCTGATTTGATTGAAAAACTTGTTCTGTAATAGTTTCTTTACTATTGTGATCAAAAACATTTAATCTCAATTCTGAGGCTGCTCTGTAAATAGTTTTCAAATAAACAATACACATAGCAACTTCTGATCAGACTTAAAATAACTTACTTATGTAAACCACACCCACTTCCGGGTTAGGCCACACCCACTCCGAGTACAGATACAGATAATTTAGATGGTTGAACAGATACAGATAGTGGTGTGCTCGCTAATCCCTAGTGGAGAGCCTACAAGAATGTCTTGACAAACATGAGGTACAAACATTACACTGTAAAACACAGCAGGTGGTTTGTTGATCCTCAATCGGGCAGTCATACACAACACAGCTTGGATGACAATTTAAAGGACATATTCGCAGACTGAGAGGAAATCGTACAGAGATGTTGTTAGTTCTCGAGTGGTCATCTTGGCTTGGTTCACAACATCCTGATGGACCAGTGAGATGTTTATTCAAGGACATATGGAAATCATTCCCAGTTTAACCTGAATCTCTTCTACAACCGTTTTTTTTTTTGTTTGTTTTTTTTAGGGAGTGGGGTATTTGGTGTGTTTGATGAGATTGGATGTTAAATGTGCTACACTTACAATACATGACCTTTTTTTTGTGTGGGCGGTGGCATCAGCTGGCATAGGCCAGACAATGCCTGCACTGCCCACTCACCACAGCCATGGAATACACCTCATCAACACACACTAAAACTATATTGGAGCAGGCAGAGGGAGACTAGGGGTCTTAGCACACCTCTGTTGTTGCTTGCCTTCCTGGGGCTGGAGGCTACGAGGGAGATCTGGCCGTCTGGTTGGGGTCTGGGGTGGTGGGTTGCTGTGCTCAGCATTGGGCGGGGGAGCCTGCTCATCAGCACCCCAGCAGAAAGGGTCAAACTCTGGTAACCGGTGATGGTTGTACCCAATGTGCAGCAGTACCGGGACCAGAGTGAATAGGGTGTGTATGGGGAGCATGAGTGGGTGTCCGGCGTGCATTTCTGTAAGTCTTTGGTTGTATGTGTATGTGTGAGCATGAGGGAGGGAGTGTGTGACTGTGTTTGTGTATGACTGTATATGTCAGATGGGGCCTTTGACTCCTCCCCTCTCCTGGGAATTCTTTTGATGATATAGATCTTCGTCTCCCCTCCCCCTGCCACACCTGGTGTGGAGTGTGGTGCCTTGGTCTGTCTGAATGTTCGTGGCTCCCGGGTCAGGGCTGCCTGGTGGGGTCTGGGTCCCTGGGCTCTGCTGGGTCCCCGGCGGGGGGTGCTCACCCCTGGCTCCCGTGCTCGGCTGGCTAGGGGGTGGGAGGCTGCGGACGGGCCTGTGGATTTGCCGCTGATATCTCCCAGGACTCTGCCGGCTGCTGGTTGTGGCCCCCCGGGGCGATCCTCTGTGCCTCTCGAGGGGGGCGGGGGCCTTTCTGGTTGCAGTCTCCTTTGGGTTCCTGTGTTCTGGGGCAGCGCCTGGATCTCTGGGACTTGGAGCTCCCCCCGTCTCCTACAAATCTTTGGGGGGCAGATCTGTGGTCCCTCACACTCTCTATTGGACGCTCCTATAGATAAACCTTACATAAACAAGCGTGTGTACACACACAGGTGCTCACATGGTGCTCTCGAAAGTATGGGCTTGGGTACGTTCAACGCATGTCTTAAGGCTGTCATTGCCACTAAATGCACTATGATTTATTATCATGTGATTGTTCAGTTAAACAATGCTGATTGTATATTTCTTCAAGTTAACGCAGCGATAGCTTGCTCCTGTTGTATTGTTGTGTGTCCCATTTTTTTTCTTCTATTCTTTCTTTTTCTGCAGGTCTAGAAGCAGACTCTTGTTCATTATTGTTTATTTTTGTGGACCCCCCCCCCCCACACACACACACACCTTTTGTCTTTTCCTTTCTCTTTCACCTCTGACTCCGCGTCTGGTTGGAATTAAAAAGCATTCAAAAACAATAAGAATAAAGTTTTAAGTATCAGGCGTGACATTAACAGCAGACACTTTGATGCTCCACCTGGGAGTAAATCTGTAAGGCTCGTCACCAGCATTCAGACATCAATTCTGTTTGCTTCACAGCCAGACAGGACACAGGGTAAAAAATAAGTGCATGACCATTTTTGACAGTCATTAACATAGTTTGTACAAATATTTTAAGCATTTAGTGTAACTCTGAAGTTTAACACATTTTTGGTATTTATAAATGTTTATTAGTCATTAATAAATAAAGACATCTTTTACACTTTACAATAAGGCTCCCTTTGATCATTGTAAGTATTCATAATGCAGTTATAAGGTACATTATTATTTGCCCAAAACTTTGTTTACAAATTCTAATAGTGCTTAAAAAGTAGTTCCATAGTTTGAAATGTTTAATATATGAAGTCTAGATAAAGTACATAAGTCAACAGATTTGGTTCACTATTTGGCAAGAAACTAGTAAGTTTAGTCTCTTTCTCACCCCTAATTAATGCATAATAAACATTTATTAGTCATTTATAAGGTGTTATAGATTGATTAGTAATATATTTATGAACCATTTATTAGCCATTTATAAGGGGAGCCTTATTGTAAAGTGGTACCACAAATATCCTAATAGAAAGTGTTTGTTTCTTTAGTGAATTATTAAAAATCTAAGCCAGATTCTCACTGGGCTGCAGCTGAGGACATTCAAAAAGCAACCTGTAACAGGTAAGATATTGGTTGTTGAGAATCTTTCCCACAGAGTCCCTCTTCTAAAGATCCAAACCACCAGTTTAAGAGCAGGGGATGATTTGTCTCTTGAAAACATCAACAATTCACATCAGATTTTGGTGTCAATCTTCCTGAATGAAGGAGGAAAAGAATAAAGAACATCAAGAATAATCAGTCTGCATCACCTACACACAAAGAAAGCTGAGATGTAGTTCCCCCCACTGATAGCTGCTGTAAAATACCGTGCAGTCAAAGTGTCCTTCATCTGTTATAGTGTGGAGTCATGTTCCCTCCATGGTGTTCTTTTTGTTCTTTGATAGTCTCAATCCTGACAAGCTGTTCTCTGGTTTGAATGAAGAAGAGGAAAAGATGGTTCCTCCTAGCAGTATGCAGTTGATTCGGTGTTGGAAAAAACCTCATTTAAAGATGGAAGACAACTGATGATTACCTGATGATCTGGTTTTCTTAGCTAAGATGTTCCATCTTTGTAAGCCAAATCTACTCCTGATTTATGTTGTACACTGACATTGATCCACCTTGTCTATCCTTGTCTATTATAGAAGTGCTCCTCTGTATGTGTTTTAATGAATGGCTGTTTTACCAATCCATGAATTGTTTCCAACACTGTGAATAAAATTAAGCTTATTTCCAGTTACATAATGATTGCACACTCAGCTGAGATTAGGCTGGTGGAAGTGATTATAATTTATTAAAAATAAAAATCACAGTTAGTCTGGTGTTTTTCCATGGGGATGATAATTAAAGGTATATTTTAACCATTTTGATGTTTGTTTTTGGATCTGGGACATTCAGAATCAACACAGGAGGCAGGATTAAATAAAGAAACAATATTTAATATAAGGTCAACTAAGGGAGCGCCGTTAACGTGAGGCGAGAGTTCAGGTTCAGGCTAGTGATGAGGTGGTCTGGAAGAGGAGGATAATTGCAGGATACCGAGAAAAGATTATTCGGAGCTGAGGGTTACAGGTTTGGAAGGAAGCTTTGATGCTGAGAGAGAGGTTGTGAGGTCTGAGGTGGAAGCCAGGCTGGAGAGTCTTTCCAGGAGGGGTGAGAGTACGAGGTGAGTAAATGGCCTGTATTTGTATAGCGCCTACTTAGGGTTCTACAATCCCCCACGGTGCTTCACAGCATCCACCCAATCACACACATTCACGCTGGTGAGGATGAGTTACTATCTAGCTACACTGAAAGAGGTGAGGTCTGCTCAACACCGGACTATTGGAACACCCACTCTACCTCCTGAGCTACTGCTGCTTATGGAGAGCAGATCGGTCTGGCTGAGTGGGGTGAGACATGGTCCAGAGATGTTGTCTGCTGAGTTATGGCTGGAGAACATGGTGAGAGTAACCTAGAAACAGGAGGAGGGGTTAAGGGGGGTTTAGGGCTCCAAGAGATTTCAAAAGAAATTCAAACGTCTCAAAAGGTGGGCGACTAATCTCAGGTTGAGTAATACCAAAAATGAGAAATCCTCCCTTTAAGCTCAGGCCGGTTGTTTAGCGAGACTGACAACCAGATGGTCCAACCAATGGTGTTGGCCATGTTATTGGCTGAGGTTTTTAGACAAATGCAAGAAAACCAATATATTAATATCTATACTACGGTAGAACGTTGTTAGGAGGTATGAAAAAATGTTTTAAATGGATTATTATGCTTTGGGTATAATAATTATTATTATAATGATTAAAGATGTGTTTAGCAAAGAAGGTTGTCACCTTATCCAGCTAACACAGAGTTCAGATAAACAATAACTGCATCACATGTTTTTGACGCATGATCAAGCTTTCTTCCAGAGAGAGTGGGAGTGGTCTGAGAGCTTTTGGTAAAACTGTAACTGTTACAAGTCATCCTCCCAAACTAGCTGACTCTTTAATAAACACTACGTCTCAGGGTTGACTTGTACTTCTATTTGTGCGTGAGCGTGAATCCAGTCTGAGCTTACACCTCTGTGAGCTAATCAGCGATCATCTTTACCTAGATTTAGACTCTGGCAAACATACTTTAGCAGCACAAAGGAAGACTCTTGTTATAACTTCACCACAACTCAGTCACCTGCAGCTTATGCTATGCCCAGGTTAAAGACTTTAAGTTTAAATGTAAACCTCTTGGAGTGGGATAAAAAGTAACCAGCGCCTCACCTTCTCAGCTGTTACACGACACGACTGGAGACCCCAGGCTGGAAATTCCGTTTAAAGCCCCTTATATGAAGGAGCAAATATTTTATTTTATATGATGAAGTAAAAATATTCCAGATTTCCCGACGCAGCGGGTCAGATCACTCAACCGTTACAGTTGTCCTCCGAACTCTTCCC